>CAXAMN010003792.1:98454-154635 GCA_963970005.1 Durusdinium trenchii
CAGAGCCTGGCCACAGAGCTCAGGGGCGGCCAGTCAGCGTGGCCAGCTCTTTTTTTTCAATTGTAGGGCTGATAGAACCCCAACAGGAAACTGTTTGGGGACTAGGCCAGGTGTTCCTAGGTTCTTTTATGTTCTTTAAGCCAGGTTCGGTTTCATTTTTGGCCCCTGCACTTGGTGTCTCCTTTCTTTTTTCCCCCGCACGCCGCATACATGTTTCTTTTCCTCTTTCTTTTCACGTCCTTTTTATGTCTCTTTTGTGCGCACATCGGTCCGGCCCTTAGCGTACACGTTCACTCGTACATTAAAGCTAGGTCTGAGGTCGCCCAGGTTGCTTTAATGAGGTCTGGATCATCTGGTTGTCCCTGTTCACTTGGCTCCTTTTCACCGCCACCACATACACCGGCCTTTCATGTCTTCCTCTCATGTCTTCATCTTTTTGTCTTTCGTGTGCGTGCGCACTTACACCTTGGAACCTTAGTTCTAGCATGTTCTAGCCTTTGGCCCCCCTTTACGGGGGGCTGGAATCATAGGGGACCTGTTGGTCTTTAACTTTTGCAGGGGGCACAGGCCCATCGTGGATACCTGTACCAACGAAGCTATTCCACGATGGGTGAAGCGGAGATTGATCACCTTCTTCTACCTGCAGCTTGTTGTGGCGTTAACTATTACATCCTTCTCTAAGATTCCAGGCTGTTTAGGTGAGACTTTCAGGTCGGCAAACGTGCGCTCGCCGCTCGACCCTGTCGTTTTCGTTCTTTTGTTGAAGTCCTTTGAAAACTTTGGAACCCTTAAGGTTTCTTACTTAGGCTGGCAGGTGGCAAAGTACCGTACGCATGTCCCGAGTGTGTGTCGGAGCTTGTTGCGAAAACCCCACGTGCGCATGAAAGTTCACGGTTTGTCCATAACCTTGGTAGATCAGGAATCTGGATAAGTTGGTCATTGGTGAATGGTGGGTTCAAGTCATTTTCAGAGGTATATCGAAGAAAGACCTGCGTGTTCTTGGGATAATCTGACCCAACATGGTTCTGGCTGCCCTGTTTTTCACAAAACTTTGACGTTCTGACTGGCTTCAGGCCTGGCAACGGCCTTCTTTGGCGTTCCCATTTGTATTGAGGGGCAGGTTGGCCAGGCCGGTCTGGCGAATCCGGCCAGTGTGAAGAGTTGTTCCATAGAGTCGTGAGTCGTGGCTCAAGGAGATGGACAAGTCAACCGTAAAAACTCAGGGCCCATCCACCCAATTGCTATTTTGAGACAGCTTGGTTGGATTTCTGTAAATCTAACCAGCAGTTGCTTACGCACATCTTTTGGATTGATTCCACTGTTCCGCACTTTAGCTGATCAGCTAGTCCTAGTGGTTTTATCAATGACTATAGATGACACGACGTTCCTAACATCTACACCTTTTCCCCTAGTTGCTGGGTCTATGAACGAAGCTCATTCTTTTGCCATGCAGCTATGACTTCCCCGACCCACGAAGTCTTAGCGCAGCTAGTTTCTGCCAGCCACCATGCCATTTGACTTGGTTTCTTCGGATCATGTGTGGAAACACAGTTATCAGTTATCTGCCAGGCACCAGGTTTGCTATCTCTTGCTACGCTGAGCCAGGCACAGGTTCCTGGCCAGGTAGGGTGGTACCGGTCCAGATGCCCAGGCGTTGCGTAAGAACTGGTAATAAGTGGACTTTACTCCAACCAAATAGCAATGGCCTCCAACCTAATAGCGATGGTTTCCAACCCAATAGCAATGGCCTCCAACCTCCTAGTGATGGCCTCCAAATTTAAAAGCAATGGCCTCCAACCCACTAGCGATGGCCTCCAACCTAATCGCAATGGCCTCCAACCTACTAGCGATGGCCTCCAACCTAGAAGCAGTGGCCTCCAACCTATCAGTGATGGCCTCCAACCTACTAGCGATGGCCTCCAACCTACTAGCGATCGCGTCCTGTTCTTGTTTGAGACCCAGACTAGTGATTCAGGAAGTGTGACGCGGCATCGGACGGGTCTTGCCTAGTTTGTCGCGCCACGGTGGTGTTTTTGTTTGTACAGGCCATCGGGGTTTGCGCATAGTCGCAGACCGCACTTTGGGGAAAGGCGTCGGGAAGATCCACGATCGCAAGGTCACAGCGTCGCTAGGATGGAGGACGGGTGACTACAGCGGCCACCTCTATTCTTGAGGGGAGAATCAATTTGTGCATCACAGACCCTTCGCTTCTTGCCAGCTTGACCTGTTTCTTATGGGAAGGGGATTGGGTTCTATTGGGGATTGATGATCATGGATCTTTTGGATGACTTTGTCAATTTGGATTGCTCAGCTGACCGATGTTTACAGCAAGTTCTGCTTCGCTCAAACTGAACACCCAAGGTGTTCGCCAGAAGTTGCCATCGGCTGCATCTCATCTCGCAAAAAAACATAAATCAATGATATATATATATATATATTTGCTCAGCCCCCCCCCCCCACCCCCCCCCAACCAACTACAAAACCAATGCAACCATCAACAACACCAAAGCAACCAAATTGTCAGTTTCAAGCCATTGGTGTTCTTGATGGTTGCATTGGTTTTGTAGATGGTTGCATTGGTTTTGTAGATGGTTGCATTGGTTTTGTGGATGGTTGCATTGCTTTTGTGAAGGGCTGCAAACACATTGGAGATGGGGTATTGTCATTGGTTTCATGGGTACTTGACAGACATATTGAATGTGGAACCTTGGTAGTCATTTGGTGTGTGTGTTTGTCGGACATATTGACTATGGAGCAGTAGTGGAAATGGCAGCAAATGCAAAGGTGATGAAGAAGCCAGATATGCGAAGCCAGACATGTAATCCTGAATGAAGCGTGGAAAGTATGGTGTAGGCTCAAGATGCTACAGCGTAGACCTGTTTGACGACATCTTGTCATTAGGCACGAAGATCCTCAAGCATCCGGCCAGTGGCAACCCAGAGGTTCTGGCTCCGGTGCCAGTACGTCCACTGCGCGGCTCGAACTTTACGCCAGGGCAATGGAGCCGACTTTGCGCGGGGCGTACTTGAGGGAGGTGCGCAGGTGGCCCCAGAAGCGGTCGATGATTTGTGCGCCGGCTTTCACGGTCACACGCTTGCCACAGGGAAGCTTGTGTTCCCAAATCTTTGTGTAGTGGGGTTTCACCCACACCTGCTTGCCCTTGACCAGCATCTTTTTCTTCTTGTGCACCACATTGTCGCGCAGGACACTTGGCACCTTCATCTTGTAGGTCTCGTCCGTATGCAAGATGACATTTCGACCAGCCAAGAACTTGTTAGCCATGGGTCGCCAGTCTCGCTTGGTGATGGGGCCAGGGCCCGGAGAGCGCACAGCTGTAATTTTTGGAGGGAGGCGGAAGAGAACCAAGGTGTTGGGCTGGCCTCGTTCCACAATGCCGCCCCATTGCTCCCATTTGGCCTTTTTGCGCTGCAAGTCGATTTCCTTGCCGACATCGACTTCATCGGCTTCCACATCGCGCCATTGGTTCTTCGCCCCGAACTGGATCTCCTTTTGCTTCTTGATGACACGGCGGCTGCGAGCAATCTCAATGTTGTTGTAGATACGAGAGACTGGTTTGTGATTCATGCCCAAGATGACAGGGGTCGCAGCCACTGGCACCCCTGCAAGCGCACAGCATAGAACGGCTGCTTGATGCCCCAAAGGTGTATGGCTGCTCCCACTTCCATGAGTGAAGATGGGATGGAAATCATGCGGCTGAATATACTTGCGACAATGTTTGGCTGTGAACTTGTGCGCCCACACCTTCCTGTCATTGAAGAAGCGTAGACTTTGAAGCTTCCCAGCGCCACAGTGAGGTCACTCCTTGCCTTTCCAGTCCGGGAGGATGCCATCCTTCTGCAAGACACGAAACAAAGCCTGCGGGCGCATGGAGAAGAGGCCCTGAACTGACACACCAAAGTGAACTCTCTCCTTCCGAAACTTCGTCTGAACACCCGCATGCCGGACATAAGGAACAGGCTTGAGCTTCTTCATGGTAGTAGTGGACTTCATGAAGGCGCGAGCTTTTCCTGTCTTCGAGGCAGGCCAAACCTGTGGCTTGTTCTTCTTCACAGCCTTCATGATCTTCTTCGGCATAGCGACACTAAGAAGCAAAACGTTGAACGAGAATGAAACGTGTTTGAGCAATTGGTCACTAACAGTAGGCACATGTGTAAGCTCACACTAACACATTGTGGCAATGACCGATGTGTGTATGTGCGTGTGTGTACGCTTGAGTTGAAACACAAGTTTCGAAGGCACTGCGACAGGAAGCATACTAAATCTTTTTCCACGACGCATACGCACTCATTCCGGTTTGTGCATTGATATTGCAACACATGGAACAGCTACACGCCAGTCCTACCTACCTGCCCGATCAGTGATCAGCGAAGCGAAGAGCAGCTCATGAGAGAAAGAGTCAAAATTGGAAATGTTCTCAGAAAGTATTCGACTTCTCATCCTCAGGAGCTTTGCCCACTCGTGGCATACCCTCCATGGTATCCATCAACTCCTCCATGGCCGTCTCCAAATCCATGTCAGGCACATTATCGTCAGGAAGACCCAACTCGGCATTTTCAGGATTCAGGATAGGACAGGACGGCAGGGACGGCAAGGAAGGCAGAGATGTTTGTGTTTGAGGCCGTTTGGCGGGCGATGGTGTGTCTAATTCAATGACCCTGGTCGAGCGTCTGGCTGGAAGATTGGCGAACTTAGCGAGCGGCTCCTTCTTAACCTCCCAGTTGGTCCATCCAAGGCTAGCTTTGTCAGCATCCATATCCACCGGAGATCTGCGACATTCATTTGCCAACCAAGCATGCCCGTCCTGGAACTCCTGCGGTTCCATCTTCATGTGGGGGACATTCTGCGTGGCTGCGTCCCGAGCTGCCTCTGCCCTCGACAGTTCTCCTCAGCCTTGCGGATGGCTTCTTCAACCACTCCTGAGTTTGTACAATAAGGAAAAGGGCTATGAAGATAGATGAAAAGAGACAGAAACTACCAAGATGAACAAATAGTCTTGACACACGCGCGCACAAATGTATGATCAATGATTCAAAGACACATACTTATGAATGCAGACCAGGTTCTTGCTCCCAAAGTGTGTTGTCATGAAAGGACGTTGGGGCTGGGCCGCCTTCTAAGAAGTTCTTCTGGCTTGCAGGAATCCTTGAGAATGTCCAATTCTGACTAGCGAATGCGGTTGATGGATACGAATTGCTGCGAAGGCAAACGATGGTAGATAAACATCTAGGAGAAGATGACGCAAGGAAGGTGCCCTATGCTGATTATACCGTGGATTTATCCAAAAGGGTCCCCGTCGCTGACATCAACGTCCATGGCGTCTAACCTGAGATGGGGTGACGTGAGCAGAAGGCTACAGGCCAGAGAATGCCAAACAAATATGGCTTAGACAAAATGCCCCGCATCGCTGGTATCTTCCATAATATCCGACTTGATATGGAATGAAATGGACAAAATTTGTAGATTTGAATGTAGGTAGTGATTTGAATTTAAAATAAGTATTGCTTTTCTTCAAAAAAAACCAAACTATGAGGATAGGTAATTTATTTTTAATTTGTGTTTTTTTTTGGCTTTTTGATTTTGTTTAAGGATTTTTTTTAAAGATTGTTAATGAGGTTGATTTTTTTATTATTTATTTTTTTGGTTTTGTTATGATATTTTTTTTGATATTTTGAAGCATATAATATAAAGGGTTGAATATTAAGGAAGGAGGGTATTATATAGATTTTTTTTGCTATATTTTATAATACAATAAATATGTATAACATACTATAAATTACGATACAAATAGTATATGGGGGGGATTGTGGGGGGACGGTAATTATATGTATATATATATGCGAGGATTTTTTAGGAATTATTTCGGTAAAAATACATATAATAAAAAATATTTATAAAATAAACATTTTTTTAATTAATATATATATTTTTTGGATTTGATAAATAAATAACATATTAAAAAGAATCCAAAAAATAATAATTTAATAAAACAATGAAACCACAATTATTTTTTTCTTTATTGATTTTTTTTTTCCTTTTATATTTTCTTTATTTTTCGATTGTTTTATTCTTTGTTTTTCTATTTATTTCTTATTTTAAGAACATATATTTTTCAAGATGTCTTTGAACTTTTTCTTTCAGCATATGGAATATCTTTTTTATCTATGTCTTTTATTTCTTCTTAATTTTCAATTATAAACAAAATACGTCTCTATTCTTTTGATGTCTTTTAAGAATATTCCTGTTCCTTCTCTTCTTGCTTTATTATCATGCTTCGTTCGCATAATTTCTAATATATATTTTTTTTTTGCAGAATAATAGAAATATTAATAGATTAAATAATTTTATTGATTTTTTTGGTTTTGAACTTTATATTTTATTGATTTATAAAAGATATTATTATTATTATTATTTTTTTTTTTTTCCATTTACAAAAGGCATTTATAAATTGAATACATTTAAACAATAGATAAATTTAAATATATATATTTTTATATTTTATTAATTTTGTATTAAATAAATCTAAAAAGATTTATGATTTTTTAAAAATGCATTTGATTATTTAAAAAAATTGAAAATAAATGAAAGAAAGAAATCAATTATCATAAATACATTAGTAATTTATTTTTAAATTCTTTTCTTTTTTGGATTTTTTTTTGATTTCTTTATTTTATAAATTTACACAAGATATTTATAAATTAAATATATTTTAAAAAAATAAATTTATTTCTCTATTTTATGGATTTTGCTATTAAATATGTAATCTATTTATTTATTAATTGAAGATCATTGAATTAATTTATGAAACAACATATTTTTATGTTTAATTTGCAAAAAATATTTATAAATTAAATACATTAAATCAATATAAATTATTCAATAGAATTATATTGTTGTTTTTGATTATATAAATTCATTTTATAAAAAAGATTCTATGTCCAATAGAGCTTTATTACTATATAAATACAGAAATCAATAATTTCCACAGAAGCCTCGATTAAATAGATATTATTTGACGTAATTATGGGGGAATTCCGGGGTCAAATACAACAATTAAGAATGCGATTTGAATGTATTTCTATGGATCATATGAATGATTGGAAGGATCGGGACCTCTATTAGTTTTGAAACAAGCAAGAAGATGTGATCCTGTAAAACTTATTGAACGAATCCCATATTCTCTCCATTTTCAGATATGTTAGTAGGAACAGATCAAGGGGGATGTTCACCTAACCACCCTTCTCCCATCTTCCCCCACACCATCTTTTCCATCATCCCCACTCCCCACCCATCCTACGCTTCCTACTCTCAATATATCTTCTCCACTTACATTTTCTCACCTTGCATTCACTTACCGCACACCACATCTCAATCAAACTATATTCCCGATCATATAATATATTATTTTCCCTGTTCTCTTCTCTCCAAACTCTATCAATCTCCTTCTTCTTCTCAACATTACTCCCCACCCACCTTTTCCATCTGTCTAAGCACACATTTTATTCTTTTCATTAAACATTCCCAATTCCTTATTACATCCACACTGTCCACACCTTCTCTTCTCCACTTCCTCACCTCCACCCTTAGCATTCTTAATATGCTTATTTGTTTTCTCATGCTTCCCCCATCCATTTTTCCTCACATTGCATTCACACACCTGACAATACACATTCTCAAACTTATCACCTTTCATCTCCTTAATGCCTATTGCTACTATCCCTTTAAGTATTGGTCAGGTGAACATCCCCCATTGGTTTCTTATAGAAAAATAGTAAAGCAAATATCTAAATTACAATATTACATAAATATTTATCTGATCAACTCTTTTGGGATTATATATAATTCCTTCTGATTAAACAATGAATAGTTTTCAGGCAATGTTTCCTTCCTATTGCTAGGCGCCCTTTGTGTTGTTTCCCTATGCCTATTCCCTTCGATTTGTACGCAATCTTTTTTACATAATGCTTTAGGTGTTCAATTTTTTTTTATATTTGTCCAATATCTGGTGCGTTTTCTGTATGCAATTCCATCTTTACAATAATTAACAGCAAAAAACAAAGTTTTTCATGAATTCTTGCTCCTTCAAAAGTCCGGTCTGGTGCTTTTCAACGAAAACCCTTTTGAATCAAAATAATTTATTATTTCAATAATTTTCTTCATTGCTTCATTTGCTTCATCATTTTTTCTAGTGCCTGTTTGTTTTGCTATGCTATATTCAATGCAAGGCGGGGATGACCAAATAATATCAAAATCTTTGTCAAATTTCTTATAATCAAATTTCAGTATATCCTCATTGATATTAGCATTTTTGAGATCAAATGATATTGCAATATAACAAAACTCTTTAGCAATTCTTCCAACACTACCTGGGCCTGAAAATAGTTCAAATAATTTCATTATAATATCTTGTCATAGAATATATATTATCATGAATATGTTTCAATGTCTTCAAGAGCCGCAAACTTCAGGATCAGTGCCGGATTCTGGCCCAACAGGTGAATCCGTTGCAGAGTGGCACAAATGTCCTTCGAGGTCAATGGAGTCTTCTGATTCGGTTGGAGGGCTTTGGCCTCTGAGTTCCAGGTAAGGTAATGCCACTTGTGATCCTCTGTGAGAATGCCTTTGGCCTTCAACCCCATGACCAGGGCATCGTCCGGCTTGGTCAGTTGCAGCTTGCTGGCTCGGTTGATCAATTCCTGAAAAACTGTCAGGAACATGGTCTGTCTGAGCGATGTCGAGGCGTCTCCATTTTGCCGCTGAGTGTTCCATTGACGGCCTGTCTCGAGTAAAGTGGGCATGATCGAGCCTCTGCCGCACTGGAGGAACATCATCAGGCTGGTGTCCAAGCCAAGCTGGTTCAAAGTATCCTCCTGGCGGAGGGTCAAGCGAGCCACCATCAAAAGGAGATCGTCTCGACCATCCGAGGTGCTGGCAGAGGAACTGGAGTTCCTCTTGCGCTGCTCCCGGCCATTCTTCTGAGGACCACCTGATGACATGTCGGTCTTCTGGCGCTTGAGGAAGCCATCTGAGCAGGCATCCAGCAAATCCACGAACGATTGGTCGTCTCCAGTCTGGTGTTCCATGATCAGGCGAAATCAACAACTGGAGTTCACTGTTTCGGGCCAGGATCTGTGCAATGGATGTGAGTGCCAGTTTGACAATGCTCAACTGGTCCGTGAAGGTGTCATGGATGTACTGTTGCTCGAATCGTACGTCCGGGCTGTCAACACTATCCAAGGTCCAGGCCCAAAGATGCGGTCGATGATCACGAAGTTCATGAATCATGTGAAAAACCTGATCTGTGACAAAGCGTGTCTGCGGCAGTTCAGGGAAATGAGCCAGCCATTGTGCAGTCTGATCAAACCATTGCATGTGCCGCTGTGGGTACGAATAAGGCTCATAGAGCATTGGAAACCAGCAGTCAACAAGGTCCAACGAGGACACGTTCTGAGTACTGCCAATCAGGCCTGGATAGGGCATGTCAAAGTACCTGTGCAGCAGAGCGGGCAAGGATGGTGTGGTGAGAGCAGGGTCCGAAAGGCTGGATGCAGATTCCGAACCAAAATGCATCTTCCTTGCCCATTCACAAGTGAGAACAGGACATGAACTTCGTTTGAAGTGGGTGATCAATGCCTGTTCCATGGTGAACGAGCTAAAGCAATGACTATATGTCAGGCTTCCAGGCAACATATCACGTTCCGGCACGAAATCAAAAGCAGCCTGCTTGATGACTTGATGATCTCGTTTCAGGTGCACCCACAAGGCTTTCCGTCCTACAACCTCTTGACACAGCGGGCATTCGAACTGCTTCAGTGGTGCGTGTGGTGGTTCACGATACGGGGCCTGAAGCATCTACTGAATCGTTTGCTGACGTCCCGGCTGTCGATGATCCTGGCAGGAACGGTCAGGAGTCGACCCCGGTTGATGTGCATGTTGAACATGTTGATCAAGACCTGCTTTGGTGAGAAAGGCCATGTGACATTGGGTGCATTTGTGCAGACAGCTTGAACCTCTAGACGAACTGGGTTGTGAGATCACTGGCGCAAGGCTTGCAGGTGGTTCAACCTCCGGAGCTGCGGTGTCACCTAGGGACTTGTCGTCGATGGCCATGGGTGCGACCTGGTCGTGCTTGTCCTCTTGTGGATCTTCTAGGTCTCCTCTCATCATGACCGGCGTGACAGGAAAATGACTGACATCATACGTTTGGCCAAGCATAATGCTCAGTTGCAGGAGAACACCACACTGATGGGTACGGACGTTATTGCAAGCTTGATCACACAGGATGCAGGTGCCTTTCCCACTGCCCAAATTCGCAAGACCATATACCTGATCTTTGTGCAACGGTTCAAAGGCCAACAAATGTGCATGGCAGTCCCTATAGTGCTTACGAATCGATCGTGCTGCAATGGCACTATGGCAGTAAGCACAGTGATGGGAAAGTTCTTGCATCAAGGCCTGATTGAGAAGAAGGCCTGGGATGCTCTTGTACCGGAGGTGCATTCGAAGATCAGGTCGATCACGAATGGGCACAATCTGGTCCTGCGCAGCATTGAACAGGAGACACACACGTTTGTTGATATGATCACGGAGACGATAAAAGTCAGTGAACTTCTTCGTACAGTGTCTACAGATGGGGTGACCATTAGTCGTATCACGGAGAGGGTTGTATAAGTCCTCTTGATGACATGGAATCTGATGGTGTTCCCTGAGATGACGTTTATACGGTCCAGCCTGGGTGAATGCTCGATGGCATTCATGGCACTTGAGAGCAGGGATCTGAGTGCACGGATCGGTGCAGGACTGGGGGATAGGAATGGGTGTCTCAGGGTAGGCTGGGACGTGCGCTCCAGCGTCACTCGGCTGGGACGACATGGCAGATCCCTGCAGGTGAGACCGGCGGCTATGCAAGGCTTGGACTAAACGATCAAAGTGTCGTTGCAACATGTGCCATGGTGCAGGCAGTCCAAGGCTGTGAAAGAAGTCCTGAGTTGGGATTCTTGTGAGGTGGACTGGTGCATGTGCAATCGATCGAAGGTGCTTGTTGATCATGCCAATGATGGAGCTGCATCCATGGTGTGTCATGTCCAGGAGCCACCTGCGGAATATGCGAAAGCACGTCTGGGCAGCTGTGAGACGTCTTCTGGTCGTGTCGGTTTCCCATGCCCTATACGAAATGATGACCCCAAGGTAAGACGTTTTTGCAACCAGCGGCACGGTGATAGCCATGTCTGGCAATCGGAGCATAGGGCCATTGGCCGATCTGCTAATCCAACGTTTCTGGAACGTTGGAAGGGCCTTCCCAACAAGTCGAAGCATGGCAAAGCTCTTGTGAGGATTGATCTTCAGGCCGTAAGCACCAAACACCCTCATCAGGAAGGACAGGTCATGCATGGCACGAAGTCCATCAGCTGGTGAGTGGACGAGCCACCGCATGTGAAAGTCATCTGCATGTGGGCGAGTAAATCGTAGAGGATTAAATACATGGTGAGGTTCCAAAAGAAAGGAGCATCCTTTGAACTTTGTTTAATGCCTCCAGTTGCTTGGATTTGCCCAACTAATTCCTTATGAGGAATGAAGTACGTGTGGGGGGCTAACCAAGAATGCACTAATGATTGAAGGTCACTCGAGACATCGAAGGCATGGAGAGCCCTGGAAACAAGCTGTCGATTGATAGTGTCAAAGGCCTTTTCCATGTCCAACGAAATTTGGAGGCCTCCCCAAAGACCAGTTTTGTCATCGCTTTTACGATGAACAGTGCACAGCTGTCTCACCTGTCTGCAGTGTTGTGACACCGTCAGAAGATCACGTGTTTGTCGGTGAGGCATGTAGGCATACATGGGCATCTGACGAAGAGAGGCATGAGTTTGGTCAAGCAACAAACGACAGTGTATGCCTGACATGACCTTGTTCATCGGGTGCTGAAGACAAATCGGTCTAAGTGCTTCAGGTTTATTAGGTGTTTTATTGGGTTTGGCAAGAAGATGAATCCAGCCGGCTGACCAATGTGTTGGCGGTTGACTTTGGGTGCAACACCATGCATGACGTATACATGGGAACACAACAGGTGTGAGTATCGTTGCAAAGTGTCTCCAAATCAATGCTGGAAAGCCATCAGGGGCCAGAGCTTTGGTCACGGGAAGGTGTTGTAGTTCATAAAGAACATCAGCCTTAGTGAATGGCAGGCGAGTCACGGTAGGCGGAGTTTGGATGGGTGCTTGAGTGTCCGTGAACAGGGCTTGAAAGTATTGGGTCAATCGTTCAAGTTCTTGGGCTTGGGACATCGGTGCACCATGCAAATCAAACATCTGAATCCGCCTGAACGTCTGCTTGGGGCACAGAGTACGCACTCGCTTGTACCAGTCATGCAATCTATTCTGAAGGACTAGTGGGACACTCTCAGCCAGGAAAGTGTTTAATCGAGTCCTACGATTGTGTCAGCTCTGTCGGCGAATGGCATGATGAATCCTCTCGAATCGAATGACCCATGACCAAACCCGGAAGATGGCCTGCAACGATACAGAACGGAAACGGAACAATTGGCGTCTGGCATACCACATTTGAGCTGCCAATGATTTGACCTGGGAGCACATGATGCGAGGCTGACTAACACGTGGGAAATGAGTTGTGCATAACTGTCGAACGGCCTGTTCAACCTGGAGATATGTGGAAGTCGGATCACGTGACTCCTGTTTGGTGGTGAGTTTGTGCACTGTGGACATGACTTCAGATTCGAAGCAATGCCAATTCTCAGTCTATGATTGATATTCAAGACTCAGTCGATGGAGGTCGATCGAAGTGATGGGAGGGTTTATCCTTGGAGGTGCAAACCATTTGGGTAAGGATATGACCAATGGATGGTGCACCGGTGCACAGCATCCAACAGTCCGTTCGAACCGAGTCAGCACCTGGGCACGGTATTTGGTCCACTGTACTTGATGGCGGCGCGCAAATATGAAGTCGATTCGGCTGGAATGGTCGCCGTGTTTAAACATGGCCGTGTTTAAACATTGGAGTCCAATGACGTTGACTGTGAACAGCAACTAGGTCCAATTCACGAATCATAGATTGAAATTCATGTTTATCGCACCGGGTGGCCGAACCATATTTAGGATCATGGGAATACACGTGGGGTGCATCAGCAGTCAGTGGGGTGTTGTAATCACCTGCAAGGAGCAACATATGGCTTTTCGGAACATGTCGAATGCATTGTTTGATGGCCTCAAAAACCTTCATCCTATCATAGAGAAGTATTTGACGATCTTTCAATAAATTCTAAGAGTGCTGGTAAATACAAAGAACATCATGAATCCAGGTTAAATGGAGCCAGACATGTATAAGCCTGCCTAGACAGAGGTCAGCCCATGCCAACTGGTCAAGGCGCAACAAACGTCGGCGGACCATACAAAGAACAATAGAACGATGGCCATGTGAGTGCAGCATGTACCAATCACCTAATACCCGTTAATTAGTAAAGCGCCATCCCGTTTCCTGCAAGATAACAACATCATACAATGTCTGTGTCAGTCAGGGCACCCATTCGTCCAATAGAAGGCCGTTCCAACAAAACACATTCAATAAATCAACTAATCTAATCGGTTGAGATATAGTCGACAACTTCATCTCCTAAAACAACTATTGTCGAATCCTAAACGGAATACCAAAAAGTCCTTTCCATAATATTGTGTGCAGCCAAGGTTATAGGTCCATTAGCAGGCTCTATAAAAATTCCTCTTGATTTTCTTACATCTAAATAAATCCACAATTAAATCGTAGCCAAATGTCGCCCATACCTCATAAATTTTCGTTCCGGGATAATACCGGGATAGCATAGACATTCCCGTTACTAAACGAGGTCTCAATAAAATCTTCAACATCTATTGCAAATTTATATAATATTATACTCCCTCAAATTAGGACCAAATATCTCAACGAATAAAAAAATCAAAATATATAATTAATAGCCATACAACACTTCATCAAACATTCCAAAACAATCAAATCATCAAAAAAATAAGAATATACATAAAAATATATAAAAATAACTATCAAAATTAAAACTAAAATAATATTTTAATTTTTTTTAAAATCATCCTTTCCAAAATTCATTTTTAAATACCATCACCCCTTAATTCATTTCATATCATTTCATTCATTCCAAAAAAACTCAAATCTAACCTATCGATTACCTTTCATAAATATATAATATACATATATTTCCATTATTCTAAAATCGATAATCATCGCTCTTCAATTAAAAAATAATCCTTAAACATAACGAATTTAATTAAACAATCATTTATAAATAAAAATCTACAATCAAACAAAAATCTTCAAATATATAATACCTTTCTATTTTTATTTTATATTATACATTTCATATTTATTGTTTTTATTTGTTTAAATTCAAAATTCATAACAAACCTCCATTCACCTCCAATAAAACAACACATCCTTCATTAATATTCATTGCTTATTTTATAATAATATCATCGTCGATTTTGAATAGAAATAAATAGGGGCATGCTTGTATATTTGTTTAATTCGTTTTTTTTTTGTTTATTTTTTTAAATACATTAAATACATTAATTAATATTAAAATATAGATAAATAAATATAGTTATTTATGCTATGTTTTAAGATGTTTTAAGTATGTATTTCTCCCAGCACCGCAAAAGAGCCGCTCAAGCAAAGGAAAGAACGAGAGATTGATAAATCACACCCCAAGGCGACAGCCACCGGCAACGCTCAAAGGCCAAGGCGATCGCAAACGATCACATTCACCCGTGCAAACCCAGGTCTTGAGCTCGGCTTGGCGGATGGGGGCACAGAAACTCATCATCCAGCTCCAATCGTGAAAACAAAGCATCTGCCGGAGGGAGGGAGAGGCGAAACGCTAGGTATATACATGGCAGGCCCAATGCGATCCTGCCACTGCAACCAGTTCCTGGCATGTCGCAACCAACTGCGAGGGCCTCAACGTTTCCCAGCAGTACGGGATGTCTCCTACTCGTTGCCCAGGAGCCTGCCCATTTCTCGCCTGACCTCGGCCGCCCGACATTCACACGGGTGCCTTGGCGGTGCGTCGTGATTAACACTGCCCTCCTAACAGGAGTTGCTTTGCTTTGTTCCACCTCGGTGAGTGAAAAGCCTCAGCCGTTCTGTTGTCGCATCTCACATGAGAAAGCAATAGGGGAGCACTTCCGTTGTTTCGAAGCACCGCTTTCACACGTTTCTTTTTTGATCCCCGGCGTCCTCGTTTGGGACTCAGAGGGGTCGATCCTTCAGCCCTCGGCCGCCTTGGAGCCATCCCTTTTGGAAGCTCCAAAAGTCGCCGCTACTTCTTCAGGGTCAACGTTCCAGAAGCTCTCAGCACGGACGATCTGGCCAGGCTCAAACAAAAGAACCGACCGGGCTCAGCAAGGGGCTGTTGGTTGGGTATCAGTTTTGCGATGTGGTTTGTTGAAGCTCTCAAATACAGCATTGAATCGAGAAGCTTTAGCACATTGATTTTGAATTGTTTGATTGCACTTGATGGGGTAACCTGCATGATGCGGACTTTGCCCATGGACAGGACAATATGAGCACGAAAACTGCAAGACTTTAATGAACACTGGAAGCTGAAAAGGCACACCGACATCCCTGCCAGCGTCCAGTTTACCTGTGGACAAAAAACGTTTATATATTATATATTCTTTTTTTTCAAACGAAAAGTCTCTAGAAAATGAAGATTGAAAACTAGAGGCCATGTTCTATAGAACTACCTGGTACAACTTCTGTGTTTGTACTGGCGCGCTGGTTTTCTAAAGAAGGAACTTCTTCTAAAGGACCACTACCCCTACCATTTTCTAGGGGAAAGACCACCAGGGATGTGTGACATTGTCTGGCTCGAAGTAATAAGCATCCACCTGCAGGAACAACGCGCTCATTTGGCTATTGATCGTTTGTTGGGTTTATGGGCTTCTTGACAAAATCGGCCGTGGCTTCCTACCTGCAGTTCATTATTTTTGTACCGTCGATCCTTTTTGATTTGTCACCGCAAAATCTGTGCCACATCATGAAACGGTCAAACAATGTTGAACCACTTGGCAATTAAGTAGGGCAATCCCATTCATTGATACCCATTGAAAAGAACTCTCTTGGGGGCCCTTGCCTTTCACGACGCTACGCGTGACACGCCCGGGAATTGACCAAACAGAACCTGCTGTCAGCTCTTTGCAACGGAGTGGAAGATCTCGTGGAGTGCAAAGACTGCTCCGCCTGGCACAAGAAATTCCGTCCAACAAGTAATGCGGGGGGGAGGGTAGTAGGGAGCTTGCAAGGTCGACTGTGATTGCACCACTTTATACAACATTGCTCCGTTGAAGAAAACGAAACCTCTAGCCACAATCCAATCTGTTCTCTACATTTCTCTACTTGCCGCAAAATGGACAATCAAAATGCGCACCTGCTGAGAGCTCAATGTTACTTTTCCTGCTACTTGTACCAACCGACATAAACTTTGTCCAATCTATAGACTCATCCAAACTCTCCACTTCCCTCGTCACAGTATGTTAAACACAACCTCGCGTGAAAGGGCCAAATCCAAACTCTCCAATTCCATCCAATTCCGCCATGCTATCTTGAACGGAGCTGTCTCCAAAACGAAAGACCTGAGACCCTCGCCTGCGCCGACAAGGTACCGGCGACCGCGCTGCCAGCACTGCTGGAGGTGCGTAGAGTTTTGGCCTCTACAGTGTAATGTTGGAGCACCAACAAACGATGCCAACCAAGGGGGTTATGTTCTACACTGTAGGGGGGGTCATGTTCTACAACCCTTTACAGTACTGTAAAACATTTCTCAGTATCGTTGGAACCCCCTCAAGCTCATCAAACGCAAACAGTTTCAAACGATGATTGCTCTTGCGATGCTTCTTGGCATCAAAAATGAGAGAAGTGAATGCAACTTCTCATGGGCACGTACAAGGTTGCGTCACAATTTCGTTGTGCCGCAACGTGGAAGTTATTCTTCCAGTGGTACGTGCCACAAATTGAAGATTCACCAACTTCGCTGTGTGATCTTCATGCAAAGCTGCGCTTCTAGCGCAAGCCAATGCAAGCGGTGCATCTTGGATTGTGTGGAACTCACATTGGATTGTGTGGAACTCACAGGGCGGCCTTGTCTGAGTCTGAGTATCATAATACTTGCACATGCTCTTACCCAACGAATCCCAAGCCTAGGGCCTAGGTCAGTTCTTGTTCCTTTGATTTCAACACGGTTCGTTTAGCTTGTTCGTTCTGCTGCGCGGTGAATTCGACGCCGAGTTCGGCCGGGTGCCATGGCGCCCCCTGCGGGCGCTAGTGCCATGGCGCCCGCGAATCCCTCACGGGCTTCGGAATGGCCGGAAGGCGTGGGCGGGCGCGCAGGGCCTCTGGCCGTGTGTGGCCGTGTGTCGCGGATTGGGAGCGCTCCGCGGCTCCCAATAGGAGCTATATTTCGGTGGGGGATTCCACTAAAAGCTGCCTGACTTGATGGCTCATGTCTTATTTTAGCTGGTCAAACATACCCCAGCTGCGCAAGCTCATATCCAAAACATGAACAACATTGGTCTACCTGGGCCGGCGATCTCATGCACAACCTCATCACGCCACCCCCAAAATGCACTCTTTCAGGGATGTCATCTCCCTGATCCTCTTTGATCCCATCCCCACCTCATCGAAGACCCGACAAAGCCTGTCCTTTCCACCGATCCAACCAGCCTGATCCTGGCGGATCTTTCCAGGCAAACGAGCACCCTCAGGTAGCCTGTAAGGTGCCAGACGGTCTTTTCGAGCAGGTCGCCTGTCGCTGCCGTGTTCGAGGCCATGAGGCCAGTCATGGCCAGTCCTCCCAAGAATCGGAAGTTCACTTCGAGCATTACCCCGGAATGGTGTGCCAGAATATTTAACGTCGTTTTTTTGTCACGGGGTGGTTTTGGGGTCCCATACTGCTGGTATCTGCTGGCCACAGCCTTCAGCTTTTTGAACTTCCGATAGCATCCGGTAGCCAATTGCAAAACGAGTTGCGGAACACAGAGCGTGCCCACATCCGGGCTTCGATTGAAGGCCTGAGTAACCGATCAAACTCGAAAGCAGTCAGCCCAAAGTAAAAAAAAGACCGTGATCAAACATGATCAAACACCTCTTCCCCTCTCGCACTCTTGTTTTAAGTAAGCCAAGTAAAAAGCACTTTTGCTATGAAGAATCATGAAGTCACACCCTTGGAAGTTCCACAAGTCATTTGCGCAACAACTTCCAAGGCAGCTGCCCAGCCCCGACCATCTGCTAACTTCAAGAAGACCAGGTCAGAAGGACCTCACCCATCGCGCATGGCGGTCGCGCATGGCGCTTTTGGTCACGCATGGTGGTCCCGCATGCGTTTGGGTCGCCTTCCTCGCATGCTTCGGTACAGTTCACGGATGGTTCTGCAGGACGAAGCGAGGAGGGTGAAGATCTGAATGCGATGCAACAGTCCGACGTAGTGGCACGGCCCATCTCGATTAACCCTCCTTTGAGCTTCACAAATGACTTTGCTACCACCACGAGATCGATTGCGCCGAACATGATGCCAGGATATACCAGGTAAGCTTTGGACCTTCCAACAAAATCTCGACATCAAGTTTTCAATTGATCAATCAATCTGTTTAAAGTTAACGTTTAGACGCCGATGCCAAGGGACCTCAACTACTTTCTTCACAATCAACAATTTTTTTATCCTTTGCCTTTGCTTGAAATGGACTGGTGACTGTTGCCCAGGGAAGTCCGTGGTGTGCCGGAACCGCATCACCCTGCGGAATTGGTATATAATTAGCTTTGAACAAGATTGAACACGTGGTTTGTAAGGTTTGTGCTGCTGGGGGATGATGCTGATGCATGCTCGTTCCCTTACAAAGCTGGAGGCATGCTATTGATTGTCATGACATTCTTGCATTCTCGGTATGAACCATCCCATCAAGTTGCAAAGCGGAAAGAAAGGGGGAGTAAAACTGCGCGGGCAAACTGGTGTGAATGCACCTCAAACTCGAACATATCTGGGAGAATTACAGGACCGTCAGCCTACTTGCCTTGACCTGGCTGAGTTTTTTTGCAAACATGTTGCAGTCGTGTATGTCTCTGCCACTCTTTCAGTGAAGCCATGAGAAGAGAACATCTATTTGAAGAAGAACCTAGGAGAAGCAAGTGTTCGGGAAGTTTAGAAGAATCATGAACAATTCCCCAAATGCCATCTGATGCTCGGAAACGTCGGGAGCTCGCTTACCCATCTCCTCCGGTCTCCGGTCTCCTCCCGCCACCCCCTTTGGTCACCAGAATTCCTCGGGCACCGGACCCTTCCGCTGCTCTGACACCACGAAACTGTCACCAGGATACAACTTCTGGTTGCTGCGTGGCGAGTCAAGACCTGGCAGGTCGAGCGAGTCGAGTGCGAGTCAAGTCGAACACGACATTGGTCGATGGGTTGGCCACCGAATACGAGCTCCAGCTCAGCGCCTTGCAAGGCAACTGCCTGGTCCTACTTGGACACAATTAGATCATATTAGATCAATGTTTGGAGCCCCCCCAAATGGTGAATCGTTCAACAGTCCCCACTGCATTCCCACTGCAACTCTACCACGCCCGACGTGGAGCTCGCTATGAAGCCCTCCAAGGCCCAAAAATCCACCGCTCCGGTCTCCACCTGGACGCATCCGCAAGACCAAGGCCTGAGGCAGCACTGTGGTCCCGGAAACCGCCCGGAGTTTCTCGAATGAACTCATCATCATGGATCGATGTTCATGGCTTGGAGCTTGCCACAAGCAACCATCTCGAGAACCATTGTATATAAAAGAAACAAATACACTAATTGGGAACTGATGTATGTGGCCCCACATGTTCCCCCAGTTTTCCTCCATTGCCTTTCTTTTGACATCGAAGTTCCGGAGGCGAAGGTCTATGCCGACGGGAAGCTCTACAGGCCTTCTTTCCGTGCGTCGGAAGACCCGTGCGTCGGAGTCCGGTGCCTCTGACGACTCCATCCAGCGGCTCAGGCGTTTGATGTGCTATCATCCTGGTTGATCCATTCTCCGAGGGGGTCCCACCCTCCCAACACGATGATGTAGTATGTGGTTTAGGGATTTTTAGGGTCCGTCAGTCATTTATAGTCACTTATAGTCACTGACTTGGGAGCAGTTTTTCACCGTACCCCTTCCCACCATTCCCCCTTCAGCCCTCCCAAGCTCAGGTCAGACCCGATGCTGAAAGCCCGTGGGCTGCCACACACTGCCGAGCCGAGCCCCATCATCCAAGCAGCTCCACGTTGCCGTGGCTGGAAACGCCAAACGTCCCGTTGCTGTGCGCCGTGCCTTTCGGGGTGTCCGGGCACGTTCGACATGGATTGCGAATTCTGTCGATGCGAATCTTTCAATACAGTAAGAAAGGCACCCAAACAAATGGACAATTTATCTTCCCTCAAGCATTCTTGGGATACTTGATCCTATTCCAGAAATTCGAATTGTATCAAAGGTTGTTCCTACAGAAATTTGCTGGATAGGAGGTTCCTCCTTAGCACAGAAGAATTGTCTGCAACATATGAAGGTATGGAATTAGGCTTGTCATCTGGAAAGGGGGTCCCGAACTGGCTTAGTAGACACACACACACACAAAAAGGTAGGAGGGCCAAGTAGGGGAGAAACTCGCCCAAGAATTTCAATTTGGAGCTTATCTTGTCTTACCAAAAGAAACATGGTGGGCATGTGTATTGAGATAGAGAGACCCTCTTGGCCCAATAGCTTGGTGGTCTTGAGTTTCATTTGGCCAGGCGGCACCTATTCCAGTAATTACACACCCAAACATCATTCTCATCCCAAGGAACATGTTCTTGTATTTGGTTTCTGTGACGTGCAAAACAAAGGATAAGGTTTTCACGCGGTGACAGGTTAAATGTGACAAAGTGGTGGAAAGGCATCAACATGCAGTACGTGTTCGTAGAACTGCAGCAAAGGTGTGAAAGATAGACGTGACATAGATAAACACCCTTACATATCATATATATATACTATGTATAGTTATATAGTATATATCAGTCATATTAGTATGATATTCTTCAATCGGCCCAGAGCAAAAAACACACAGGGTCGCACGGCTGCACTGGCCTGGGCCGTCTCATGCGGTCCACGGGCTTCTCCAGCACACGGAACTCTCCCTCGATTTGGCGGTGTGGTTACGTCCGGGAAAGGCATAAATAACTCAGGTTGATGGCTGGACACAACATCGTACCGACGTGAGGAAGTTTCATGTGTAGACCTCGCCTCGACCGTGCAGACCACATAAAAGTGGAAACCTGTTGCTCTATCGCAAGCTAATCAGCAAACATCCTGACGAATCATCCACAATCCAGCACTGAAGCAAACGTGACTCCAATCAGGGCCCAAGTGATTCAGCCCGGTCACCCTCGTCAGTCTGATCTAAGACCCACACACCAGTCCTTCGGCGGGCAGCTTCAGCTTCTTCTATCCTACCAACATGGCAGAATCTAAGGCTGGCTAGTGCTCAGAGCGCGGAACTCCGCTGACACAGATCTTGGGACTCGCAAAAAGGATCAAAACAGGTGTTGAATGGGTGTCTTCAAGAATGGCTTTGATCTGCAATTCGATTTTTTGTTCACCCATCGTACAAGTGCTTCATCCACTTGGATTGAAAAAGCCTTTCTTCTTTCGCCTTTTCGTACCGGTTTCCGTCTTGGCACGTTGTGGCTTCCGTTTGGTGCGCTGTGTTCGTAGGTCGTCTACGTAAGTTCCCGGTCCGATGTGGCTTCCAGGAGTCCATCTGCAAGCGCTGCTTCACCGCATCGCGCTCCCGTTCCGTGGCGATGAGGCGCTTCTCCAGCTGCTGCTGCAAGGACTCCTCGGGAGGTGGAGATGGGGCAGGACGCACACGAGGGATGGGGGAAGAACTGAACATTATGGCAATGGTGGCAGCTTTGGGAAATCCAAACCAGGACGTAATCAAACTTGAATTTTGCATGGAGATGTCTTTCGAAAGGCTGCTCCTACTTGGGGCTGTCCGAAGAGGGCTGATCAGCATCGGACAAACAATTAACAGAACACTTGGTGGTTGAGCTCAAACAATGTTGGTGATCCTCTAGACTCGGACGATGTTGGTAGCATATGAGCTTCCCAAATGCACGCGTTTTGATCGGAGTCCCGCAGAGTCCCGAGCTCTCGCTACCAAGGAACCATCCGTACCATCTGCTCTTGCATCTTCTCAAGCTGCTCTCGTAGGCTTTTCTTGTCTTTCATCAGCTTCTCCTTTCATCCCACAATACCAAGCAACGGCAATGACAAATCACTGCACTGAGCAAGACTGATGTGGTTAAGGCTGACTCACTTTACTAATGTCAGGATCCATCAGCCTACAAACAACCATTGAACTTCAGCCTATATATATATAACTATATATATAATATACAGTAATTTCATTATATGTATAACATCAGCCACATGCGAGAACCACCGACCACTTCATAAAAGTGAGATGTTCACATTCCACCCCAAACACCCTCCATCAATTCCAATAGGATCGTGCGCCGTGCGCTCCTTTGAACTATTATATATGATAAACTATATTATTCACATACAATGCCCACACCTCGAATCTACTGTACCATATTTTACTCCTTCGAATCTATTGCTGCCTGGCTGCGACTTGTCGAAAGGCCTCCCGCTCCGCTTGTGATGCCGCTGCAGACTCGTTTTGTTGCTTTCGCAAGTCATTGAGCTCAGCTCGCGCTTTCTCCAGTTCCTGCAAACCGCAAAGAAGGGGAGACTTTTCTCTTCAAATCCCATGGGATGTGTGGCGGGTTCCACGTCTTCTTAATGAATGATACCACAAGTGATATTGGAACTTATATGAACTGTCGTGAACTTGTAACTGACATACTCTCCGTCTCTCTATGTGCACATCACATAGTTGGATATGACTCCAAACATCGTGAGCATCCTCTCGAATGTCTCATCATGGTGCCGAGAAAGGATTTGGGCCCAAGGCCCAAAGCCCTTCAAACCTTTGGTGCTGAATTTTCCTTTAAAAGAATAGGGTCTTCTTGTATCTTCTCGTGATCTCAATTCCCCCCAAATGGGATCCTTCATGATCTTTGAGGATGTTCTGATTATGAGAATCCCGTCAGAATCAAAGAAACATTTTTGTCCAATCAAGGACTTACAGTAAATGACTCAATGCCCAAACACTCTTCGAAACATGAGTGGCCGGGCCACTCCTGACTGGAATTCGCCAACTCCTGCTGGTTTTGCTCCAGCATCTTTCGTAAAGTTTCCATTTCCAGCTGCATCTGCCTCAGTTGTGACGCCAGCTTGTCGTGTTCCTCCTCCTTCTCAGCCAGCTCACCCTTCAGTGCTTCCTGCGACGCTTCCTGTTCTTCATCCATCGGATCGTCGGAGGCCTCGCTGTCCGCGCCCTCGTCGGACGCATGGTACGAGTGCTCCATGGAGGTATAGCCCTCCTCGGTGACTGGATCCTCGGGGTCGACCTCGGCCACCGGATCCTCCTGTGGAGCGTCCTGAACGAGAGAAACCCAGTGTGACAGATTAGGGAGAGTATAGGGAGCTTTAAGAAGCCAAAGCGACAGGGGCGTGTGAATTCTAGAGGTGTAGCAGCAAAAAGTCTAGAGATCTAGACGCATTGGGGGTCCACAAAGGTGATGGCGTTGATGAAGGTGGAGATCGTGTGATGGTGGCGGTGGTGGTGAGTGTGAGTGTGAGAGTGAGAGTGAGTGTGAGTGTGAGTGAGAGTGAGTGTGAGTGTGGGTGAGTGAGTGAGTGAGTGAGTGAGTGTGAGTGAGCGAGCGAGCGAGCGAGCGAGCGGGCGGGTGTGAGTGAGAGAGTGAGAGTGTGAGTGAGTGCGAGTGTGAGTGTGAGTGTGAGTGTGAGTGAGAGTGAGAGAGTGAGAGTGAGAGTGAGAGTGAGAGAGAGAGAGAGTGAGAGTGAGAGTGAGAGTGAGAGTGAGAGTGAGAGTGAGTGAGAGAGTGAGAGTGCGTGTGAGTGTGAGTGAGAGTGAGAGTGAGTGGGTGTGAGTGTGTGTTTGTGAGGTGTGTGTGTGTGTGTGCCCCTTGTAATCACAGGGATCCAATTGGATTGAATTCTTTTCTTTTTCCGCAGGGGGACACAGCATTTCACTGGGACTGTATCCAACGAAGCTACCAGTGAAATGGGATATCCAGCTTGGCCAGCTGGACGCACCAGCGAATTTTAATCTTTTGGTAAAGTGCTAATGCATCTGCAGATGTGAGCGGCCGTCGTCAGCCTGTCGCCTCGACCTCGACTTGCGCTTTTGGGTCCATTTCCTTTTTTGGGTTTCCTAGGCTGGCGTGTGGCATGTGGCATTCAGTTCCGTACGCATATCCATAAGTGTGTCTGGCCTCGGCCAGCCCGGGATGAGCCCGTAGAGTGCCTCCCGTGGACCCGTCAAACGGGGGTTTGTCCATTGTTCCCCTTGCCTGGGAACGTAGGTGTTCAAAGCGGACAGCAGGAGGCTTATGCAAAGTTATTTGCCAAGACCTGTCGGATTATTGAATTCCAAGATGGCTCATGCCTTTACGTGACCGCAGCGGTCCAAGCTGGCTTAACGCCTCACCGTGGTCAGAGCGACCTAAGTTCTTTTAGACTCATTGGAGTCTGTCGCACTCTCAGGTGCACACACAGCGTATACACTTTAACGAGGTAGGTCTTCCTAGGTCGTTGTAATGAGGTTTGGGTTCATCGGGTCCCGTGCCCCCCAATTTGGTTCCCTTTTCATCCTTTCCCCTTCACACACTTCTTTTCCTCTTTCTGATCATGTCTTCCCTTGCTTCATGTCCTTTCATCTCACTCCTTTCGTTCTTTTGCGCGTGCAACGGTCCGGGCCTTAGTGTGTACGCGCGCGTCTACTTCTAACTCAGGTATCAGGTCGCCCAGGTTTCGACAATGAGGTTTCATCGGTTGTCCCTGTGCATTTGGTTTCTCTTTCATCGCAACCACACACACTTTTGTCCCGTCTCGTCTTCCTTCTCATGTCTTCATCCTTTTGTCCTTGCTGCGTGCACATTTGCACATTCGCCCTAGCCTTAATTTTGCCAGCCCTCGGGGGGCGTGTGTGTGTGCCCCTTGTAATCACAGGGATCCAATTGGATTGATTTCTTTTCTTCTTCCGCAGGGGGACACAGCATTTCACTGGGACTGTGTCCAACAAAGCTACCAGTGAAATGGGATATCCAGCTTGGCCAGCTGGACGTACCTGCGCATTTTAATCTTTTGGTAAAGCGCTAATGCATCTGCAGATGTGAGCGGCCGTCGTCAGCCTGTCGCCTCGACCTCGACTTGCGCTTTTGGACCATTTCCTTTTGAAGACCAGGCCCCTTCAGGATTTTCCTGGGCCTTTCAGGATTTGGGTTTCCTAGGCTGGCGTGTGGCATGTGGCATTCAGTTCCGTCAGAGTGAAAGTGAGTGCGTGTGAGTGATAATGAGTAGGTGAGTGCGAGTGCGAGTGCGAATGTGAGTGTGAGTGAGAGATAGTGAGTGTGAGTGAGAATGAGTAGGTGAGTGCGAGTGCGAATGTGCGTGTGAGTGAGAGATAGTGAGTGTGAGTAAGAGTGAGTGTGAGTGTGAGTGTGAGTGACAGTGAGAGAGTGAGTGAGTGTGAGTGAGAGTGAGTGGGTGAGTGTGAGTGTGAGTGCGAGTGTGAGTGTGAGTGAGAGATAGTGAGAGTGAGTGTGGGTGTGAGACTGAGTGTGTGAGTGTGAGTGTGCTTGAGAGCGAGAGGTGAGCATTTGAGAGGACAAAGTGCGGCGCCTGCCACGAAATCTGCACTTCCAGGTTCACAAAGTGCTGTGCCTGCCACGAAATCTGCACTTCGAGGTTCACAAAAAGTGCTGTGCCTGCCACGAAATCTGCACCTCGAGGTTCACCAAGTGCTGCGCCTGCCACGAAATCTGCAAACAAACCACCTGTCCAAAAGTCACGATTCACTGCACCTGTCACGAAATCAGAGCTCCTCGAAGATCACCACCATGTCCAAAGTGCCGCACCTGCCACGAAGCCTGCACTTCGAAGTAAAGCCGCTCCAAGCCCTAAAAGTCGACTTTAGACCACTAAAACATGAGGTTTCCCTTGCGCCTGCCACGAAAAGTGACCACCATGTGCGAAAATGCGCACGGCACCACAACGAGAGCGCAGTCGTTAGAAGCACCCGCCGCGGACACCCAGATTTTGCGAGCCTGCGCAGTCGAAAAGCACGTCGAGGATTTCGAGAGACATGAATGTACCGTAAATAGCAGCGAATTAGCCGGACACGGCCGCGCGGCACAGCGATCTAAGCACAGGTGCTTAACCCCTACCGTAAGAACTCCTAAGTGTGTCCACACTGTTTGGGGAACATACACACGTATAAACACAGCATATCCATCATATCATAATTATCATTAATTATCCATAATTATGTATAATTATCCATACATTTTCACCAAGTACCCAGGTGTGTTTCACTTCTCCATCAAGAAAGACTCTGACCCCCATTCACAGTTTTGATGGAGAGCAATAAACAATTTGTTCTCACTTGACTGACCATTGAGAATTAGATTGGAATTCATGTTCCTCTCTTGGCGGATTAAATTACTGAGCGAAAAAGGACGCTGTCCTCGTCTTCCGCTTCTCCCGGGACTCGCTCGTCCTCATCCTCAGCTGGAGTTTGAGGATCCTCAGGCTCAACCTCGATCGGACCTGAGCAAAGAGGAGATATCCACCAGTTGGCGATTTGATTCAGCAGCGGAATCGATTGTGTTGGTGTGGGTCATAGGAGCGGCATAGATCCCATGTCCACATAAGTCATCCCCCAAAATGTGACCGATGATCACCCGTCGACTCATTATTTGACTGTGTTTGTTTGACGATGTTTGACACATGTGACATCAAAAGGAATAACCGAGTACATCCGAGGGACTCTCCATAGCATTCGTACCTTGCTCCTGGTCTTCTCGGGGTTGCTCGCTGCTCTCCTCGATGTCGGGCAACTCGTCAGCGCTCTCCTCCACTTCAACCGCATGTGCGGCTAGCGCACTCGCAACGTTGACATCTATCTGGACCTCCGCTTCAGCAGGTACTTCGGCCGGAGTTTCCACATCTGCTTCACTCACAGCATCGTTGTCGGGTGTGTTGCTGGCCACCGGCTCTATGTGATCACCAACCACATCCACTTCCGACGCTGTGCCGACAGACTCCTCTGTATATCTTTCTGAGCCTCGTGAGCCGTGTACGTGCAGCGGCTTGGATGGATGCTGGCCAAGGAAGCGAAGGAAGGGGCCTTCTCGGTTGCAAAGGGGCCTTCTCGGTTCCAAACGCTTTAACTAAACATTGGAAATCAACTTTGCCTTCTAAATCTTCTAGCCTTCCGGACAGAGTACAGTGGGACAAGGTCTTCAACGCCCTCCAAATGTTGATCTGTTTCCTCCCCAACACATGAAACCAAACGCTTCCAAACGCATCACGTGCCTTGGCTGGGTGTTGCCACATCAGGCCCGTCTTCAGGTTCTGACCTGGGTCCATCTGCGTTTTTCACGGATGCCGTGCACGGCAGAATCTCGTCATCCCGAAAGAAACGTGAGCAGTTCAAAGACAGGACACACATTGAACATGATTGAACACGTCAATCCTGGTGCTCTCCAGCTAGTCCTTCACCATGAGACCCATGTGTGGAATATCAGCATTATCAGTTTCTGTTGGGTCTTCTTGAACGACTTCAATTATTATTGACTTGGTGGCACCAATCACATGATCCCCCCCAAACCCTGGAATTGGTCACAAGGGTGTAGCCACCCCTGTCAGAAGTGCTCAAATAAGTCTAGTGAGCTGAATATCATTCCATGATTTGAAATGACAAATAATGATATGTATATATGCACATACAGTATAGCAACATGAGACTGCAAACTCCAAGAATTTGAGCCCACCTTACTTCGGGCCCCAACTCGGTCCTTCCACCCCGACTTGGTCCTTCCGCCCAGCGACGTCACAGATGCTTCACTTTCATGCCAATCACCATCGCTGTAGGCCTGGCGGGCGTTTTGGCGCTTTTTTGGTGTGATGCATGGACCGAAAAATCATGCAAACATGGTCTTTGATATAAATGGGAGTTAGAGTCTACTCAACCTCTCCTTCTGTCTTTTACTCTGCACCGTGGGCTTGCAAAGAAGATGTGAGCGATCGCCAAAGCCTATCATAAAATTTGGTACACCATGGTATACTTCATATGTTGGTCTTTTGGGGATCGCTATATCGCTTTACAGGGTGCGGAAGGAAGGAAGAAAGAAAGACGGAGAGAGAGAGAGAGAGAGCTTTCCATTGACACATCCGCGCTCCCTTCCCCCTTAGTCTATGCAGTTCTTTTTATAGAGCTCTTCATCTGTTGCAGACTCCACAGGCACTGTGAACATAATACGAACATGCTACGAAAGGGGATCCGCTCATCTAGACCACATTTTGGTCATCCAAGGGCATCGCTTTGGTATCGCTTCATGCAAAGCGAAAACAAAGCCAAGAAACAGAATTGATTGAATCACATGATTGAAGTGTACATTGTGAAGGTATCGCTTTCGGGGGTTCACTATATCGCTTTACAGGTGTTGGGATGACTTCAATGAAATAGTTTCTCACAAAAATATTTGCGCACAAACCCTTTAGGTCGTTGCTCATGTCTTTTTTGTTAACTTGCTTGCATCATTGTTCATCCCTGGGCACAGCGTTCGACGCATCACCCATCCCTCCCCACGCACCCGAAAGCCTCACTTTCCGCCGCCGGTACCTGCTTTTGTGGGAACGAGTGCAAACATGTCTATCTTTCCGAATCCTTCCCGTTTGCATCTTGATAAACCTTGCATCACCTGGCAACCTTAAACCCTAAAGATCCTAAAGCCCTGCAAGTCGCAAGTCTCAAGGCCACCACCGAGCGACCCCGTTCAGAAGCGACCGAGCAACAGTGATGTCAGCGAAGTTTCTTAGAAAAGACCACATGCAAGCGTGCTTTGTCTTTCTGTTACTCTTGTGCAACAAATGATAAACTATCAGAAGACGCGATTGCATACATGGGGCAGCGGCAGGCTCTCTGTACTAGAAATGTGAGTTTTCCAGCTTTCTGTGGGTGTGAAAGCATCCTTGGTCGAAAGTCAACAAATGTAATCTTTTCCTTTCATTTCCTTTCATGTCGCATCCATTTCCTTTAATTTTGCATCCATTTTCCTTCATTTTCTTTCATGTCCCTTTCATTTTGCATGTGTTTCCTTTCATGTTCCTTTCGTTTCCTTTCAATTTCCTTCAAGAGGTGATGAGCTCAAACCAGTCATGTGGGTATCCTCCCATTACCTCTTATCGTTTTCTGGGCCAGCAATGCATTGGTAGTGCTAAGGGGCAGGCCAATATGCTGAGCGTGGGGTTATTGTACTAGCCCACATAGGTTCAAAACACTTACTCAAACATTCGAATTCCAAGACTCAACTACCAGGAACTACCAGAAGACAAATGAACCCAGTGATAAATTATGATAAAGAAAACCCTTTTATACTCTTTTTTCTTCGAGTGCCGCGGCGCCCTAAAGCTCCATGCTTCAGGGGTGTTCTCACGCGTTCGCACGCGCCTGCCATCTCCCCACTCCCCTGGCACCACCCACTGGGCACTGGTGTCGTCTCTTCTGACGCCACTCCGGATCCCGCAGTGTGATCACCTTGGAAGGCGCGACGCCCGAACCACGCCGAACGTGACGCGACCGTTTCGGACGGTTCGACCGACGGATGACACGGACCGTCGTTTCCGGTATCGTCCGATTTCGTCTGATCGTTGATTGCACGTTGCTTTGTAGTACATTGCACTACTTTGTAGCACAGGGCAATCAATGAAGCAAGCAGTCAGCAGCGCTTCTTGTCCAGCACCAGATCTATTCTTATCTTTCAAGATGGATCAAAAGCCCAGTGTTACTACAATGTCTTGCAGCTACCCTTTCCAGTTTGGATTACTATTTCTCCTATAGGATCCTATAGGTACTTAGAGGATTCCAGGGCCAGGGCACCCTGTGCAGTGAACTCCCTTGTGGCTTGGGGTAGGCTTAGGTTCAGTATGTTCAGTAGGCAGTTACTGGCATTTCTCCGAAGACCTCAGTAGACATACAGTAGATGAGCAGTCTGTAAATGATCAGGCGCAGCGGCCCGGATAGCCAGAAGTGACCAGAAGGTCAGTGCAGCGACAAAACGCCAGTTCCACAAGGTCCAGCAAGAGTGCTTGGGATGTTTGCGTCCAGCAAAGGCTGGCGAGACGATAAGGGTTGATGCTTGAAGGAGCTAAAGATTCTGAGGATTGATGCGAGGCCCCCCCAAACCTAGAGCGTGAGGGGGAGGCCCACTGAACAATGACGACGGTGGCAGCCTTTCGTGGCAGCATCACTAGACGTAGGCTGGCAGGATGTGCTATCTCTCTCATTTGTTTTCCAACGTGTCTCATGGTGTTTCACAATTTGGCATCCATGTCTCAATGCTTCTCAATATTGACAAACAAATTCACAGGCCTCTGTTTGATGCAAAGTTTCGTTCCACACCGGTCCTTGCAATCAACCAACCAACATAGCTGGCATATCTCGCCAGCTGTCAGCAACTGAGGAGCCCGCGGACAGACTGGCCTTCCACTCCCAGATTTACACGGATCGCCTGCGTTCGACCGATTTGGTGCATTCGATTGGGCATGGAACTTCAAGAGGGAGATCCTTCCACCCTTTGGTGCGTTTTGGCCTTTGGAACATACAGTAGCTCAACACGTTCGCTGGGCGTGCGTCAACCTTTATCTCTGGGTGAGCCCCAGCTGTAACTTGTGAGAACTTAGGACTGACACTCTGGTGCCTTTCCGCGCATCTCACAGTTCTCTTCGGCCATTCTACCTGACGCGATGTGACATACACAAGCAAAGATCCGTCCGCCAAAGGAGCACAAGGAGCTTCAAGAAGTGAGGCACCACGTGTGCGGGCAAGTGACTGAGGGACATCTTCAAATCCCACTGCTGAAGAGCAATTGCCACATCTTCACATCCCTTGACTGCCAAGGTGCAAAGCTATGGCCATGCGCTGAGCCGAGGGGCCACATGCACGGCACCAGGAAGGGAACGAATCGACGAATTCAAATCGAAGGGCACTGGTGATCTTCTGGATGGGTTCTCGGGCGATTCTTCTCAAGTAGTACTGCGACGTGCTGAGAATCTCTGTTCGATTAGTGATTAGTAATGAATCTTAGTGATCCCACTTTGAATAATGAAAGTATAGACATTAAGTCATGATAAGTAATGTTCTTTCAAGCATGTTTAATGGGATATATATGGATAAATGAGGCAACTCTTTGTTTCCTGGCTTGACACCCACAACCTGCCATGGCACGCCTACAGCTGGAGCCGTGGACAGCGAGCCAAAGCGAGCAACATCGCTCGGATGCTGCGTGGTGGTCCGTCCGAGCCACATCGAACAGTGCGCCCCGTCTGCGGCCGTCTTGACGTTGGACGCTACAAGTGACACGTCAATAGCTGGCTGTATCAGTTCACACACACAGTTTCCGGTCAGGAGCTAATCATGAAAGCTAAACCATCGATATTCTGACAGCTCCAAGTCAACATGAAAGGCTGCGGCGAAGCATCAACCTACACGTTGTTGAGTCATGTAAAGAAAGGCCCTTTTTGATCCTTTATGTATAAACTTATGTTAGACGTGATATCCATTTAGTCATTACCCTCAAGAAGCACGTGCAGTATATCTGGGCAATATAAAATAATTCCTGGGTCGTCGGTTAATTTCGTTAAATTCAAAAACTGAATTTAGTGACGTCGTCGAAATTACGAAATTATGGTGACGTCGTTGTGCCCTAACGCCCCCAGCCAGCCAACACGCTGGCCAGCCAGGGGCGACCAAAGCTGAAGCCACGTGTCCACCTGCGCGCGAGAAGGCTCTGGCTAGTGGAACTGGAGCGATTGCAGTGGGTCTTTTGTGGTTCACACAATTTTTGTTCGTGTAGTTTGTTCACTAGCAATAAGTTTGGTCGTTCGTACAAAGATCAAGAGCCAGCTCAGCAAGCACAATGGATTTTTGCCAGGGAGGGAAAACTATTGCTTGAGGTCCGCGACACCAAGTGCAAGACCACCATTTCCTCTGACTGGGTGTTTTCCTCAGCTTGGCTAGTACATGCAAATTTGACAACACGCAAAGGAAAGCTAGCCAAAACCAATTTTTCCCAGCGTAGTTTGCCGAGCTACAACCTGATAAAGCCCCAACAATCCACTTTCAAGGCCGCCAGGCCTCAAATCCTAGTTCGGCGAACTAGGCCCGAAATCGTTTTTGGGGACCCTTCTGAAAAGGAGAGCTTCGTTTCCAGGCCCAGATGGGGAAACCCGACAACTAACTTGAAACAAGCCCCTGTAGTGAAGCAAACTCGCGTTAGGACCACATGCTTCACCTATGAGCTCGGCAAAGTTTATGATTCCCCTTGCCCCCCTCCTGTTTCCTTTCGTTGGCCCAAAATCTTGCTTCAAGACAAATTTGACAACACGCAAAGGAAAGCTAGCCAAAACCAATTTTTCCCAGCGTAGTTTGCCGAGCTACAACCTAATAAAGCCCCAACAATCCACTTTCAAGGCCGCCAGGCCTCAAATCCTAGTTCGGCGAACTAGGCCCAAAAACGATTTGGCCAGGAAAGAACCAGTCAGGTTGGGTGTGAAAGGGAAAACAACCAAACCATCACTACTTCAAGTTCCAAGGATCTTTTCCGTCCACAAGATCTGGCTGAATGGTCCGTCTCTGAGAGGCTTTGGGGCTAGGGAACACGCTTGGCCGAACGCGGTCCGTAGGTGTTGTTGGGCACTCATCATGGCTGGAGGGCCGCTTCATGGGGGGCACAACTAAAAGAACTTCAAAACTTCCCGACCTCGAAATTGGGCAGTGTTTTTTAGTGGTGTGGAGAGTGAGCAGGTGAGGCATGACTTCTTATTTTTTTGCAAACTCGAGCCCGAAAACTCAAGCAAAACTCCAACTGACTGACATCCTCTTCCCCATGCAAATCCAGTCCTAGATCCAGTGCCCACGCCCGCCCGCGCCTCCAAAATCTCTGCCAGGACTGTGAAGTCGATGAAGTGTGTGTGTGTGTGTTTTGCGTGTGTGTGTGTGTGATGTTAGTATGACCATATACCTTAATTTCAGCTTGCTCGTTAATTTCAGGTGACGTCGGTGACGTCGTTTTATATTGCCTAGAGTATATTGTCTTGGTATTAGCTAGTTTGCAGCTACCAGCTCACAACTCACAATGCAAATCACACCTCTTCGCCATGTAGCGTAGCCTCCGCGGCTTCTTGTGCGGAGGCCTGCAAACAAGTTTCGCAACATTTGTCTGTCAAAAGCGATGAGGATCTCCTCCTGGTTAACTGAGTGGTTCTTTCACATAAAAAGTGGCAACGATGATAAAAAGAGTCACCCGCCAAAAGGTCCTGGGGCTTGCCGGGTCCTTTTGGCGGGCGTCTCTTTTTTGAAGGCTCGAGACTGACTCACTTTGACACGGCTGGAGATGTCTGGAAAACAGCAACCTATACCTTTTTTTTGCTGTAGGAGCAAAAGCATGCAAAAGCAACGTTTGGATCAATTCTGCTAGACTTTTGTTGAAGGGCACGGCATGTGACTGGTGTCCAAAAATCTCGAAAAGTCGAAAAGATTCGAGAAGTATTATCAAAAAGTCGAAAAGTCAGAAAGTCTCGAACAGTCTCGAAAAGTCTAAAAGTCTCGAAAAGTCGAAAAGTCTCGCTGCGTGCTTTCGGATCCTTTACCTTTTTGACTTTTCTCGCTTTTTGACTTTTTGCGTTTTGCTTGGTGTCTTGCAAGTAGATCGTCGCTCAAGGATTTAGCGAGCTCAGTGGACTCCCATGGCTCTGCTTTCGCGCAAGTTCATGGCGTTTGCCAAGCACGCCCAGCTCCGCGGAATCGATCCAGCGCCCGGCCTCCGCGCCCAGCTCCGCCAGCTGGGTGCTGCTCAGGGGCTCCCCGAAGATGCTCACGCTGGGCTCAGTGACCAGCATCCTGCGATGGAGCCGTCCACCGGCGGAGCCAGGGTGGAGCGATGAAGGAGCGGCTTCCGCGGTGCAACAGGTGGACGAAGCAGAGAAGGACAAACATGAACAAAAGAACAAGCACATCCTTCAAGTTTGTTATTATATGGTATTGCAACATATCACTATAACTATATATATATATATCCATTAGTTTGCCCTCAATCCACGGTAGTCCATCCATTCTGCTTGCTTTGGGTTGGCTTCGGCGAGTTCGCACCCGCATAGACACAGGTGGAAAACGATCAGGCGGCGCAAACATGTGTATGCATGGGCCACAGGCAAAAAGGCACAGTCGTGGGTTGGAACAAATTCTGCACCACCATCCGGCACCCGAATTACCGTCAATATCCAGGCTCTCCTCATCTCAGGTGACCCCAAAAATGGAAAACCGAGATGGAAAGCCTCGCATTCACCGTGTGGGCTCCAAACGGATTATTTTCACCCATGGGCGGTCTCCTCTGCTTCAGGATGGCTTCATTGAAGCGCACAGCGTGTGGAGAGCCTCGGACGGACGAGTCTTTTGTTGATGTAACACGGTGACTCGGCCTTTTTGGCTGAGAAGAGGTCGATCAACCACTTGGCACCCCTGCAAAACCCTGAGATTTCTCGCGGAACCGCGATCCAGCCTACACTCCAACGCGGCGGTGGTTTCAGCCACACTCCACGGCCCACGGAGTATAACCCCCGTTGGGTCCATCCACGGGCCACTGGGCCGCCCTACATGTATGCTCTTCCAAGTGAGTGCCGGAGGCCCAGGTCTGAAGACAGACCAGCCCGAGATCGTTGGTGCTTCATTCATTTCGGAAAGGCGAGAGAAATACGAATCCAGTAATCTGTAATATCACACCAACCTGCAAGAATGGTGGAAAACTCATGGAACCCTGGAACCATGAACCAAGGAACCTTCAATGAACTTGAAAGAGAATCATTGAGCATCTGCCAACAAACCCCTCTGCCTTTCCCTACGGAACTCTTAGTTCTATCGTTGTTGATTCTTCCTTCTCGTTTTACTGTGCTTTGACTAGCCACAGATTTTGTACAGTATATTCGCGTGCAATGTGCATTGCATGTGTTATCGTTATGTGCTTGGATGTGCTTGGCACAAGCATCGATTTATATGCAGACAAACCTTTTAGATGAGAAACATAGGCATCACCCATATGCAGGGTCATCGCTTTACGATGCTCTTCCTTATCTTATTGTTTTAAAGTGGAGTATCCTTCTGGCAACGTGGACATGCGAAGAATACAGAAACCTCTCAGTACAGGTTTTTCTGTTCTTTTACTTGAACTTGTCATATCATTTGTACCAACAGGCATGCTGTCCTACAATGCTCGGAACATAGGGGTGTCAATAGATATTTATTCAGCAAACCTTTGGATGGTCCTTTCGCTCTCCTTGCTGGACTGGATTCTGTTGGTGGATTCCACGTCTGCTTCTGTCACTCTCATCCGGGTCCCAACTGTGGCCTGCTCCATCATGAAAAGGATGAACTCCTGGAAGGCAGGTGAGCATTGGGTGAGCATTGGGTGAGCCCTTTGTGCCAAATAGACCAAATAATACATGTTTTTTGGAACCCAAACCAGCTTGCCCGTCTGTATCTGCGATGGCATCCAGATGAATCCAGCAGGTCATTGAGGTAGCACGGGCTTTGGAGAAGCGGCTCGCCGCTCGACGAAACCGGCTCCCGCTGTCACCGGGCCCACTAGGCGGTCCGGGCTTCTCTTTTCACAGTTCTCCAGCACCAACATCACCATCAGTCCACCAACATGCATGCCTTGAATAGCCTCATATCTAACCCCCCCAACCCGCGGCATCGATTGACATCAAATGCCATGCTGGTTCCAAGAGACTTTCGGTACAAAACTGAGTTCGGGACATGTACATGAGAGTCTATAGTCTACAAGTGGATTGAGAATAGATGGCGCAACCCCCAAGATGTCTTCTATATAGTATATATATATAGGGGTCCATCCATCTCAACCAACCACCTGCCTTGGAAAAACATGGTGTGCATCTGTACATGCGAGATCTCCTGTTGAGCGCTAAAAGCGCCCCATCGAGCCCGGAGCGTCGCGCTCCTCGTTGGAGATGGAGCGGGCCCACGGCAGCTCTCGATGCAAAGCGATCCTGGCGATCCCACGGCAGGACACGGACGGACGTCATCCGAAATGAGAGGAGCACGTAGTTCAAAGCGTATGTAACAGCGGTTCAATTCGTGGTTGAAAAGGCTCAACCGGTGGGAATATGGTGGAATTGAATGACCATAAACAAATATAAACAACCTAGCCTCCTAGCGGTCCTAGCAGCGGCGGTGGTGCTGAGAGACAAAACTTGACATCAAACAATCTGAGAGACATATCTCCTGGTGTGCTCTCTGAAGGATGGGTTGGCACGGATTAGTGGTTTCATGTGGTTTCTCATTGTAATTTTCACTAAAACAGAACAATGAAGATCGACAGGGATGTGTTCTCTATGTTCTCTGTTGCTTGGCATCAAAAGAGACTTTAGGGGACCAAATATTGTGAAGTCCTGACATGTCCTGACCATAGTTGGCTTCAATGTTGTGTTTCATGTTCATCTTCTTGCTGCCGTCGTTGTTCGTGTTGCTCAGCAACTCAATTGACCCCATCGACGTGACTGGCGTTTCATTGACTCTCCGACTCTCCGCTTCCAAACACACCTCGGGCGATTTGCAAAAGACCTAGGAAAAAAAGACACTCCACGCCCATTGTCATAGTGAGCTTCAAGTGACCCTTAGTCTTGAACCGCTTCTACTTTTGGTCCACCAGTCTGTAATTCTTGACTTCCAATAGTCATCACCCAAAGCAACAACCAACCCTGTAACCACACAACTTACCCGAACTTGCGAAATGTTCAAACCCTTCAACCCACGGAGCACTTTAAACATCTTTAAACTCCCATGATTGATGATGTTGCCTCAACAAGTGACCCTGTAGGCGGGTTCGCAGAACAGTCGACTTCAACTCTGACCAATTTGACGATGTGTTCCCATCCTCCGGATGTGACACCTGTTTTCCGCTTGGTGGATCGGACAACGATCGCCCACGATCGCCTCAGCTTTCCCGCGTCATTGGCAGAGGCGCTGAGGAGCTCGGCGCAGGCGTCGCAGAAGGCCGCGAGGCGCCCCGTCCTGTCGATGTGGGGCGTGGGGCAGTGAGAGATGGCATGGGATGACAAGTAATCTTGAAGCAAAAAACAAAAAGTCACGGCCTCTTTAGTAAGGCACAGTCATTGAAACATCATCATTTACCGATGCTCATCACCACAGCTGTGAAGAAGGAATCCAAGAGAGCTCCGGCCTCACGTGAAATGTCAGGAAGGCGTAGACCTTCGTCCCCTTGGCAGCTGCCTCAGTTGCCAGCAAGAGTGAAGCATCGGAGACAGAAGAGGACACTTGACACTAGACAAACGATCCAAAAGTGTTCGCCTGGTGTAAAGCCTTGGCACAATGGGTTTCCAGTTGATCCAGTTCTTCCTTCACACTTGTTCGTTTGCCGGGATAATTCGTGTGCAATGGGTGTGCGGGAGGCAAATGATCCATATTATATATGTCAATGTATATATAACTGTATATATATAGGAGGACGCTTGCATCATGTTGGCAGCCTCGTACTGGTGTTGTTGTGCTAGGCGTAACTAACACCTATGCAAATCAATTTGTCTAAAGAACTACATCATCATAAAACAAAGACACGCAAACACACGCACACACTTGATAGGTCACAGCAAACTGCAACACCTCATGAGCTCTATAAGGAATGCCCGGTGTTGTACCTGTTCATCGTTTTTGCGTTTCCCGTCACATTTAGGCCGGGTGTGACTCATTCATTGGTTGGGGGTCTTGCTGAGATGTTCCTAAACAAACCCATCCTTGTTGCACAAAGGCATTCGCTTCTCACATCCCCGCGGTCCTCCTTCCCAAGTCTCCCTCTTCTGCCCAGCCGCCGCTGGCATGGCATGGCAATTCAAGCAAAGGATAGCATCGAATTGGGAGGCGAAATGATGCGAGGGTCAAAAGGACATGAACACTTCGGATAATCTACATACATGAGCGGTCATTCAACAAGAGCTGTTCCCCCCACAACCTGGGGTTCTTTTTTTGTTTGATGCACTGCTTGACCGTAGTTTTGGTGGGTGTAACTTGGACACGCTTTTTTTCCAACAATCGTGACCATACCGTACCACACCTTGCGCTTTCTTTTCATGCTTCTCCAAGATCGACACATTGACATCCGTTCTGCTTGGTGGAATGACGAGATCGAGCTCAGTTGGAAGCACGTCACCTGCTTGATCGGGTCCTGGCGCTGCCTCGCCCTTCCTTGATCCCTTGAGTTCACTGATTGCAAACAAGAGTTAAACATATAATAGTTATAGTTATAGTCATAGTTATATATATTGAATCATATATCAATGCCAACTGGCCTGTCAAGTCAATGTGACGTGTCTTCTTTTGTTTCTCCTGGTTCACAGCCTGCCAGGTTACGTGCCCGCCGACAATTGGTACAAAGATGTACAAAGGCAGCAGTCTTGGACTGGACTTGTGTGTCTGGTTGCATTCACCACTCTTGGTGTCCACAACCACTCACTAATGTTTGGAAGAGCTCCTAGACTGTGCGTCTGTCTGTGCTCCTTGTGAACCCAAACATCTTCCTCATGGCTGTCCAGTTGTTGCAGGCCCGTGGCCTTGCACATCACAAACACGTTGGGAAAAACGCACCGCCGCACTGGTCGTGAACTTCCGCTGCATCCAACCGACTGATCAAACATGGGCAAACATCGGTAAAGGAAGGCAACATGAAGCAACCGTGTGTCCGTTTTGTTCGAGGTACAGACCCGAACCATCCTCCTACAAAACATGCCAGGTTTGCTTTGCTCGGAGTCCGTTCTCTCCCCTCTTCGGAGCGCCGTTTGCGCCTTTTTGCAGCCGCTCTCGCAAGCGCGGTGACATGCCGCGCGCTTGGGAGATCAACCGACGTTTGATCGTGGTCAGCTGGCTTGGCCAGCAACACACACCAAAGATGGCACTCACTTCACTTGTTGGATGCCTTCGGCACTGCGTGTTTGTGCCCACACATTTACTTCGTTGTTCCAGATTGCCTAGAGAGAAACCGCTACTACAGTCTTGCTGCTTCATGGATTTCACAAGTCGCTATATGGTGTTATATTATATAGATGTTCCCCTCATGTCCTGCATCATTGCAATAAAGTTGTGAGCTTGAGCTAGTGAGCGAAAACAACATGTAATTAAATTGTGGCGGGGTGGCACCGCCTTCCCCTCTATGAAAATGATTCTCACATTTCATTCCTCGGCTTCGTTGTCTCCTCGGTTCTGTCGTGCCATGGCCGCGCCACGGCCACCTCCTCGTTGTGCCGGCGCCAAATCCTGATTCAGTACCTGCAAATCCACCTCCTCATCATCATCAACGAGGACTCGCAAAGTGATGCTCTTGAGAAAGGATTGAATCGTGCCTTCTTGCTGGCTGCATTCCATCATTTTCACTGGAACTAACAACAACTTCTTCCCATCACTCAACTCCTGAAGCCCTTGCGGTTCGCCGGACCACACCTTCTTCTTGGCAGCACCCAGCTCTGGACAGCCATGGTAGTCTGCGCGATTGTAGTGTTCACCGCCAAAGTTCATGGACGTTACAATGCCGAACGCATTTCGTTTTGGGTTGTTATGTCGACCTTGTGAATGGTATGGACAATCCTCACAAATGTCCAAGGTCTTTTCATCAAGACCCCATGATACTCCTGCCTTGTTGGTCCACCTGTAGCCATTCTCATCTTTCGTCACTGTGACATAATGCCAATCGTTGGCATTGCCATTGTCCACATACTGGGAACACTCATACTGTCCACAAACAGGATCAACGTCACTTGATTTGTCCTCAGCCTTGACCTCCTCTCCATCATTGTCGAGGACAAGGCTCGTGAGCACAGCACCTTTGGTCTTGGCTGGAACCTTGATAGCGAGCTGATAAAATGCTTCCTGTTTATCATAGCCACCTCCACACCACCCAGCTTCTGGAGCACAACCCAGTGCCACTGGATCAAAGAGCTTTCCATCGTATTTCCACTCCTGCAACTAATCAATCGCTCAGCAACCCTCAGTCCATGCACCTCCTTTGGGTTAATGCTACATTACAGTAACAATGGTGGGACGGTCTCCTTTGACACGCTTGTGATCAAATCACACTCCGACAAAAGCCCTGCCTGCAACAAGCGGCATCCAGCACAAAACACAAAAACTAAACCAAAGACTAAAGTGACCAAACATGTCTTTGCTTCCAAAAAACAATCATCAAACATGTTGAAAGCAGCTAGCTAAGGCCTCGGTAAAGGCTCAACATCTTGCAAATCTGCCGACCCCGGTCTAGGACGATGAATGTGAGCGGCACAGCGGCACGGACGGACGTGGTCTTGATAGGGAGTCTGGAGCCAAAAGACTCGCCGAACCTGTGAATAGCCGTGTTTTGTCTTTGTTGCGTAGTTGCGAGCGGGGCGGGAGGGAGGGTGCTCTGTTGCGGCCTAGAGATGTGGAGGGGCTCAACCGATCGCACGGCATGCAGGACGCCTCCTTCGCAGGAGGGAGGACTTCGATCGCCCGATCGCTGTGGTTTTGGTCGCGGAGATGGATCAAATCATCTCATAGCTCGTGTTCGGCAGGGCAGAACTTGCAGACATGTGTGCAAAAGGGAAAGGGACATTAGGGACATCACAGAATCGGTTTATCGACAAAGCTTCTGGGGAGAACATGCGTGGCCCAGGTTGTTTTGTATTGCTGGGGGGGTCTGCAATGCCACAGGCCATCCCAGGAAACTCCAGCAGCCCTAGAGCAAATTGTATGAAGCCATGGGGTTGAACAATTCTTAGGAAGTCATGGGGAAAGTGCAGTGAAGCCAATCGTGGCAATTCTCAGGAAATCTCAGAAGGTTAATTTCTTAAATGTTCTTAATCATGTATGAAAGCAAGGGAGGAGAAACTGCCACCAGGAAGCACACATTTGTAACGGAATTGTATGAAAGGGGGTTGGGCCCGGGCACTTCCATAGTCATCAAATATCATCAGATCATCTACCAACAAACAAACAGTGTATCACAACATCATATTTCCGGGGCACAAAAAATCACAACACCGAGGAAATGTAGATATTCTTTTTGCAGTACTCCCCCCAAATACATTAATGTGACCAGGTGTATCTAGGTAATATCAGAATTCATACCACGCTAGAACAATCCCGTTTCAAACAATCCCTATCACATCCTATCACCGTCGCCAACGCTTTTCATCCCCTCCTTGAGTTGATCCTGATGAACTTCCACCATCTTCCAGGACGAAGGCCCAAAGACTGTGACGCTTCCACCCGGCCCGAAGCTATGCCGAGCAGGCGTGATGTCCATCGAAACGTTGGGAAAGGGACGTAAGGCGGGATCACCCAAGGTGAAGCGATTCACCAACGTGTATTTGCCCAAGTTGATGCCTCCAAAAACGGTGGGACGTCACAAGAGTTCATGTGCATGTGAATGTATGTGAATGTGATAGAATGTGCGTGTTTTTCTTCCGGATTTGGCTGCGAAGATTTGAGTTGGAAAGCTGTGGTTTTGACATATAATTCATCATATGATATATATATATATATGAACATATGATTATATGATACGAAACACATATGGGTAGGGGAGATCCCGGACAGCCCTGCAACATTGGACATTTAACAACTCAAACTGAGCACCCGGATGCCTTTCAGGTGATGTGCCATGAACTTGTTGTGCGCTTCCCTGTTCGCTTCTCCCACCGAAGATCCACTGCAAAGCAGCTCGTTGAAGAAGGCCACACTCCACAGGGTGGCGATGGCCGTGGGGCAGCGAGCAGCGCCAGTGAAGCAGACTGCGCCACGCGCCAGGAGTCGCGAGGCGCAACTGGGGACGCCCTCATCGATCCCGGCAGCATGGCAACCCAAGGACACCATCACGCAAGGTGCCAGCATGGCATTGGTGTTCCTACCATGGTCATGCTAACACCCAGAAATGCCAATGAAGACTTATGAAGACTTTTTTCTATTAGGTGGGGTTGTGGGGAAAAGCTGTGGTTTTCTTCATTCGTCTGGTTTTGAGCGACTGTCTTCATAATCCCACCTGCCGACACATTGTCCAAGTCCGCCCCACCAAGAGTGATCCTTGTGCAATACAGCTGCTGCCTCAATGGTCTTGTTGTCTTCTTCGAAGTCTTTTTGATGCAAGGGCTGCATGTCACCCTTCTGACAACTGGCAAGGGTGAAGCCTGCAGCACGCTTAGAAAAGAACATCAGTTTAAAACAAGCGCCTTCACACGACCCGCAGAATGGTTGTTCCATGTTGTTCCCAAGCATTACCCATTCTACTCCGAGGCCTGAGTTGAAGAAGAGCTGCCGGATTTCCGGAAATCCCCAAAGCCCAGCATCAACGATCTTGCTCCGCCAATCGCCATCACTCTTCAAGGCCACGAAGTTGGCGGAACGTGTGGCCAGGAGGAAGGCAGCAGTGGAAGAGTCCGTAAAGCAACGGCCCACTGCAATCTCGTGAGCATCATCTAAGTTGAATTTGGCTGTGGCATAGGGGTAATCCGTGACAGCATACTCTTTGGAGTTATTCACATCTTCAGTGGTTTTACACGCTGGGACAGCTTGAGGACTTCCAACCAGTGCCAACCATCGAGGCTGGCCTAAGACCTGGTAGGCCTTCTCAAGCTGCTCTTTGACTTTCATCAAAGGCTCTCCATCTAGTGGAGCTGGCTTCTGAATTGCCACATCTTTCAATGGTAGCACTAAGCCACCGTGTACAGCAGCATAGATCGGAGCGGTCAAAGACAGCTTCCGGGTCGCACGGTCAGAAGGGTTGGTCACAGCGAGGTACTTGATGCTGATCCCCGAGTCCTTGACGTAACCCGTCACAGCGGCCACATCGGCCAAAGAGGTGACGTCGGCATCAAGCTCAATTTGCTCTCCCAGAACGATCACGGGATAGCTTCCCAGGTCCGGCATCAGCTTGCCCAAATCTGCCTCAGCCACTGGACCTTCTGTCACGAACAGCGGTGCATCAAGTAGGCAGGCCAAACTGGTGGCCAGTAGGGCCAAAGCATAGTCCCCATTGGAGACGACGACAGCTTTTTGGATCTCCTTGGCCCAAGTGGCCGCCACGAAGTCATTCACCGCGGCCAGGCCATTGCACGTGCGTTCGGTGACTATCGCTGTCTCATTCCCTTCGATCTGGCCTTGCGCCTCCTGGAGAATGCGGAGAGCAGGTCGGGTTCTGCACCATGTGAGAGAAGGCCCCCATATATGATGCTATAAACTTAGTAGAAGCTAGTGGTGGATGGGGCACTGGTCTTCATCCAACTGTTGTGAACAAACATGTGAAGCTTGGTCCATCTGCCCTGCCCCTGGCTTTCCTCCAACGAAATCCCTCTCCTCGTCCTCGCTGCGGAAAACTGTCACTTGGTTGGGCTGCAATCGATCCAAAAGATTCTGAATGGCATCATCATCAGCTGGCGAGGTATCATCTACAATGACACATGGAATGCCCGAGTTCAAGTGTGCATTGGTGGCTATCAGCAGTAAGACGCTGAAGTCACGCCAGTCGGAGGGATCTTCCAGGAGATTGCACATGAACGCATGGATATTGGTCCCACTTTTCCGGGTGACCTCTGGGAGAGATAGATGCACAGGACCTTCCCGCACCTTCATCTCCATACTGCCCACCAGACGTTCGTAGCGTTTCTCCCCACGCAGGGCGGCGGAGACAAAACCATCATCATCGGTTTCGAAGGTGATCTCAATCTCATGACCACTCCCTTCTGCAGGAATTAACTTGAAGTCTTCTGGGTGGAACTCGAAGCTGAGCCTCTCATCGGCTGTTGCATTGATCCATTGGAAGCCTCGACTATCTGCCGAGATCAAGACTTCATCACCACTCTCGGGGTCTGTATACGAGCCCAACATGGCACCAACGGAGACCGGGGACTTGGGACTGCGCTATGGCTAAACTATGCGCAATCTGTTTCTATATGTGAGCTGGAAATAGCCAAACATGCTCCGGTGAAAAGCGATGCCCAGCCATGCCCAGCCCTGAAATCTGCATATTCTAGCAGCATTCTCAAGAGACTACAGTGACTACAGCTCGCTCAAAACAAGAACACTCCTGCACGAAATCCAATCAACTCCACGAATGTTTGGTCTGTCTCACAATTTCACAAAAGAAAAAAATCGACGTTTAAGTAACCAAACATCCCCAACAGTTGAATGGACCTGCACGACTCTTTCTACCAGTTGTGCGTTCACCACGTTTCGTTGTGCCAACTCAGGTCGAGACATGTCGAGACTGCGTGGCGCGACATGACCCTTAGAGGCCATACAACACGTTGCAAACATAAAGAGGGAGTCCGAGTCCTACATATTCAAACGGTCGAACCTGAAACGAAGAACACCTTCAGCTATCGGTCCCCTGAAATGAGGATTCAGTTCTTGTCAGGTGAGGGCGCTGCAGCGAGATTGACCAAAACAAAGGATTGGTTGAATTGTATGAAATTGTACAACTCTAGGGTTTTTGATGGAAAATTTGAACGCCTATACTGGGCTGGGCCACCTGCAGTAAAATTCTCATCAGCACGCTGCAGTTGTTTTTTTGCAGCACGCATTCAACAGTTCAAGGATACAAAACCATACAAAACCCTCTCTCACACAAATCTCTTCAGTTTAAACATTCAGAACCACCTAGAAATGTGTAAAGCTATGGACCCTTCAAAATAAACCTCCTTCAATGGAACGATGCTGCTTTACATTTGCACATCTACCGTAAGAATCTGTGACCCACAAAGTCAAAAAACTTTTTTTTTTTTTTAAACCTCCTTTGCCTCTTTTGGAAGATACAAACCTTGTATAAATAGCTTTGCTAATTTTTAGTTTGTTCCAGGAAAAACAATGTTTGACGATACCGTGTCATTTATATGACGAATGTTCGGATTGTTTTTTGTTGACGATGATGTTGAAAAAACATCATTTACTGTAGTTTGTTCGAAGCGGAACTCGGAAGAACCATCAAAAACGAATCCTATTATTGACAAACGTTAAAAAAATGAGGTGGTTTTTGGAGGCAAAAAACACAAACAACCGGAAAACACATGTTTTTGAAGAAAACATTGACCGCAAAGCTCCACAGAACATGCTAGGAAAACCATAATTTTGTAAGAGAACAGCCCGAGGAAAAAATGTAATATTTTTTTCCATTCCCTTTTGAGCCCTCGTTGGGCCATGTTTACGACGTTGAAGTCCCTATCTCGAGGAAGCATGCTTGAGATAGCGACTTCTGGGGCTATGTTCGATCATATGCACGCTCTGCTCGTGCGAAAATGTTACCGTTCCTGGACGTGATCTCTGCTTATCTCTGCTCCTGTGGAGCCAAATATCACTTCTAAAGCTATGTCAGGCAATATGGAAGCTATGTTTGGCCACGTTAGGGGGGGTTTTATTCCAGTTTACGACGTTCAAGTCCCTATCTCGCAGACGCGTCCTTTAGATAGTGACTTCTAGGGCTATGTTAGGCAATATCTTCACGCTATTCCAGTCCCTTTTGAGCCTTCGTTGGGCCATGTTTACGACGTTCAAGTACCTATCTCGGCGAAGCATACTTGAGATACTGGGGTTATGTTCGACCATATGGGAGCTATGCTCGTGAGAACATGTTACCGTTCCTGGACCTGATCTGCTTATCTCTGCTCCTGTGGAGCCAAATAGATGTTAGGCAATATGGAAGTGGAGAGGGTGTTTGCGACGTTCGGGTCCCTATCTCGAGAAAACATGCTTGAGATAGTGCCTTCGGGGGCTATTTTCGATCATATGGAAGCTATGCTCGTAAGAAAATGTTACCATTCCTGGACCTTATCTTTCCTTATCTCTGCTCCTGACCACCATTCCTGGACCTTATCTTTCCTCATCTCTGCTCCTGACCAGCCACGTACCCGGACGTTCAAGTCCCTCTCTCGCAGACACGTCCGTTAGATAGTGACTTCTAGGGCTATGTTACGCAATATGGAAGCTATGTTGAGCCCCGTTAGGGGAACCTGTTCAGCCAAATGTCCGGCCTCAGTCCAATTACACGTTACCGCTCAGATGATTCAGATGATGCAAAGCAGAAAATTGCATTTCTTGCATCACTAGGGGCTTCAAGATAGCAACAATTAGCACGAATTTATCTTCCAGCACTTTAAGCCGGTTCCAAAAACGTGAAAAAACACAGGGTTCTAGAGCGAAAATGCCCCCCCCCTAGCTAAAGCTAATGGTACTTGCGGTACTTGCGGTATAGTGCGTGCCTCTTAAAACCGCCTTGGCACCTTCGGTGCGGGCGGATTTGAAACTCTATGATCCCCCCTCTCAACCGCTGTGAACCTTAGTAAAGGATCTTTTCTGTTCCACCCTGTCTCAACCTCCTTCACCACCTCAAACCAATCGCCCCGTCCAATACTTCGTGGCCGACCAGCCATAGGCAGGCTGCGCGTCGGCCACCGCTCCGACCGCTCTCGGGCGAGGTCCTGGCGCCTCACGGCCGAGGTCATCGTCCCACCTGGGACCACGAGACAGGTCTCACTCGTACGTTTTGCTCATATCATGAGCAAGACGGCGGAGTTGAAATCAATTGAAATCAGGGATCGCAAGGAGCGGCATCTTCGGAGCTTGGCAACTGAGAGAGATCTCGGAGACGATTCCGTCTATCTTGTCTCTTCGGCGCAATCGATGAAGGTGTTCATGAAGGTGTTCTTTCTTGGGATGGAAATCGTTCGGGTCGTCAATCACTTCCCGGCAGTGGACTGGACATGAAGAGATTGACGGGGTTTGTCAAGGGATCCTACCCCGTCTTGTGGGGTTGCTGGCCTAGCATGTGCTGGCCTAGCATGGAAGGGATGATTCAAGGCTCTGTGATCTCCTTCACCGAAGCCATGGTAGGTAAAAGTTCCCAAGGTTCGACACGAGTTAATCATAGTTAATCACACACACACTTGCCCTGGTCAGTTCATTTGGCAGCATCTTCAAAAGCACCCTGGCACCAACTGGAGGATGGACGGGCACAAAAAAGGACCACCTGTTTGTCAGTCATCATTCTGCCAGGGGTCCGTCCTATGATAGCCTATGAAAGTTCTTTTGCTGTTCCTCCTCAGTTCCTTCGAGTGCGTCTCTTGACTGCTTGCGCTGATCATAATGAACACCTCACGACTTCTAGCGCAGCTGGTTAAACGATTCCAAGCGTCATGTTTCCGGGTCTGATACAGCGCAGTGGGGTTAGGAGAATTGGAGTAGGTGGTGACTGGCACCAAACAAACAAGCCCATAAGGTTTCATGAATGCAACCGGATGACAACGGATGCAAAGGGCTCTTCGCTCAAAACATCTATTTACATCTATTTACAATAATTTTTAGACTTTATACCAATTACACTACTAATTACTAATAATTACTGAAATGGGACCGTCAGTTCAGAACTGGGGAGGGGTCTTTGTTTTTCTTGTGATCAGCGTCCCAACTTTGCCATGACATCCAACATCCCCAAAACACCCCCCTCTTCCCGAGCCAAGCGCCCAAGCCGAGCACACCAGCCGTGAGTCACACCTCAGCCGGAAGTGATTTGGCAGCCAAAAACATCCGTTGTGTTGTTGATGTGGTAGCAGAAGTGATCTAGTTATGGCACCTATGGGCTCAGCTGACAACCAACAAATTTGTGCTTTTGGGGTCCCTTCAACCAGTTCAATAGCCTAGAAGGAAATTCCCACACTCCCCTGGCTATAAGATATGTATATAGAAGTCAGTAAGCCCTCTTACAACAAGTGATGCTAAAGATGTATTTAACAAACGTTTAAGAACGTACTAAGCGCGGCGACCACCCTTCCGTGGCGACCGCGTATTCCTTCGCATCTGAAAAACCGGGACCAGTCTGCCTGCCGTCTGCCGAGATGGTACCGATGTCTACTTAAACGACTCATGTACAGTAAGTGCCTCTGCCTACAGACTACGCAGCAGGTAAGGAGTTCCCTCTTTCGCGCGCCTTGTCCATCTCCTCACAGTTCAGCAGAACAGCTCGGCGGATTCACATCCTGCAGCTCTGCAAGACCGTGACTGAGTTTGGGCCCCTCTCTATAAACACGAAAGAATATGATGGCAAATAGGATAATTACAAGGAACTTCAGCATGGTCCCTGGGTGCCGAGCCTCCATGTCGAACTGCCGGACTGCTTTTGCCGAAGCTCAAGCTCCTCGAACTCATTTCGTCTAAGGTGCCTAGCCTCGGATCGTGCAGCCTGTGTACTCAGACTCCTTCTACCTCGCACAATCCAAATCTGACCTTCCGTCTTCTACGCTGAATGCTGTGATCAGAAAACCGCACCATCAAATGCATCTTCCAGAGGTTGCACAACCTCTGTAGAGTGGCTCTGGCCAAATTGTATTCTTTCAATGCGTCTGTCCCACAAAGCCAACACACAAGCATCCAAAAGAGAGAGACGTAGAGTAAATGACGTGACTTCTTGGCGACTTCTTCCCTGCTGTGCCATCCTGTTTTGGCGACGCCAATCACGGCCAATATGGCTCCAGCCAAGACATGGAGCGTGTAGGACAGCATGGCATATTTTAAGTCTTGTAGTTGATGTGGCCGTAATTGATGCGGTTGATGCATTTCATTCATTCTAAATCTCCGAGTTGCCAAATGTGCAGTCCGGAGGAATGTTGCTTGTGATTGTAATTGATGCAGTTGATGCATGTCATTCCTTCCAAATCTCGAAGCTCCCGGCAAAAGTGCAGTCGCAAGGAATGCGATCAAGAAAGCTGGAGCAAAGACATCCCGGAACTCCTCATGGATAAGCATCAGAATCAAGATTGAAGCTGCAAGTAATGTCATGTTGAGAACTCCATACAAATAAGCAATCCGGGCAATCAATCTAGAACAATCTTGCCCACGCTGGATGGAAGTGAGCACGCTAAAAACTGAAACAACAACGACCAAATAGTCGAGTGAGGTTGCTCTATCGCCGTCTTTCCGCAGCACCCTGAACCAGGACTTTTGGGAGATGAACCAGGTCAAAACAATCTTGGCCATGTCCAAAAACAGTTCTTGATAACCAGAACGCTCGCATTTGAAGCTTATGGAACTTTGGTAAGTCTGGTCGAAGTGAGCAAAAATCATCTCGCCGAACTGGTTCTTGAACAGGTCATTGACCAGCAAAGCTAACAGGAATCCGAACCCAGCTACAGTGAATGGAGAACGATAAAGCAGGGCAGCGAAACGAGAAAGCAGGGCAGCGAAATGAGAAAGATCGTCTCGACAACGAACAAGAAGCTCAACCTCTTCATCATGCTCAACAGGTCCTTCCACTTCACCCTGCTCAACACCCGCTTCTTCGTCCTGCTCAACGGGTCCGAGCTGGGGCTTGGTAGGGGATGATGTTTGAGTCTCTGACAATGAAGAAGAGGCTATGCTCTGGCCTGTGCCAGAGGTCCTTTGCGCCGGATCTAGGTCCTTGTCCTCAGCTGTTTCCTTGCCAATACATCTCAGCTGGGGCGGAGGACAAATGTTCCTAATCTTGGAGAATCCCATTCCTAATCGCTGGTGCGTCCAAGGCCTCTGGCCAGGGCGTAACTCTTTCACCCTCTGCCCGGCCTCCTCGCACGCATCCTTGATGCTGATGCCATCTTTCGGCAAAGTAATCGCCAGGAATGAGGTCAGACTCTTGACATCCGACGCTGAGCCACCAGGGTCACATGCTAATAGATATAGGAAATCTGGCGAGACTGGAGTGCGTTTGGTCTTGGGAACTTCTGGCCCACGAGAGCCCGCAACCTCAGCTTGTTGACCAGTGTTGCAACTCGATGGAGGCTGCCAAAGAGTGGCAGCGCCTGACCGGCAAGTATCCAGAATTATCCAAACGTATAAGGTGTAGTTTACTGGAGGGTTTAGCTGTGCAAGCCCCTTCACCAAAAGCATGTTTAGGTCAATCAACTCGTCTGGTTCGGAGCTGCAAGTGAGGTCTGCTGGCATAATCAATGGAATCGATGGCAAGTCTTTGCCCACCGCAAAAATACCGTGGGATGCCACAGAAAACACCACTAGCAGATCCATCAAGTCGCCGTCACCAACAACACTTGCAACTTCACTCTGACCAGCCTCGGTCTTTGCACCTTCACTTGGTACGCTAGCAGCATCAGGCTTTGCAACTGCAGCAGCATCTACTTGTGCCGCTGCTTCAGCACTTCCTTCCGGCGCGGGCGTTGCTGCACCAACGGCATCAGGCTGCGCCGCCTTCCAAAGATGGCCCTTTGTCCGCTCAACGAAATCAAACACCAGTTCCTCAATCTTTTGCTTGGTCAGATTTTCTGTCTCTAAGACTGTATTGCAACATCCCAAGTCTCGGAACACGGCAGCAATGTTTTCAGCATCGCTCACTGCTTTCCGCAGTGGTGTCTCATTCTGATAGTCATTGATGCCCAAGCACAAAGCTTCTGCAAAGTTGCAATTTAGAGGCATTACCCGAGGGCTGCCAATAGCATGGGAGCTAGACTATAGACCATTTCGAGCCACATTAAGCTTGCGGTTTGACTTGACATCTTGGCTAAACGATGACATAAGTAATCGGGTCCATGTCCTGCCTCTTGCAGCTGCGCACCGGTAATTGACCATCTAACTTTGCCAACGACCACTGTTTAGCTGCCTGCTTGAAAATGTACCGCATTCATTTTCCAGCACAGGAACCTCTTTCACAGGAAACTAAGTAGTTGTATATCTGTGCGCTGTGCACCATCCTCTTAGAAGCAGTGGCTCGTCAATAACATGTTCAAGTTTCTGTCCTCACATTCACCTGACAGCAAGATGTACAGGTTGTTGCGCAACTGCCAGCTCGGCAGTTTCTCCTTGGAAGTGTGAACAATGTGCCATGTGACTCTCATATACCTTGCCTTACATGATGGGACACGCACCACTGCAACAAGAAGCTGTTCTCCATGGATGTACATTTGAGAGGTGGGCAAACGCATATTCCAATTGTTTGTGTTGGTAGTGCAGGAGTTCATGTGAAAACAAACCTCAATTCACCTACACCGTTGGAATGGGGCACCTCGACTTTTTGACCAAGTGGTTGAACGCTTCCCACCAACAGCTGCGCAACCTACTTATTAGATTAGATCTTATTAGGCAATGGCAGCATCAGAAGTTCACCAATAAGTGCTGTCTTTGCAAGGCAATGCGGTGTTGAAACACGTGAACCTTTTCAATGTACCATGCGAGCACCCCAATAAGCAATATGCCAGCATAGCATAGCAGCATAGCACATGCGCCCAATACGTAACCCATGCCAGCGTGCCAGCATGACAACTGTCCGCACGACAGCCTGACAAAGTGTCGGCCTGAGGCCATGCGGCAATGCCACCATATCAGCGCGACAACATGTTAACGTGTCTACGCGTCCACATGTCAGAGTTGAGTACAAGACACCAGCATACAAATGGATGGGTGTTGGTGGGGGGAGCGTGATTTGCTGAAGACTTCTATTGCCACGAGTGTTTAAGGAGTGCATTCTCGCCGTTCTCCGTTTTCTATTAGTCTTATTGCAGGGCGTCGCCCTGTTTAAAAGACACATGGTGACATGTGTTCTTTTGGGACATGTTCCCCCAAGGCAAATCAAAGCCATGGTATTTCCATGAAGTGTGGGTGCAGTCTATTCACAGAAGAGACAGGGCCATTTTCGCCTGTTGTCAAATTTACTCCGATTTCTGTGCTTAATATTATCTGTCTTCCCGATACAAATGAGCTCAGCATGCCAAGGGTATCTTCTGAAGCACAGGGTGTTCAAAGCATGTGAGGTCTTAATTTAATGTGCATTCAGCATGCAAGTATCTCCGATGTACAATCTTTTCCCAACCCGAGTTCGCCCCATGAAAGATTGGATTTTGGAATGATTTTGGATCAGCAATAGCAGCTTCCTTGGCTAGATCACAGATCACAGATTCCTGAGATCCAAACTTGTGTCCACCTCAGTTCTGACTCACCTGCCAGACCTCCTGAAAGAGACGCGTGTTGCTTTTCAACCACCTTCAACCAACAGCTCATTTGGCCGATGATGATACGAGATACCTGAGTCCAAAAGATCTCACAGAAAGGTGTCTCCCTCTGACTCCCTCCCCCTTTTTCTCCGGAAAGGGACGCTGTCAGGCCCCCAAAAATAAACGTTTCTGGGAATGATATTATATATAAACATGAATAGTGTTTTCCTTTATATACAGCAACTAGATAGTAATGTTAGCAATTCTTTTGTTGGCCTGATCTTAATCGAAAAGCATCTAGCAAAGTGTACAAAAGTAGAAGCTGGATCGATAGAAAAAGACGCAAGGGACGCTGTCTCTCTAAGAACAATCAGAATTATCTAATAAACAAATCCATAAGGTGTAGCAAACTTGGAGCATTTGGCAAAGGCTGGGACATTTCTTTTTTGGGTCGACCCCCCCTCCAGATTAGGAGCCTGTGGAAAAGGCTGGAAGGGGGGTCGCCAAAAAGGACTAATTTATTTTTCATCTATGTTTTTCTTTTTTTTGATCGACCCCCCCCTCCAGATTAGGAGCCTGTAGAAAAGGCTGGGAGGGAGGATCGACCCATTTTGTTTTTTTTCGGTCGACCCCTCTCCCAAGAAAGAAACTCCAGCAAATACAGGAGAGTTGGATAGTGTTAAATATTTTTTTCGGTCGACCCTCCTCCCAAGAAAGAAGAGAGCCTTCAGCCAAGTCTAGTAGAGCAGAGTGAAAAATGTGTTTTACTTTTGAACCTAATTTTCACAATTGTTTAATGTATAAAACCTACTTAAAACTGAAGCATGCTGGTATTACAGTATAGTGTATTAAGATTGATGCTTTCACCATCAAGGCTGAAGATGAAAAGAACCCAAGTGAGAGGCCTTTACCAATAAGATTGGAGGCTGGAGAGTGAGCAAGTATGTGGATATTAAATTACCTAATGAACTTTACCACGTTGTAGCAAATCAACCCGTAGAAATAAAAACATCTAAAGATAGAGAAATTCAAAATGATGAGTATGACATTGATACTGATGATATTGATAGTAAAATTGAGAAAGTGAACCAGGCAATGATTAGGATATTACTTGCAGGAGTAAGCAATAGTCATATATGCCAGAAATGGTTGATAATGGTTTGACAATTACACAATATTATTTGTATGTCCTACTACTTCAGGCAGACAAAAGTTTACGCTTGTTAGCCTTCTTACAAAACACTCTGAGGTCAGCGGCGGATCGAATTAACAAGTCTATATAATTTTCGTGGCAGGTGTGGGACGGTCAATTATCACACCCTTAATTTTAAATTAACTATAATAGGCTTTCCGGGGTGACAAATGACCGCCCACACCTTCCCTTGTCTCATGGTGTAGGATTCTAGGGGGATAGGGTTGTCATGAGTTTCAACATCAACAAGCGCAACTTTCATCTGGCCAGTGTAATAGGTTATCACACTAATTTGAAGGTGATGCCATACCAATAAACAATATTTTTGGTATACCTTTTGGTGATGTCAAAATGGAACCATTTAGCTATTCAGAACTTGATGTCATAGCAATCGATCAAATCCATTTCATCGGTTTAAGTGTTTATTGGAAAACCACATAGTTTGTTGAGCAATATCTTTTTGCAACAAGTGATACCAAAACACTAAAACCACTTCAGGAGCTGACAAATAGGTAATGACAAAGAGCTTCTTTTGCAGCACCAGTTTTGGAATGTATAAAACCTACTTAAAACTGAAGCATGCTGGTATTACAGTATAGTGTGTTAAGATTGATACTTTCACCATCAAGGCTGAAGATGAAAAGAACCCAAGGGAGTGGCTTTGCTGGAGAGTGGGCAAGTATGTGGATATTAAATTACCTAATGAACTTTACCACGTTGTAGAAAATCAAACTGTAGAAATAAAAACATCTAAAGATAGAGAAATTCAAAATGATGAGTATGATACTGATGCTGATGATATTGTTTGTAAAGTTGAGAAAGCGAACCAGGTAATGATTAGGATATTACTTGCAGGAGCAAACAAGAGTCATATCTGCCAGAATATGGTTGATAAAGGTTACACAGTATTAGTATTAGTTGTATGCCCTACTAATAGGTTATTACACGAATTTGACAGTGATGCCATGCCAATATACAATATGTTTGGTATAATTTTTAGCACATGAGTGTATATTGGAAGGCCAAATAGTTTGTTGAACAATATTTTTTTTTTTTTGCCACACGTGACACCAAACAACTAAAATCAGTTCATGAGCTGGCAAATACCAAGATTATGAAACAATATGCTGATGCAATGATTGACAATATGTTTGGGCATTGCTGAAAGTAAATAAGAGGCTGAACACAGAAGAGGATGAACAAAAGCTAAACAATATCAAGAACTAGAACTACTTGTAACTATACCAATGATATTACGTCGTCAACATACAACATAACATATTTTAATAAGACCTGTAAACAATCTTATAAATCATATCTGAAAACCACGTATTTGGGGGGCCTGGTAGCGTCCCACTCTCTTTTTCCCCTCAATTCGCTTGGTGACATACACAACAACACCTATCACTTATCACCTATCCTGGTCCTAATCTGGCCATATCTATCCAAAATAACACGGTTTCAACATGATTTGACTGTGTTTGACTGCTGCTCCCCAGCCCATTCTCAGGAGCCTCTGGCTCCTTTGGCGGAAGTGGAAATACCTTCTCTCCTTGGAGGCCGAGAGATGACCGCAGCTGAAGTGGAGTAAGCTCCAATGTTGACGGTTCACTGATAAAGCCCACCTCATACGGAAGGTTTTAGTCAACAGTCTACAGATTGCTCCATTTAGAATTTAGAAGGAAGAACACCACCGAAGTCCCGTTCCACCAAAAACCAATATATGTACAAGTAGGTACAACCAACATCAAGTAACGCCAAAAACAAGCGCCAAGCGATGAACAACGTCTACTTGAGAGGAGGGAGACACGAAAGGTAGGAGAGCGGGAAGAGAAGCGAACGCGAGAGGCGCGAACGCATACCAAACGGTTTCTATGAAAAAGGATCACTCACGAAGACGTGTACCGACGGGGGAATTGATTTTGTGGGGGGGAGGGGGGGAGGGGTCTGTATTGAGAAATCAATTCCAAGGGGGCGGGGGGGGGGCCTATTGAAAAATCAATTCCAAGGGGGGGGGTTGAATTGAGCGATCAATTATTCGACCCGGAAGAGCCGACACTTGCTTCGCAAGACAAACTCAAGGTACCCCTTAAAGGGCTACCTTTCGTGATATTTATAGAGTTTAGGGGATCAGGACCACTTACGTCCCGGTGACCCAGTGGCTCGCTTCCAAGGCATGCAAGAATCCGAGGGGATCTGAAGGTTGCGGGTCGATTTCCATAAGTCAAACAGGTTGACACTGTGTTTCTTGGGGGTCCTCAGCCAAAGACACTGCCAGGAGAGATGAGATTCATCTGGGAACACCATGCTCAGCTTCGTGCAGAGGGTCGAAACGTGTGTGCGTGTAGCAGCTTAACAGTTGGTGCTCTCTTTTCTGCTGCACTTCAATGTTTGTGGATCGGTTTGTTGGGTAGCACACTTGCTGCACACTGACCAAATTATGGTCTAAAGCTACCTGAATTCGGTTCCGGCAACTGGATTTTAGTCCACTTCTTCCATCTTGGAGGCCTCATCCGCAGCTCCCTCAACCTCCTCCAGAGGGGGCAAATCGTCGTCATCACCCAAGCCCTCATCATCGTCGTCGATGCTCAGGCCAAGCTTGATCATGCGGTGAATGCGGCCAGCAAACTGGGTGGGCTCATCCAGGTTGAAGCCAGATGTCAGCAAAGAAGTATCAAACAGCAACCAAATCAAGTCCTTCACAGTCTTGTCAGACTTGTCTGCGGCTGCCTTCTTCTTCAACTCGGCCAT
>CAXAMN010003792.1:184635-326216 GCA_963970005.1 Durusdinium trenchii
CCGATGCCAGAGTCCTCGATGGTCAAAGTCGAGTTGGTCTTGTCCGGGACAATCTTGATGAAAAAGTTTGGCTGGGCCTCACAAACAAAAGGCCACGATGGCCTTTAATGTCTAATGAAGGAACTCAACAAGCAACAAAAGTTAAAGACAAATCAGGAAATAGATGGAAATAGTTTGAATGTCAGGGAGGACAAGTTGAATTGACAAGGAACCAAGGAAAAACTGCTCGATTCTAACTCTAACCAAAACGGAATCCGAAAGGACATAAAATGAAATGATAATATTCAGAAATCCCAATGTGGCTTTCAACATATTTCAACAAGGTACGCATGACTATGGCATTGAGGAACCTTTATTTAGTGGCGACCAGTGTTGGCATGAAAGCAGCAGCCAACTGTGCAAACCAGAAGGTGTTACACTGTTACAAGCGAGAGCCCGAGGCACATCATGTGCCCGAAAGGCAGTGCTTTGAAAAGGGCACATCACGCGTGTGAAAACCCGATGGCCACAGCTGTTTCAAGTCACCCTCGAAACGTGTCATCATTTCCGGCAAAAAAGACCTATGGTGGTGCTCGCAACATGTTGCTAGACGACGGATGGAATCCCATGTCCACAGCCTACCTTTGATATGTCCATGGTAGAATACCGTAGAATAAATAGCGGTACATTAGGTCCGCGAGACCTTCGCGAGGGACCCGGCAAATCCCGGCAATACATCTGCGGATGCAGGTTTTTGGGAGACCTTCAACGGCTAGCGCAGCATGCTGAAGAAGGTTGTCAAAATTACAAAATCGTGGAAAACATGACCGGCCCTGGCTCACGAAACTCCTGTGCGCCTCGATCTTGTCCGGATCGGTGATGGACTCGTAACGGATCTTGTCCAAGGCATCCGAGGCATTGGAGATCAACTCTCGAAGGAAGATCTCCTTATTGGAATAGAACCTGGGCATCAAGTGCGGCCCTATAAAATGAATCCGCAAAAAACAGCAAAGCATGAAAAAAATGAAACCATCTGAAATCATGACTAACCTGTAAAAGAATATAATCCGCAACCCTCGCGATCTGTAAACCGTGTACTCCGCTAAGCCGCTAATCCGTTTCAGGACGCCGGACATTTGAACCAGGTGGAGTTTAGAGGCCCAGCCGTCCCAAACGCACGAGTTGCGGAGCGTTGATGGTCCGTTGACGGTGTGGCTTGGGCTCGGCTTGGGCAAATCGAGAACCCCAAAGTCGCTAGTTTGGACACCTTTTCGGGGTTCGGCTTCGGGCTCCAACATATGAACACCAAACCCCATGCATTGAGCAGTTGAGCGTCAAGGGTGGTGAATGTTCTTTCGGCTGTTTGTGCACAGCTGTCCAACTGCTCCCCAAAGTTGCTGGTTCCCAGCGCTTCTGCACCGGACTTCTCTACCAGGACATGAAACCCCAGGATGTGTTTATGTAGTGACTAGTGGTTGAGTCATGTTGTTTCTATTGTTTTGGGTTCTGCCTGGGCTCCTGCAAGAAACATCAAGATTCACGTTCGTGTCCAGTACGTAGCTGTTTACATCTGGAGGCTCTGTTGGGGGGTTCCGAGTTCCAATCCGTACATCCGCGTCTTCTATTACCGGGCAATCCCAAAGCTTCAATGGTTCATGGTTCCGATTGATGCCAAGGTCATCCAAAGGACGTGTTGATAATCAAACTCATCAACTGCTGGATGTCAGCATTGAAGGCGAAGGTCTCTGCCATGGCTGGGAGAGGCTCTCTAAACGAATTGGCGACTCAAAACTCGGAGCTGAAAACGGGCTCTGTGTAGCACAAAAAAGGTCACCATGATCCAAACAGGAGTCTAAAATGCGCTGTGAGAAGACTCAACTCAAAACGGTCTTTCCCTCGGTTATTCATGTGACTGGCGGTTCTTCGGAACGGGAATCCGTGGTCCATCTCAGGCCAACCACGAGATGGAAAATTCATGAAAATACTTTTAGGTAGACATCCGCAACTGCATTTGATCGCCAGACCATTGAAATATATTGAAATCCCCCATCTCAAAATAATTGAAAAAAGACAGGAGATGAAACGGGTCCATAGATCCACCCACTGATATGACAAGATAGGTTCCCAAATAGATGGAACCACCACTTCAAAATACATCTTCTTGGACTTGAGCACTTACTTCATACATCTTCATACGTTCCCTCTCGTTGTTGGGCATCCGATCTCAAGATCCGGCTCCATGCGTGATGTTCGGTGTCACCCCACAACGTCCGGTGTCACCCCATCCTCATCGATTCCCCATCCCATCCTCGCCGGAAAAAGAAAAAAAACGACCGCACAGTCGATCGCCACCTTGTTGGCCCCCAAACTCGACAGCTCATTGTGGTAGTCCAAATATCGATCCCAAGCCATCATCGCAGACTGGGTGTGACGGAATGGGGGCTGCGACGACATCTTCCAGGTGTCCGATGTGTCCACCGGAATGGACCACGGGAAGATTCACAGAGAATTTCTGAGCTGCTTTCCGTTCGGAGCTGCTGCAAACTCTGCTAGATCCCTGCTATGAAAGTGTTTGTGTGTGGCAAACTGCTTGGTGATGTCGTGGTATTTATTGGCCCAACGTTTCAGAAGTGCCAAGACGGAGGGCAGTAAGCCTGATCTTGCAGGGGCACTCCTTCTGCGTGGTTCTTCTAAACGAATGTACAGAAGCAGTTGAATACTATTCTTGGATTTGGGTTGCTATACTGTTTGTTGCCCTCTGCACTTCAATACCTACAGTTCCATGGAGGTATTGAGCCGTGGCTTCTAGGCCCTCCCCAGCTGTGCGAACGTTTCACGCCGCGGGACGGCAGTACGGCCATCCCACTTGGCCCAAAGACATGGAGCATCCATGCCAGAATGATCGATGTATCTAGATCTATAAATATATAATATAATTATTATTGTATGTTATATTATATTAATTTATATTATATAATACTATATTAATATACATGTATACATTTTCGAATCAAAACATATCGAAGAACATCTCCACATGAGCCGTACTCTTTTCCTTTTTGCCGTCGGCCAAAACGCGGCCCCGAGTCCCCGCACCGACGTGGCGGCCAACCCATCTGAGAAGGTCACGGCCTCGGTCCCGGTGTGGACACCGGGTCGTTGGAGCGGCTCGTGCTGAAACGGCAGGAGATCTGGTGGGACCAGATGGAACTGCACAAAGGATTTGTTCCAAAGTAGTCAGACCATGTCAGACCGTCTTCTGGTAGGTCACTCTTGTTCTTCTCCTGAAGAGGGTGTCGTTCTTCTGCTCCCGACATGAAACGACCAGGGTATCTCTTAGAGCAGCACCGCCGATCTGAACCCCTTTGGTTGCCATCCGTCTCCTTCCGTCGAATCCATGCCCTGCTGATGGGGACCCGTGCGTTCCTGCCCCAAATCATTCTGGGAAGCTTTTGTATCCCCTTTTTGTGGTACGGCTCAATCCATCCCCCCGCCCTCAACGGAAGGTTTCCACGCGATTGACTGGTGATTCTCTTCCCTCCAACACCAAATGTGTGGTGTTCCAACCATCTTCAACCTCCCTTCGAGGGAAGGAAGGAACCTGAGAGCAGGGACGCCTCTGCTTGACACTTGGCCTTCTACAAAAGGTCTCGAGAGGCTTTTTCGGCTCGGTCCCTCCGGTGGCTCACCGGTGAGTGGACCGGTCAGTGCCGACTAGAGTCAGGTTCATACGGTAGTTACCTTGAAAGAGGATCCTCCCAGCAAAAAAAAAACACATTGAATTCATCAATGACTTACACTGTGTAAGTGACGAAGTCTAAATGTCATGATTGAGAATCATGAAACGCCACTCAGTGATTTTTGCAGTTCTACATGGAGAGCTGATGCAAATCAAATTTCAATCAAAACACCAGCGTTATTTGGAACACCAGTAAGGTATGTGCTCACCAGGCAAAACCAAGGACACATGCATCGGTGTGAGACACGCATCTTCCAAGGACGCCAAGAACTCGCCAAGAACTGCACACTGCACTGCAGTGAAGGAAAGCAAAGATGAACCAAGCACGCTCGAAACTGGTCATGCAACAAGTTCTCAACATGGAGCTGCCCTCAGTATGAGCATGTGTGTTTGGCCTAATCACAAGCAGTCAGGAATTGGACATGGTTTTGCTCCTCCCAGGGCAATGACAAACACTGTTGCAAGAGGCAAAGTAGAGCTCATTCCATCATATTCCATCAATCAAGCAGGCTCAGGACCTCAACATGCAATTACCCTCAGTATGAGCATGTGCGTGCGTGGTTCACTCACAAACACATCAGAAATTGGACATGGTTCATATCCTCCCAGGGCACTCAGGGCACAAATCCAGCCAATCACGGATGAATTTATGAATGACAGGTGCAGAGCTCACTCGACTCCAACACGGCAGATTTGAAAAACACATAAAGAAACGCCAGAAATTCAGCGAGCACACTCAAGACTCAGACTCTTCATCCAACGACTCCTCAACCTGCAAGACACCCTCAGTATGAGCATGTGTGTGTGTGTGTATTTAGTTTGTCACTCACAAACTTCTCAGGAATTGGACATGGTTTTCATCCTCCCAGGGCATCAATCCGAAATCAACCATCCTGCTTGAACAAGTCGCCAACCCCTAGGGAAGGAATTGCCAGCGAGGAGCAGCACAAACGACAAGACTCTACAAACCCTCTGAGTTCAGTGCTCCTCGGTCCTTGTCCGGCTTTTCAGGATGTGACACATTGACACACATCCAATGTTTTACGACATTGTGCGTCCGAGTCCCTAGTTAGGACGTTTATCATTGGCGAGAAGGCAGAACGTTCTCTGATCGGTCAAATTCCAACCTGCCCCTGGCACAAGTTCCCACCAGGCGAGCGCGGCCAGGGCTCCGGCGATCTTGAAGCCAAGCTTCAAGGCAACCACCCGGTTGGCAGCATCCCTGTACGTTGCGCATGTACGGTCCTTCTCTGGCAGTGTCTCAAAAGAGCCAAATTATGCCAAATTAATGATGGCTGTGGGGCTGGGATGGACTGGGCCTAGTGTCAGTGTCCCAAAGTAATGCAGCAAAAACCATGGTTTCATTGTCTGGCCAATCATCTGATGACTGATTGGTGACTTCCTCCAACCTCAGCCCGCCCCCCTTCACGCCAATCACTTCCGCGACCGCCAACGAGTCCGTGGCCAACCAGTGCCTCAAGACGAAGGTCTTGAAGCCCTGCCCTTCCGATTCCAAGAAGGTGTTCATGCTGGAGTGGAAGTTCCTGGCAGGATACCTCAAAATGACAAGTCAGAGACCGGTCAGTTGGTTGGTTGGTTGGTGGGTGGGTGGGTTGGTTGGTTGGTTGGCTGGTTGGTTCGTTCGTTCGCTTGTTTGTTCCTTCATTAGTTTGTTCATTGTTTTTTGTTTGTTTTTTCGTTCGCTCGTTTGTTTGATTGCTCCTCTTTTTGTGATTGTGTGCGTCCTTTCGTTCGATTGTGTGTTGTATTGTTCGTTCGTTTACGATTGCGTTTTTGTGCATTTGTTCGATTGCTTGTTCGTTTGTTTATCAACCAAACAACATGATCGACAAATTCAAATGAATTCAAATGCTTCATATAATATGCGCATCATTTCAGATGTATTCCACTCTGATTACCCAACTGTGGTCTTCACAGTCAATCATCACTTGTGGGGCGGGGGTCCAATACTGCTAAGCACTACTGGTTGGGGGCACCCCATGCAGGTGAAACCCCGGTCATGAGATGTCGTGAGCGTCTCTAGGGTCCTTCCTTGAGCCGCCTAGGGTCGGTGGCGAATGCTATCAACTCCTATCACCGTTGGTGGTTGAGAAACCAAACGTCTGTCGCCTGTCGCTCCACAAAAAACAAGAGACAACAATCTGTAGATATCTGTAGTCTCCAAGTTCCGAGTATTGCAAGTGACCGACGACCAATAGGTGGCCGGGGTGCCCCTTCTAGACTTCTTGTTGAACCGTGGTCATCCCTGGTCGAAAAAAACGCTTGCTGCCTGCTTGGCTGGAGTGGATGAGTTTGCGCTGTACTGGCTGCCATGGAAAAAATGGATGGGACCACGACTTGTCTACGACTTGTCTGAACAGCATCGTCGATTGCTGCTCAGACTCAGAGGAAGACCAAAAAAGTTCTACTCATTTGCCCATCCCATCACCCAGCCGGATCTTGTCAATCTGCCATTCCTCCCATCTTCCCCTCCCATCTCCTCCCATCCCCCTCCAAGCTGTGTCTCCCAGACTCTAGATTTTGGCTCTTCAGCCAAATCTCGAAGGCCTTCCAGGCTTTAGTCTCAAGTGCGAAGAAAAAAAGCGACGCCAGCCGCCAGCTTGACCATGTGTGCCGTCCTAATGCCTCCATCTTTTCGGGATTGCCCGGTCTCGGTCTGCGGTGCCTCATTCCTCAGAACCTTGCAGTAACATGCAGCAACCCCAGCACCGTTCCGCGACCCAACTCCTGCGCAGGCCTCGATAAAGGAAGTTGTCGGAATCTTCTTGAGGTCCTGCGATGCCGAAAACAACGGTGCCGTGAAACGGCGCGAAAGGCTGGCCGGCACCTCTGTTTCAGTGGTCTGCGCGACTGGCTGACAGCGCCAGCGGAGAGATGGGGCACCAGTCAGTCAGAACTTGCAAAGACTGTACAAACGGGATCGGCCTGAGAACATGGCACAGTGAAAGATAGTAGAAGTATGTGGAAGCCAATTCTCAACATGCATTTGTCAAGGGGATTGTGCCGCTTCGCTATACTTTGAATCCACAGCAATTGTGGGGGAATGGATGGTTTACTTGCTAAATCTTAAGATCTTTCTATTGCTTACATTGGTGTCTCCGGTGTATCGAGGGTGTTTCGAAAGAACAGCTCACCACAAGCTTGTGAAAACATCCGAGCACTGTATCCGTCGCTGTTTCGGTCGGTCTCCGGTCAGCTGCGACGGTCGAGAGTCGTCTCGTCGAACGACGGTCGAGAAGTCTCAGCCGGTCGCCTCGGGCATGTTCTCTGCCAAGTCCATGATGGACCTCCGTGGGTGGAATGTGCAAAAGAATTGAAAAAGAAAAATAAACATCCTCCGAGTCGCAAACCTGAAGGTACAAAGGTAGAAAGGAAAATGACCGGATTCCTTTGTACAGCTATACAACCGGGAAAAACATACCTGAAACCAGCCTGAATCCCAAAATATCCGTGGCATTCCGTGAACTCGAGTTCCTCCTTTGTTTTTTCACTCTGCTCCCGGCCGCTGCGCCCACGGATCGGCAGGATCGAAGGTAGTATCCTCAGTTCAAAGGAAAGCAATTAGATGGGTGTGTCTCCAAGTGAACTGTGGTAGAAAAAGCAAAGGAACACCTTTCTCGGTGCAGCTGCAGCGAAATGCAGTGGTTTCCCGGAATTTGGCAGAACATTCAAAACCAAAGCCAATCCTTGCAACATCTTCTACCAAGAACTTGCAACTTACAGCTCAACCCCAAGCGCCAGGCCCAACTCCACAACTGCTCCTGCAGAAAGATCCAAGTTTGGTATATAGGTGGGTCAAACCTTCTGCACCACGTCTGTGGATGAACATCCATTTAGAAGCTATCTTGATGCTTCGCAAGGAGGTTAGATTGAGCCGATTTCATTCTGACTGAGCAGAAGTTTTGCTGGCAACTCCATGCAAAGGTGGTTCTTGATTATATGTGCAAGCAAGCACTTGGTTTTTGTATCAAGAACTCAAGGTACCGTCATAGCCTAATTGGGAAGAGCCGATGGTTCAAGAGTAGAGCAAAAGTACAGTAAGTCACTGTAGAGTAGAACAAGAAATCTAGCGAGCAGTACTAGATGAGCCTAGCATAGCCTAGCTGCCTAGCTGCCCTAGCTGATGAGCGGTTGGTTGGCTTTTAGGTCTTGCCTCCAAACCAATCCGTTCCCAAAGTTCCCAGGTCTTTCCCTTCTCAGCACTGGCAGTCCGTCTCTGTCTGCAGAAACAGATCGAAAGGACCCAGTTGCCGCACCTCCAAGCGGCCACCCCGCGAATCCATCCAAACCGCTCCGCCACGCTATGAATCCGTATGGCGCCCCCCCCCAGAATCCAGTGCAACGAACCGACATGTTTCGGTACTGAGAGGGCGTGATGATAGCACGCTAATCAGGCTCCAAGGTCCGTCTGAGGGTCGGGTCGGCGTCTCTTTCCCTTCAAAACTTGTGCGTGTCTTTTTCTTTTTCGTGGGCTTTTGGCAGTGCCCACCTGTGGTTAGCACTCAGAGCGGACCCAAAGACGATGGTCGTGGATGGATTTGGTCTGATTTTGTCCATCATGTCCATAACAGGGAAGCGCTCCATCGCGAGAAACATGTCATGGGATGTCATGGATTCTGGGTCAACGACCAAACACCCCAGAGCTGGCAGGTGGTTGCTTCACCCAGCCGCAGGGGTGGGGGGGTGACTGGCCCTTTCTGATACAGCACTTTCGGAGCCATCACCTATTCACATCTGAATCTATTCACCCTTATCTTGACCTGTGGGGGGGGACAAAAGAACCCGACAATCTCACAAGTTCTCCCGTGAACCCCGCCCTGATCTGTGGCGTCGTCATCTTTTGGGCACCTCCAAGCCCCAGACCACTTCCACCCACGAGGCCGGCGTCGCCTGGCACGCGGGCGGGGAGAGACGAAGCCGCCCCCCCGTCCTTCCGCGCAGCCGAAGCTGGCGGGAACGACCTCCGAAGCACCCGAGAAGCTCGGCTTCGGCTCATTGGCTTCGGCTCCAGGAAAAGGCATTTTTGTTCAACCGGTTCGAAGAGGTGGAGCCAGTGGCAACCTCCAGTCTAAGGTGCGTCCGGTGGGATCATCGCTGCTGATTTCTTGCCATCACTCGATGTTGGAACCTCTGGAGTTTGCCTCAACCAGCGACATTCTGGCGAGACTACCTGCGCCTGACTGTACCATTCTTATTCAGTGCGCCTTCCTTGGGGCCACGTATTGCAGTGCGCCTTCCCCAGCACCCCACCAGTTTATGTGGTCCCCACCTGCAATCTCCGAGAGGGAGGACTGAACGTTGGGTCCTGAGACCAGGAGGCAGGCCATCGTCGGGTTCAAAGACTTACTCATTCCAGGGTTTTCCAGGTTCACTTCAAAGTCCGAGCAAATGTTCACGCACTTCATTCATCTCGAAATCATATCCCAACACATCCCAATCATGATTAAGAACTCGACCCAGCTGACAAAACCTGCCCCCCAAACGCCATGCGAACACATACCATCTGGCATACCGGGAGGCAGAAGGCAGAAGGATGGATAATGGATCCAAATAGTAGTACGGACATATATACATTTAAGGTCTTTCCTTGAAACTGCCCTGCTTTTCTGGGCGGCCATCGGTGTTTTCTCTCCTGCCCCAGGTCTTGGTCTTGCTCCAGCTCTTCCTCGGATGGGTCGAAGTTGAAGGGAAGTGGGCAACGGTGATATATTAACTCCTAATTACAAATACAGTAACTGTATAATTCGTGCGGAAAAAAGTTCCTCAGGAGGGCAGTCTTGCAAAGAAGCAAAGAAAACTGGAAATTGGGGAAGACTGACAACAAACCCACCCCCACGTGTTCACTGTTGTGAGGATTTTTTGAAAGAGTTCTTTTCCCAAACGGTCTGCTGTTGCTAGGCGATCAATGCTTGATACAACCCGCAGTACATCATCAAGAGAAAAAAGAATCCGGACACAAGTAAGCGCTGGGGTACAGCCTGAAACTCCAAGTCTTGGCTTCAAGAAGTCGACACAGTAGCTTTCTGATGGACCGTTTCATGCCCTGGTACCGCAAGCACCATCAACGTTTTGAAGATCAAACCTATCACTTGCTATCGAATCGACCTTCCTAGATTATATACAGTAAGCTCTCATATTGTCCGCAAACTCAATGTCCAGCACAAGTCGTTGGAGATTAATCAAAAAAACCACAGAATCCGCCAAAGTGCTCTTGCGAGCTTTCTCAAAAAGAGTCTCAGAATTCGGTTGCTTTCGATCCAATGTGGAGACACCCCTGACATCCCCTGACCATGTATGTTCTTTCCAGTAACAACCCTTTCCGTCGCGCTGGTGACCGTGTTGTTGCAGTAATTTGCTTCTCTGTCCCCGCCTCCATCCCCCCCAGCGACCACCCCATCGTCACTGAGTCTTCGACCGGGTTGTCCAAGCGGCGGGTCGAGCCCTGGAAAAAGGCCGTCCATGAGGGGTCCAGGTGAGGGTCAACATATCTTCTTGTTTGCCCCTCACCTGCATGCACCTTCCAAAAGCTAGAATTTTGATGACAACTGATGATAGTTGCTTGTTATACTGTACTGGCAAGTTGTCTTCATTACATGTTGGAGTTTATTATATATATACATATATTGGGGTATTATTGGGGTCATGTCTGGAAGATTCTGGAAGGATGATGAATGTCCACCTTGTTGCGCTAGAAGGTCCATGCCCTCAGGGCCAGTTCTGAGAGGGGCTCCGGTTTCCACCTGGCCTTCTGCGACGCCGGGACCGAGGAACCCAGGGGGCAGCGTCTCGGGGAAACCAAACGCTTGTTTCATCATTTTTGAAGAGAGAGGTATAAGATTGTATAAGGGATAACAAATAGATGGCATGTTTGCCTCTGCATCAGTAGGCTCCCTCCTCATGCCATCAGCTCGTTATCTCCTACAGTATCCCATTCTCAACGCCACACCTCGGAGCATCCCACGACCGAACATTCGGTGCACCGCCACATGTGACCGGTCCGGTCGACCCACACCTCTGCCACGTCGACGCTGGACACCCAGGTGGATCCGCCCGGCCCCGCCGAGGCGTGGTAGACCTCAGCGGTTGGAAGTCCGCGGTTCAACGTGGGTGCAGGTGAGTCATTGGATTCTAGGCAAGGGGTGCTGTGTATATTATATATTGATATATTGATATATATATATATATGCTAGCCCCCCCCAAAAAAACCTATGTTTCTGAGTGCTGGTGTGCAGTTGGTAAGCATATTTGTTCATTTAACTATGTACTACAAAAATGTCCAACTCCATAAGGTTATGTGTTTACTAAACAGTTATTGGATGGAGTAATCTAATTCATTGCAACCCCCATGCAAAACCATATGTCTTGTTTTTAGGGTGTGAATTGTACTGCTCTTATTGAATGCAGTTGAGCAAGTACATCATAATCAGAAGGCAAAGAATTGCAAACCCTAAATAATTAAATTCCAGTTTAGTTCCAATTAAACTTAAATTCCAATCTATTCAACTCTACTCTACTTTGTATATTCAAATTCAATATCGGGTCTTTTTATTCATTTGTAAATTCTAGTTTGATTCAAAGGTCTATCACGACAGATTCTAATTTACTTGGGATTCAACGCAAGCCTAATTTTAAATTGATTTCAAGCTAACTCTAACTTCATTGCTATACAAGTCAGATTCAATTCTAATAGTGTATTCTTTTCAATCTAGTTTTAATTTGAGTGAAATTCTCATTTACTTCTAGAGAAGTGGTGTTACTTTGAACATGAAAGATTTTATGTAGTTTTTCCAATATGGAAGCATGTGCTTTCTTAAATGAATTAAATTCACCACCAGCAGCACCCACTCTCTAAAATGACTCCAAAACTGAATTTGAATTCCATGTGCATTGAACTAGAATCAAAATAGGATGAAATTAGACATATAGAAACCAAACCTAATTTGCAATGACAATAGAGTAAAATTAGATGTGTAAAACAATTGAATCTGAACCGTATAAAGGCATTATATAACATTAGAAAATTAATTACTAGTAAATTGGAAGAGTCAAAGTTACAATTGAATCCAAAATAGAATGAAATAGAACTAAATTAGAAGTAGGCTGGAATTAAATTAGAGTTGAATGAAAAGCATTGAATGAAAAACATTAAAACATAATTAGAAGTAAAATAGAAATGAGTAAATTAGAATAAAAGCTGAATTAGAATTTGTCTATACAATGAAGTTAAGCTAAATAGACTTAAATTAGAGTTCAATTAGGCTCAACTTAGGCTTAAAGTAGAACTATGTTACATACTCAAATTAGAATCCATTTAAAGTTCAATTAGACTTCAATTAGACTCAACTTAGAAGTTTAAATAGAAATACACTTGATTTTAAATTGGAATAAGAATTGACTTAGAATTTAGTTAAATTGTATGTGCACTAAAATTCATAGAAGTAAATTGGAGTTGAATTAGTTGTTAATTAGAATTGAATGAGGAACACATGTCGGTAATCAGGAATATTCCAGGATCAAAAGGTATGTCACTACCAGAGAATGCCAGAGAATGCATTCCTTCCCAAGCCCAAGATCCAAGATCCAAGATTTGCACAGAAGTCTTGTGGAAAATCGTGGATTTGGGATTTGCCAGAACATCCTTATCACTGTATCAATCCAAGATTTTAGCCAGGAGTCTTGTGGGACTCTTGGATCTTGGATCTTGGTTTTGAACAAGAATGCATTCTGAATGCATTCCTTCCAAAGTTATTTAACATGCCGGAATTTAGAATCTCTGGACAAACAAGTTATGTAACCTACCTGCACAATATATATATATATATATGCATGGTACCCCAAAAAACCAAGGTCCAAAAGGCCTCCAAAAATAGACACAAAATATTGCAAATACCAGCAAAAGTGAGGTGAACATTGGTTATTTTTGGGGGGGTACCATATATATATATATATATTGATATTGTAATGATCTGATATTGATTGATGATTGATTGATATGTTGTATGATGTTGTATGATATTGTATGATATTGTGGTATCTTGCTGTATGATCCAATTATGTTTTTTTGAAAAAATGGCTATCAGCTCCCTGTCAGGTACCTCTCAGCCCTGGCCTCTCGCTTCTGAGCCGACCAAGTGGTGCATGGCTGGATTCCGTCACCTCGACACGGACGCGATCCGATTCCGAAATGAATCCAACTAAGTCGGGTCTGAAGAGCTTCGAATAACGAGTTTGCAGAAACACTCCTGAGGAAACACACGGAGGTCAAATGGACTCCCAGATGGAAGTGGAGTTTAACCCCCTGGTTTTGGGTCTTTGAATGTCTTTGAATGGTCTTATTGACTCGTTCAGTCGTCTGGCCCGATCGCTTTCGTCACCGTCGCATGCCGTCGCTTTCCTGGGTGCTCCCAGCAGAAGCACTGCTGACGCACCACGGTCTCGGGGAGAGTCGAATCCGCCTCAGTCGGACCGTCGCGGGCCGAAGGTGGGCTCGGAAGGTGGGCCGAAGGTGTCTCGGTGGTGTGTGGATCTTGCGACTCTATTCATTCCACGGATCACGGAAACGGCATTGGGCTTGAATTCAGGAGTCCAAGTGGCTTTCCAAAGCATTTATTCACAACCGGACCAATACGTCATCTTCAGATGCCAACGAAATGGATCCAAATGGTTAAAAAGTGTGCCTTGTTTGCCAGTTTCACTACATGCGAACCCAGACTGCTGACCCTTAAATGCAGTCTCACATAGTCTCACACTTGCTTTGTCAACCACCTTGCCAGCCAAGTCACAAGCTGGTTCCCAACAGGAACAGTCTTCACCTCAGCAACTTAAGATCGGAAAAAGTCTGCTTGGGGTAAATATGCACCCGAGTTGAGGCAAGTTCACCTTGCGATTCAAAACTACAATCAGGATAGCCGCTCACAATCGTGTCAGGTTTGTATAAGTAGCGGGGATGTCACTCAAGTGTTGAAGTGAAGGTGAGAGAGGAGATTCCATGTGAGGGATGGTTGCAGGTGGCCATTCCCGAAAACAGACATGAGATAAAGGGGGGAATGTTAAGAATGTTGCTATATGTTGTTGACATTCTCAAAGTATTATGGCATAGGGTGAATATCCTGGACTCATTCCTTGAGACAGCTGTCAAGTCGGATGCAAAGATGACCAAGGCCCTCGCTGAAAACCTTGGCGCCTAAAAAACGGTACGCAATGCTTGCAAAGGCACAAAGCGACAACTGTAGATGTGGAGACCACAAAAAAATGAAGCAAAACTATGCAAAGCTGCAAGAAGCATCGGAAAATCATGGAAGTCTACCCCCAAAACACTCTCGGCTCAAATCCCGAAGAGTGTTTTTTGGCAACCCCCTGCAAACACAAACACTGGGAATGAGCCAAGAGTCTTCAGAGAGGTGTCAGTGCAATGAAAATGGATTAAAAGGGCAAGAACGATTTTCATCCCGTGATCTTTCAGCACTAGCTGAAAGCTGGTGAGCTTGGGCTGGCCGCCCAGGTCTGTGTAGAATCAGTGCATCGAAGCTAGTCGAATGCACGCTTTCAGCGTGCGCAAGTTGCGCAAGCGGATGCAAAAACTGCACAATAATATCGAATTGTCGATGATGGTGCTGGCGCATCATCTTCAGGGCTTGAGAAGCGGGTCAGCATCTGTCTCTTTTACTGACCCGCACTTTCGCATTTAGAGCTCGTCATGAAAATCCTCCTCATCATCACCCACACCAGCACCGCCACCACCACCTCCGCCATAGTACTTCGACACAATGGGTGCGCAAATCCCTTCGACCTCCTTTTGCTTCTCCTTGATCTCCTCCACATCAGCTTCTGGATTGGAGTCAAGCCATGAACGCGCATCCTTCAAAGCATCCAGGATCGTCTCCTTCTCATCAGAGCTAATCTTTTCACTCAAGCCCTTGTTGTTGCCCGAGCCCTCCGCGGATGAACGCATGGAGTGGATGTAGCCATCGAAGGCATTCTTAGCGTCCACACGCTCTTTCACCTTCTTGTCCTCATCCGCAAACTCCTCTGCTTCCCGAATCATCTTCTGGATCTGCTCCTCGTTCAACCGACCCTGGTCGTTGGTGATGGTGATCTTCTCGCTCTTCCCTGTGCCCTTGTCTTCCGCGGCCACGTTCAAGATGCCATTGCTGTCGATCTCAAAGGTCACCTCGATCTGTGGCTGACCACTCGGGGCCGGAGGGATCCCGGAGAGCTCGAACTTGCCCAGCAAGTAGTTGTCCTTGGTCATGGGTCTCTCACCCTCGTAGATCTGGATGTTCACAGCTCGTTGGTTGTCCTGGTAGGTGGAGAAGATCTGCGACTTCTTAGTGGGGATCACAGTGTTGCGGCCAATGAGCTTGGTCATGACCCCTCCCACGGTCTCAATGCCCAAGGTCAATGGGGCAACATTCAACAGCACCATGTCATCTCCACCTTCACCGCTAAGGATTCCTGCCTGCACAGCTGCACCATAGGCCACTGCCTCGTCAGGGTTGACACCCCGGTTCGGCTCCTTGCCATTGAAGAAGTCCTTGATGAGCTGCTGGACCTTGGGAATACGTGTGGAGCCACCCACCAGCACGATCTCATCCACCTGGCTCTTCTTCAAACCCGAATCGTCCAGCACCTGCTTCACGGGTCCTAAGGTCTTCTTGAAGAGATCCGCATTGAGCTCCTCGAAGCGTGCGCGGGTCAAGGTTTCGGAGAAGTCCACTCCGTCGAACAAGGCCTCAATCTCCACTCGTGCCTGGCAGTGATGTGCCCTTGGGAGTAGAGGATAGTATATAGAGGGGTTGATTTGCTACCACATTGCCACAATTCATCACACACATATCTAGCTAGCTATTGGTTTTATTATGTTATATATTGTTTGTTCACGACCAAGGGGTCTCCCCTTCCCAATCATACATTAGCCAACCGGTCGGACGTAGGTTAGACCGGTCTGACCGTCTGACCGTCGTGCCTGGTGGGTGGAGCTCAAAGCTCGTTTGGTCTTCTCCACCTCCCGGCGCAACTTCTGGATTGCACGCTTGTCCTTGGACATGTCCTTGCCGTGCTTCTTCTGAAAGAGTTTCATGAAGTGCTGCATCACACGTTGGTCGAAGTCTTCGCCACCCAAATGGGTGTCACCACTGGTGGCCATGACCTCGAAAACACCCTGGTCGATGGTGAGAAGGGAGACATCGAAGGTGCCACCCCCCAGATCGAAAACCAGGATGTTCTTCTCAGTCTTCTGGTCCTTGTCCAACCCATAGGCGATGGCTGCGGCAGTCGGTTCGTTGATGATGCGCAAAACGTTCAAGCCCGCAATGGTGCCGGCATCCTTGGTAGACTGACGTTGAGCATCACTGAAGTAGGCTGGTACTGTGATGACTGCATGGTTCACCTCTTTGCCCAAGTAATTCTCTGCAGTCTCCTTCATCTTGGTCAGAACCATGGAAGAGACCTCCTCTGGAGCCATCACCTTGTCCTCACCCTTGACTTTCACACTGATCATTGGCTTGCCTGTCTTGTCCACCACGGAATAGGGCAGGAGTTTGATGTCTGCCTGCACAGTGGAATCTTTGAAGCGCCGCCCAATCAGGCGCTTCACATCAAACAAGGTCTGGCTCGGGTTGATGGTGGCCTGATTCTTGGCTGCTTCGCCTATGAGTCGCTCATCCTCCGTGAAGGCCACATAGGAGGGTGTGATGCGATTTCCCTGGTCATTCGGAATGATCTCCACCCGGCCGTTTTTGTAGATGCCCACACAACTATAAGTGGTGCCAAGATCGATGCCAATCACCGGACCATCAATCTTCTTCTCTTCCACCTTGGCAGCCACGCTGGTGGCCACCAAGAAGGCCAAAATGGTGGCCTTCCACAGCGCTGTCATGCCAAAAGGGGGTGACTTGCCGAAGTGCCCTGCGGATGTTTGAGTCAAAATGCTTGCAGGAGTCGAGCCTGGCTTCCCACATGGTGGAGAACCAAAAAAAACGTGTCAGCATCCAATGAGTCGCCACTGCAGTGCAAATGAGTCGCGACTTCTTTGAAAGCTTTGGATGTCACTTTTCCATGGATTCCAACGGCCCTGCCGCCTGGAAGCTTCGCCAGGTGGCGAGGGTCCCACTTCGCCAATGCTGTTGGACCTGACAGGAACGACGAAGGGACGCAACGCGACACCATGGAGGTGCGACGAACGTCGTTGGCTCGGAGGATTCGGTTCATTGACCGTTCGGGTGGCCTGTCAGGCTGTCGATGTTGATTGCTCTTGGAGGTCAAAGGCAGCCGGTCATCCCTCTGCCCGAGCTGGTGGAAAAAACAATCATGACATTCCTTTCCCACATATTTCCACCTCCTGCTTCGTGGTATGCCTTGCACGGTGCCCCACCACCCCTGGTGTTCTGGATCTTTTGCTGACCAACGGCCGCATGACATTCCTTTCCACATATGTCCACCTCCCGCTTCTTCGCTCTGAGGAGTCGACCAAAGGCGCCATGGCTGTGGCCTCCGTGAGAAGAAGAGCTTGGTCAACCCCACAGCCGCCCGACTCCCCAAATCGTTCTCCAAAATGCTGAGAGATGCTGAGGGCAACGAACCCCCCCCCCCGTGGCCCACAAACCTGGCTGCTCTATCTTCGGGCGTGGCCGCCATGCACGGGGGAAAATCCGCTTTCGCGAGGCGAACGAGCACTTCTTCTCACCGAAAAACGGTGACGAATGAGGCGTGGACCGAGATGGAGGATGGAGAGGAGCTCGTTTCCCAGGTATCACCTGGCGCGGAAGCGCTGCGTCGAGTCTGAGCGCATTGGCGTCTTCGGCTCGGAGGTGATGGCGGTGTTGGGATGCGGTTTTTTATGTGCGTGACCAGTCCATCGCGCAAAGGCAAAAGTGCGGCAAAAGGCTACACAGACTTCACAAGACTCAGACTGTCCAGCCAGCTTGGAATGTTGTTTCACATCCAAAGTATGAGTCAAGTATCAAGCAGCAGTCCAGCCTTCTCCAGAGCTGCTGTAAGAATAGAAGCGCTCTTGCCCCACGCCTCGACGTGCGCAACAAAAACAGTGCACCAGCACTCTGACAGTACGCCCATCTTCCGCGTTGTCGAGACGCCATGTCTGACCACTCTCCATGATCAAGCATGCTCTTGGACAGCAGCAAATAAATTGTATTTCAAGCATGCTCCAAGCTGTTTTGCAAGTTGCATCAAGCTACTCACCAGTCTTCGCTTCTGTATGAATACCTCAAAAGGTTGCAATCTTCGGCGGGCCAGCGCCTACTGGCGCGAGCATCTCCATAAAGAGAGACTCCAAGTAGGGCCTGGAGAGAACACTGGAAGAGGATGGAACAGGATGTTCTGTGCCTTAAATGGTGGATGATGATTGCTCTTATTTGATGCCATTACTTGTTTTTGTTGCCATTCTTATACCGATAGGTAAGAAACAAAGGGAAACAAAGGGACCAGGCAGGCGTATAGCTTTACTGACCAGTGGCGCCAGTGGACAAAGCCCCATGCATCGTTTGTCAAAAGGGTATGGAAAAGCGGTTTTCTCTTGGAGCGGGGGAGTGGAAGCACCAGTTGTTTGACTGGCCACTGCACTACCTCAGTCAGTCAGGCTATATAGGCATTGCAATGCGTTGCATGTTTTCAGATTTGTCCTGCGAAGTGCAGTGGCAAACTGGGTAGTAGCCCTCAATTATATCTGATGATATCTGAAGATGCAAAGAACAGTTGGCTCGTGGTAGGCTTGACAAAAACATGTTTTGGGGTCAGGTTCGGTTCGTCTGTTCGTTTGACACTGGTTATACATGGTTATACCAACTCTTGATCATGAAACAATCACCATCCTGAGGACTCCGACCCCAAAGCAGGCCAGGCATCCTGCGATCCGGCGAGCGGACGATCAACTGACTGGGGAGAACCCCCCAACCAATTGGTTTGAGTTTGAGGCATTCCCCCTTTTCACGGTGCTCAAGATATGCCTACCTTTAGCATCCCTCAATGTGGATTTGTTTTCTTTATATAGATGTGGAACAGGGTTCCTCGTCCGCACAAGACAAATCGAACCCGTGCCAACATGTGCCTCCATGAGGCAACTGAAAATTACACTGCTTGGAGTCTTCGTGTATGAGATGGGTACAGAAATTACAAGACATGCTTTATGCATCTTTATGCTTTCCCTATCAACTCCACAGCTTCTACTCCAAGGTTCCAGGTGAATGATATAGCAGTTGAAACGCAAGGTGTGTGTCTCACGGAATAACATCCCCAAGCAGACTCTCGCAGCAAACATAATGACCAAGACAAGGTACTGACAACATCTCAAGGCCTGGAAAGCCTAGAGGATGAACAGCCATGTCAATGTGTAGCAACATGCAACATGCATGTATCTCTCCATGCAAGATAAGGAGCCATACATTTTCAGTGGGGATTTACTTTTCTATCTATTGGATCTATTTGGGGGTCTGTATAGATCAACCAGCAACCTCACGCTTTGGAGGGTCAACCATCGTCCACGTGGACCACGGTCCGACCGGTCTCCCACGGCCCGAACGGCGAGGAACGCGTCACGAGTGCCGAGGTCGCTCCTGGTCAAAGCCCACGATCGTGGTCTCAAACCTCGAAATGCCTCGATCCGCCCGTGGTCTTCAGTTGGAAAAAAGGGGATCGGCATCGGTCGGCATGCCGATCCAAAGCATGGGCATGACATGACATTGAGGGTGGGAGGGCTGTGAAAAAACAGCTGTGAAAAAGCACTTCGCGGATCACCATTAAAACGTCTTTGGATTCAAGAGTCAAAGATTGTCAGAAGCTATCGGGACTGCTTCAAGCATGTTCATGTCTGGAAGAACCCATCGCATCACATTGTCACTTTCTATGACACTTGTGGTCTGCATAATGAAATTATGAAACAACAAAAAAAGAACACTCAAAAACTCAAAATAATACTATAAAACCGCTGGTATCACGTAGTAGCACATCGTATCGCAAGTTTTGCCACGCCATGTTCATCCACGTTCCATTTCGCCCAGCTCATCGTCTTCGCCGCCACAGCCTGCTGCATTGGAAGCAGAGTAGGTCTGAGCCTCAGCGGTCCCGCAGCGGTCTGAGCCAGCTCGGTCGGTCTCCACCGGAAGACTTTTAGGTCGACTGTCAGCAGGTCGAGCTGGGCGCGGATTGGAAGAAAGGAGAGAAAACACGCGTTTTTTAAATAAATGAGCACAGTTAAAAAAAGATGGCCTGTCGGTAAGCAATGTCAAGGCCGTTGAAGAAACAAGGAGTGTGGAAATAATCCAACACTTCGTTTTGCATAATTTTTCCGACATGTGAAGGCCATCTTGGGATCCCAAACGTCGTTGCTCTGGTAGCAATCGCAACGACCTGTCGGTGTGAGACGCCACCATCGGACACCGGAGAGTGTGAAGAATGCTGGAAGAGAGTTCCGAAGCAAACTGAGGAAGGAACATAAGGAACACATTATGTTGAATCATATATCGTGTGTGTATCAAATATTCTGAATCAATGAGAATACAACAAACACCATGACAAATTGGTCTCCCGGTCCGTGTCTGATTCTTCGGTGGTCCACTTTTCCAAAAAAAAGACCGGGATGGCCGCTTGAATTGGGTCTTGTCACCGAGATCTCAGAACGAACCCACGGCCCGTGAGGCATCATGACGCCCAGTGACTCGACCGTGAACTGGGCGCCATGGTTTCTCCTCCTCCACTCGCGACGTCTCATCCGCCACGGTGCCACCACGCGTGTCACCCACTCCCCGGACCGTTGTCGCGTCCCCTCGGCGCGCCTGGCTCTGACTTGGAGACATTGGGAGCTGCATCCACCTGGCACCAGCTGGCCAGACCTTAGGCCGGAGACGCAAGGCGGCTGGTTTCTCTCGAAGGGAAACCCACTTGACAGTTGCATAAGCACAGAAAGCAAGGGACCTATTTGTGGTTCTTGCCTCAATTGAAGCAATCCAACCCGACTTAGTGTGAGCGCCTGGATTCACTCTCTTTTTCTTGCGGTCGTCAACAACAAGCTTCCTTAGAAGTGGTGTATATATAGTTACATGGAAAAATAATAAACATTTACAAACATTTACAGGTAAAAAAGAACATCCAGCACGGGCTGTATGGCATGATCCACGACATGAGCTACGAAGCTATGAAAAGCTTGGCGGACTGAAAGCTTGGCTTCTCAAAGTTCGACATGGTTCATGCTGGGCGGCCCAGCAGTATCCTTCAAATCCACAGGATGTGCCACATTGATTTCGCATGGCTCCCTCAGGGTCGAGTTCATCCATGTTTCTGAGCCCACCCACCCCGAGAAAATCGGAAAACCCACTGAACGAAGAACCAACTGGCCAGATCTGGTCACAGGTTGGTTGAGCTGGTTGTTTTCCGAGTTCATGAGCGAATGGAGTCAACTTTCCTGGGCCCGTCCCCAAGGAACTGTAGCCTACAATCCAAGTTTGACACTCCCGCGCGTAAATTCCTCTCCAGAAAACAAACATGGACCTGGGTCGAAGGGCACCCTGAAAGACTCCTTTTCTACAAACTATAGTAGTTTTCAGGGTTCATGCCATGCTGTGACAATAGCCTCAGATATGAGGCCTTTGCCTTGATATGGATGTAATGCTGGTTCTACTGGTTCATGCCAGTCTTCCACAGGGTAAGCCACAATCCAATCCGGATTCGATCATGGGCCGTTTCTTCATCCTTTTCTTGGGCCCCGTAGAAGACGGTTTCAGCTTGGACAGTCGTGTCACTTGTGCAACGTGGAGAGTCTCCACGTTCAAGAGTCACAAGTGAAGGGACCACGTGAGAGTCGCACCCGACCTGGAGTTTCTTTCAGCACCAAACACAAAAAGGAAAGCATAGTGCCTCGAACTCATTGTTGCAGTAGTTCAGAGATATGAAGCTTCCGCAACCTGCAGTAGACCCGGACCAAACAACTGCAAGCTTCGGAAAAAGCATGGAAACAATGCATTGATTGTCCACCTGGAGTGCTCCGTGCACTTGTTATTCACTGGAAAGCCCCTCCTAATGCCTCTGTCACATTCTTTCACCGTGTTTCACGCGAGCAGCTGATCAAGCCTTCGCTTCGCAGCATCAGTCCCAAATCCGTGTCTACAAATTGTCAATGACTGATCTTTCAATGACCATCTTTTCGCCTGAAAGTGTGTCTGGTTTGTTGGAGAACTGCTCGGCTGCGACATCGCAGATGTAGGCCTGGGGAGCGATCGAACGAGCCTGGGAGAGCCTCGTAAGGCCAAAGACACAGGCGCCATCCCTGTGTGGTCTGCGGTGGTACCGTGTGGTACCATGTGGTACCCGTACTTGGAGAAACTTGACATGATCTAACCCTCAAGACTTCTCAAGGGCGCAAAATGTCCAATCCAATGGAAGAAATATGGTCCACCTCACCCCGGTGAGTCAGCAATTCCTGGTCCACCCGAGTCCACCGGTGCACACCGATCGAGAAACACGTCCGCTCTTCGGGTGCCAAAAGGCAGCGTCCAAGGCAGAGGTGGCGGCGATGCCCGCCTCAGCCGGAACCAGCCGGGCCGATAGAGCCAGGAAGAGTACCTTGATGTCCTTGTCACTAGTAGCTTCTTGAGAAAGGGCATGGTTTTTTTCCAACCCGTTTTGGGTTCTATTCTGACTGTTTGGAGTAGGGCTTCTTGCTACTAGTAGTCATGCCCTTGTTACTAGTAGCGATGCACTTGTTACTAGTGGCAAATAGGAGGAACCAAGGAGAGATTTCAGGGATCTGGGCAGGGCAATCATAGTCAATCCCTCGTGGCACGGAGTTGAAGCGGTGGAAAACATGGAAAAAATGGACAACAAAATGTTGTACAAACCTCTCCGAAGGTGGTTCGGCCAGTGGCCTTGATAGAAGGGCCACTCATCTGTTTTATCGATGGTCCGCAATCCACCAGTCAACTGGACATCTGAAGATAATGACGTGAAACTGTGTGAAACTGGCACATGATGCGATCCGGTGATCCGATCCTCTGTGATATGCCCAGAGGATCCACCCTTTTCGCACCAACTTCACGACCGCCGCACTGGTCCAAGCCTTAGCGGCCAAGGCACTGCGGACTTGAAGCGGCTTCTCACCTCCCTGCCCAGCACTTGGTTGTGACCTCAGTCACAAGTGGCTGAAATCGAGAAGAGCTCGGCGGACTGTTCACACCCGGCCCCAAGCCAAAAAAAAAGATAGTCCTGTAGTGTGTGTGTCTCACACCTGAAAATGGAACATGTTTTACTATGTTTTACTATAATATCATGTTTAAAAAAGACAAACTTCAGATGAAGCGCGAAAAGTGTGCTTCACATTGTGCTTCACATGGTACATATTTCGGGCCACCTTTTCAGGCCTGCGCACGTCGGACTCGCGAGGGTGCGAGTCAAGGTGTGTACAATTCGTTTGGGTGTCAAACGATGAGAAGGAAGAAAATGATCGAAAGTTGAAATAGAAGGAAGAAAGGTCATGAAGTCAGGAAGAGTCTAAAGAAAGAAGTCTAATTTACGTAATTTATTACTATTACTATTACTATTACTATTACTGTACTCACTACTAGTTTAAAATCTATGTAACATAGATTTTAAACTAGTAGTGAGTACAGTAACAAATTTTGTCCGCCTATATGTCTTCCTACCAGGAACCTCCATACAGTAGTCCGCTAGTCCGCCATGGCGGGAACATGCGGGAACTCTTTGAACAATAAGGTCCAGGGTGAAAAAATGGAAGAATGATGGAATCCATGGGCAAAAATATGTTTGGGAGTGGTTTTTAACCAGTTTGTTTTTGCCTGAAAGCCTTTGTTGCTGGCCTGGCCTAGGTGCCGCTGGGCCTAGCCTGACTGGCACCCCGGACTGGCTGGGAAGATCACTGGCATCGAGCCATCCACCTGGCGCTGGGTCATCCACGGTGGTTTCTGGTGTGACCGTAGATCCGAGACTGCACGAGGTCAACCGGTGGTTTCTGGTGTCTCCCGACCGGTTTTTCTGGGGTGCGGAGATGGATTCAATATGATTCAAGACAGCATGCACAGAAGATGAGAAAAACAAAAACAACTTTCAGGGTCCGAAACCATCCCAAAATGAAACCTTAAGAACTATATACATAGAACTGCTGGATGCCACTGGAATTTAATAGTGGGTGTCTGTGTTGTCTTTCCAAGCTGGGAGAGACTTCCCCGTTTCTTCGCGACACCTGCAGGGATCTACTGCACAAAGAGCAAGCTTTGTGGGGCTCACACAGATTGAAGCACTGTCAGGGAAAAAGAAAACATCCACAACGCAGCAAGTGGACAATAAGTTATGTGTATAATATATATATATATAAGTTTGAATACGATTTTATAAGTAATAAAAAAATATAGCGCACGCATGCGCGCGCCCTTTCACTTGGAGTCCATCCATGCCGTATGCAAGACTTCAAGAAGCCATAGCCGTCGTCCTGCACATCTAAAGACGAGACGTTTGTTCGTGCCTGCAGGCTGGCGGCCACGCCCACCTGCGGGGAGGAGCTGCAATCTTGACAGGGTCTGGACGTCTGGAAATGGACGTATGATGTGGGATGATGTGGGTCCAAACTGAACTTTCACCAATGCATGCGATGCCAAAACCGGCGCAAGGCGCAAGGCACGTGACATGACGTGACTGTGCCAAGGCCAAGACTAAGCTGATGAGTGACAGGATGGCGAATCCAGCCAGCACCTGAGCAGCTGAAACACAGCGGATCGCCAAAGATCCGTGTGGCCGGTCCGTGACGTTTCGGGTCTGAGGCCATTGGGGCAGGCTGCAGCGCGGCAGGCCATCGGGTCGGCCATATGAGGCCCTTGCCCATTTCTTGTAGTTCGAGATGAATTCGCACCTTGGACTTCCACCCAGGTCTCTTTTTCAGTGGCGAGCTCGCGAAATGACGGTTTTTTCAGTGGTTGTGTCTCAAAATCTGGATGCTCTCCCATGGGTGTCCCGTGACACACGAACAGCTCCGCTTCTTGGATTTTGTGTATGACACTATGACACCCGTGAAATTCTCTGAGGCTCCTGCCAGGTGCTTGCAAAAAACCGCACGAGCCAGCTCCTGCAGTTTTACCCCACATGGCACTCAAGCATCGTGCCGAGAAATGCCTTTGATGCTTGGTCTCCTTCCCTTCAACTGGGCAGCAGGGTCGTAGCCGACCTGGAGAAATGCTTTCAGGTTCATGAAGTGGACACAAAAGTGTGCGAAAATGGACTTCGACAAAGAGCTCGAAAACTTCAGACACGAAAACTTGGATCAGAAAAAACTCTGCATGTCGGCCCAAAATCTTCTCAGCAGCCGACCGAATCAGAAGGTGCCACCTGGGAGTCCCGTATCGCTGGCTGTACCTCAAGATGGAAGCCAGCTCAGCTCGAGGATAAGTAAGGTGGAACACGGTGGAACCCAATCCATAGCAACCAGCTGGTGCTTCCAGGGCCCACTTCTGAACAAGGGAATCTGGACTTGCGATCTGCCAATCGATCTGACCAACTCCTCGACCGGTGATGGCCGGTGCATGACCAGTCAGGAGCACTCAAGTTGTCGTGCCGAGTGACCCCTGTTTAGCTTCAAGGTTTTTGTGCCAAGTGCCCCACATTGGCCCCTATCAGCCCCCGTGTATGCAGCCCTGTCACCACCAGATCGGTCCAGGCAGACCCATCCTCTAGCTCTCTCTCCTGCAGAATCTGCGGATTTTCACGCAAAACCAAAAAGGACAAGGTGTGCCACCATGGGTTGGGCTTGGTTTTTCATCTCGACACCCGTCGATGAAAACTGCCAAGTCTGGAAAACATCGTCACTCCCATCTCCTGTTGCGCCAGTTGCTTCCGAAACTTCCTTCGGTCACGCGCCACCAAAGCCATGGGATACATCACCTCACCGCGCCCACGGCCCACCGTTCCTTCGAGGGAACACACATGGCGGGCCAAACCGTCACACCTGGACTTGGAGGGGTGGAGGACCATGCGACAAATTCGCCAAGCACAGTCCGAGCACTTCCCCAAAAACGCTGAAAGGGGGAAAGCCTTCCCCGAATAACCACCCGCACCACTCTGATGACAGCAGATTTACATAGATTTACCCTTTCTTCTCCGCCGAACTCGTGTGAGACCAGCCGTGGGATGTCTTCAGCTGAGCTCCCGTCCAGCTCCAAACAAATGGCCCAGATCACGCCTCGGGTGTGACGGTGTGGCGAACACAGTTCCCGATGACTTCAAAACAAAGCAGGGACGGGAGTCCAGTGCATACCGGCCATAGCGCCGGCCAAAATCCGCGTTGTGTTCTTTCTGAAATCCAAGGAGTGCAACGACCTTCACTGGCCAAATATGATAGATATGGCCAAATCCACACAACACTCTGGTGTGCCTCTGATGTCAACTTGGTTACCCTGGCAAAGGCCCATGAAGAGGCCAAACTCGCGCAGGGGCATCAAAACACTCATCAAGTTCACCAGAAAGCTACCTGAGTTCGCAACGCGACAGGAGTTGTGGCACGAAATGAAAGTTCTTTAAGTCATCTTTTGTTGGGTTCCGGGGCAGAAAGCATCCCAAAGTACTGTACGGCACGGTTTGGCGAATCTCTTCGCATGGAGTCGTTCCCTTTTCCCTGATGGTCCCTGCAGTCGCTCCTCCCGCTTCGGCGTTGTTATCGGCGCCCCGGCTCGCACCGCAAAGCCCGGTCGTGATGCAGGAGACCCCGGCATTGGAATAGACCTGGTGCATCCAGGTCGGTGCCTTCCACGCGACCAGTGGCGCAGGCTACTCACTACATCTCACTATACCAACTATATACAATATGCTCAGCAGTATTCAGCAGGTGGCAGTGCCGCACCCGCATCCGGCTAGGATGGTTCTCAGAAGGCCGTCTTATGTTGATCTGACCAGTGTACAGACCCTCACTGACTGCTCTACATTCCACATTCCATCTCTTCGCACCAAGAGGAATCAAGAGGACGGTCCGACCCCAAAGAGGCTCAGCTTCTGGCCCAGGCCAAGCGCTTCTGAAGGTACCTGGACGTCAGACGGTTGGCCAACATGTTTATTCGAGTCTGTTGGGCAACAAAGCATGAATGAACACTGAGACCTCATGCAATACCACGGAGAGGATGAGTATGACTCTATGGCTGACCATATGTTTCATCATGTGTCATCATGTGTCTGACTGTTGACGCCTGGATTCGATTATATTCGATATCGATCCGATCTGTCCAGGCCATGCGCCTCTCATGTGCACGGCAGGCTCGATCAAACTTGTCTTCCTCCTCCTCTTCCGGCTCCTGAAAATCTACGCGGGTGGCAGTCCCTGGTCCGTCCGCATCCCCCGTCGGCCGTGTTTGCGTGTCTGTTCCATCTATCTGCGCGCCTCGGTTTTGAGGTCCTCGAGCAGCACCACCCGCGCCGATTGCCGCCAGGCATCCGTCAGGACAAAAATCATGTCAGAACCTCAGCGTTGCCATGCGGACAGGCGCAGGAAACGCCGACGAGTTTCAAGCATGATGGTGTCAAGTTGGGGAACCCAGCTGGTATGGAAAGCCGACGCTCTTAGCTATTAGGGGCGGGACCAACACGTTTCTGGAGCACTAGATTTGTCTTTTCGCGCTCTTTTTTCAACAATCTAGGATCTAGATGGATCTAGGATCCTCCTCAAGGTTACGTGCCAATAGATGGGTCGAGCCCATTCCTCCCATGTTCCTCCCAGTTCTGAACCGAAGGCGTCTGCAGAGCTCCATGGCTCTCCGGTACCGAGGCACCGATGCCGATGATCACAAAGGTGGACACGCAATTCACGATGCTCATTTCCTGCCGGAGAAAATGAGGTGGAGCATGGTGGAGCGGTTGTTTTTCAATTTTTCTTTAGAGCATGTGCAGAACAGTCGTTGAAATCCATGAACAACTCTTATATTGGATGTTTGTAATTCCACTGAACCATCCATTTGGGGGTTTGGTTGCAGCTCATCTCTGGTGGACCATCTAATCTGAATCTAGTGCTTCAAAATGCTTCAAGGCCGGTAATCCTCGTTTGTCCAAAATCGTCTGCATCGTTTTCCGGAGCACTTTCCCATTGCATGGTACTTCGACAAAACTTGAGAGAGGAGGGGGTGAACGAAAGGTAGCAGGCAATCACAAGTAACCCTGGTAGAAGTCCACGACGGCGTGAACCGGCGCAGGGGGGATTTGATCCAGGGGGGGGGGGGGCACGAACAGAATCAACTCTTACAGGACCAAATTCAATGCACAATCCCAACTCCTGATTGTAATACATTTTTGCTAAAGCAAGGAGAACTCAGGTAGCTCAAGCTACCTTTCGTGACAAGGTTTCTACCTGACCCGGCAGGTGACAACGCTTGTTGAGGCCGGCACTAAGAGGCCAGAAAACTGCTTGAAGAAGACATACCCCAGCGGCATACACCTGTGAATGACGTCACTGAGCTTTGTGAATTACCCAGTGGAGCCCATTCATCGTCCATGCACACTCGGCATGTACACAAGGTCGCGGCTCCACCACTAGCAAGGAGCCGATGCTTGCCAACCTTGGAGTTGCAGCAAAACGATAGCCGGCAAAAATAAACCATTACAGAAACCCCGCTCAAACTGGTCGATGCATGTTGATGTTTCTTTGATTTTTCTTCAGGTACACCCCTTCTTCCCGCTTCTCCTTCTTTCAGATTCTCAGCATTGTATCATCTTGGATCAGGTATCAACAAACAAAACAAAAGGCTCAAGATCCTTAACTGCACTGCACTCCCATCCCTTTTGCACCCCTCCAACCGATCAAACTTTTCTTCGCAAAAAAGGAAAGGCCCACCGAGGTGTTGGCTCGAGGCTCTGCGTATGAAGGCAAATCAAGAAGAAGATCGCCGCCAAGCCTGCGAACGGCACACGGCGCATGGGACAGGCCAACGCGGACAAAGCCGCAGGGGGATTTGGCCTTCGCCGGAAACGCCTGTAGCTAGCAAAAGCCCCACTGGCCACCACATCACTACTACCATCTACTACCCACCTTTGCGACTTCAGCTCCCAATGATTCGACTCTCCAGCCTAGGAGGGAGAGCAGGATGTCGGACAACAAGGCGCTGAAGAGATCAGCTTGATCCTGAGCAAAACGCTCCCGCGAGCTCCGAAGATCAGACCTCTAGTGCCACACGCCGACCAGCAGCTGGGGTGCCTCGGAAGCTCCTTTTCACGAACTCTGACCAGGGAAGACTGCTCAGCGCACGCTACAGCGCCATCGAAACCCTGGAAGACCCATCCCCTTCCAGCTGTGTTCCAAAAGAACTGGGAACTGAGCTGGGAGTAGTAGTTCCACTCCTTTTGGATCTGTATCTTTCGTCAAAAAGATGCCCAACCGGTCTGAATCCTGAGCTCCAAGCCAGTTGCCCTGACGTGTAGAACACCCGGATTCCGAGCTCCTGGTGAACGACCGTTCCGGCCGCCCACGGGGGTCGTCCCGGGACGTGGAATTTAGGTGAAGATCGATCCGCAATGGAGGACCTATAGGTCATCGACCCTAATGGGTCCTGGTGAAGTTCGACGTATGGTTTGTAATATTTTGTAATTATGGTGTGGATTGACGGAAGAGAAGGGCTGAGAAGAAACCATGCATGGAAAATTCTCGGATTGGACATGATTGGACTGTGGAAGTGGGGAGCCTAGGGTAGGCTCCGGGTCAATTTCTGCTCGCCCAAAATCCGATTTGTGGATGACTTCGCCGATCGGTGATCGCTACGCTCGGACTCGGCCTGGAGCTGTGGCTGGTAGGTGTTGAGAAGGCCGTGCAAGTCCTCACGGGACGGACCGGGCCTGCGGAACGACAACGACGGGGAACCCCCGGGTCATGTCGGCCATGTTGAGTGTCGAAGGTGTGTTGCCAAATAAATGGGTTTCACAAGGTTTCACCGTTTTCAACATCAGTTGAGAGGCGGTTTACACTCGAAGTTTAATGAGTCAGGAAGAAGTTGCCGACTTCGGCATGCCAAATAAAACAAAGAACTGAAAAAAAATTGTTCTCTTTCTGTGGTGGGCGTGAACAGCTCAACGACAGCATCGAAGCAGTAACTGTTGGACTCCGGTCCCCTCCAAAGAACTGCTGCTTTGCATCATTCGCCGCCTCGGCAAGATTCGGCCAACAAACATCGCAAACAGAAAAGACCATTCATTGCAACAAATCGATGTATGCAGTTCTTCATAATTCTTCTGGACATTAGGCTAACATTTTGGCAGGGGTCGTGTTCATGGGGCGTAGTGAGCAACTCTGTGACGATGCCCAGCCTTTCCCCAGCCCTGTCCCGGAACCCCGTGAGACGCTTTCTTCGCCGAGCCGCGCCGAAGCTGCGGTAGTACCCATCGGCACCTCGGAGCAGAGCGAGCGCCACGATGGAACGAGACCGCGCGGGATGGTGGGACACGGACTTCTGGGGGCACAAAGCATATTATATAATATATATCCGCCGACCCCAGGGAACGCGTCAGAGAACTCTGCAGGATTCCGGCTGCGTGGATCGCTGAGAGTCAAGCACGGCTTCGGGAAGGGACCAGAAGAGGAGTTTATTGCTGTCAGAAAGCGACGTTTGGCAGTGAGCGTGGTTTGTGGCGACGTTTGGCAGTGAGAGAGCAGCTCCGAGGATGATTTTTGGGTGGTTTTTGGTGTGGAATTAGCTGGTGGAAAGGCGTGGCGAGACAGATTGCCGGAAGCCTGGGGATGGAGCCTTTGGAGCTCGATCCTGCCGTGGGAAAGCGTAGTTTGTGGGACTAACATCTGCGCAGGTCAGTCGCGCAGAAGCCTGTCAAGTCGCCTTCAAAAAAACGCTTCGTGCTCACCGTCAAACACGCATCGACACCGCCAACTTCGCTCCACGCAAAGTACGCGAACGTCTGGGCAGGGATGAATCCCAAGCAGATCCGTGGCCGGCGCTGTCACGAAGCTCCTACGAAGACTAGTTTGGGCCACGTGTTCTAGGCAAACTGCTACAGTGTTAACATAGCCCATGTCTATCGTTGCATGTCTCTTACCATGGTACAGTGCTGTCGTACGTGCCAAAATCCTCCTATCCAGGTATCCGACGCTCATCATTGAGTGTGCTTCATTGGCATTGTTCGAGAGAGCTCTATTTCCATCCGACACTTACCCCTGAAAATCAGGAAAAGACGACCAAGCCATTTCTCGTGTCTCATCACTCTTCTCCTCGAGACAAGGAGTTCCACGAACCCGAATGCGAACACGTTCTATATGCCAAAATGACACTCTTGTAAGACATTCTTGTGGGACACTCTTCTGGGACACTCTTGTGGGACACTCTTGCGCGCCACTCTTGTAGGACACTCTTGTGGGACACTCTTGTAGGGCACTCTTGTCTGTCACTCTTACAGGGCACTTTTGTAGGACACTCTTGTAAGACACTCTTACGTCACTCTTTCACGACACTCTTGTAGGACACTCCTTGGGGGACACTCTTATAGGACACTCTTGTGGGTCACTCTTCTGGGACCCTCTTGTCGGACATTCTTGTGGGACACTCTTGTGAGTCACTCTTGTACGACACTCTTGTGGGACACTCTTACAGGACACTCTTGTGGGACACTCTTGTAGGACACTCTTGTAGAACACTCTTGTAGGACACTCTTGCGGGACACTCTTGTGGGTCACTCTTGTGTGACACTAGGACGCTCTTGTAGGGCATGGAGGTTCACAAAGTGCTGTGCCTCCCACAAACTCTGCACATGGAGGTTCTGCGCCTGTCACGAAAAGTGATAATATCATCTCATGTGACAATGTGAGCTTCAACAAAATGGGCACCACACCACACGTTTGGAATGCTTTCGACCCGTGCTGAGCACACTCCCATCCACCAAAATCGCACTTTCAACTGAGACTTGTCACGAACACAGAGCTTCGATGCCACGCCCTGAAACGCAAATCCCCATGGCACGGCCACATCCAACACCCCAAACACACGACTCTCCTAACGCTACTCCCAATGGAACTGCGCAACCAACTGCGGATCTCAGAAACCGTTGCGCCTGTGCAGCGAACTGCATCACGTTTCTTGCGCGCTATGTCATTTTCAAGGAAATCACAATGTAATAGCGGGATGCAGGCGTCCGGTTGCGGACGGTGGCGAAAATCGCCAAACTCTACGGACTCTACGGCATCAGGACTCCCCACCAGCGGAGGACAAACCAACGACAATGCCCCAGCAACCCTCCTTGCCAACATCCCACCCCACGTTATAACCTCTCTCTTTACTTGCGCAGCAGGCACTGTCAAGGAAACTCGTTGGGAAACCATCACCTCATACATCACGAGAAGATAGAACAAAGGCATGCATCCAAGTCCCATAAAACTTCAGATCGACATCAATTTCGTTCATCCGTGCGTGAAATCAGACCCTACACGCGACTGCGCGTCAGCACTTCGCTCTTTAGACTTCCGACTTCGGTGAGGTCACCTGGCTCCGGGGTGCCAGATCTCTTTCCGCAAACCCGGCGCGAAGCTTCCCCCACGTCTTGCAGCCATGTCACCATGGTCGAAATGTGGGGGCAAAGCACGGGCGGTATTGCGGCGGTGGGCTCGCCGGTGGCGGGCCGGGCACCACCGGCACCGGGACGGGCGCCATGGCCTTGGAGCCAGGCACACACACTTACTCCAGGCGCATCCTCCGAACTGCCCGTGCCACCCATTGCAATCAAAAGGCTTCCGCCGCACCCAGTCACAAATGAATACCCGAAGGTGCGCAATGTCCGCTTGAAGTCCAGGCTATATGCCTCTTGAAGCAATAACAAGTGAAATTTTCCTGCCAAATATGACTGCACTCTTGTCTCCTCCTGTATCCCTGCAGCGTCCAGACATCCAAAATTGGCGGTCAACAAGCTCGGCTGCCGGCTCGAGCGAGCATCATCTCCAGGGCGTTCGATGGCCCGATGTTCGACATGAAACGCCAGCGAACGCTGTTGCAGCCACTGGGGTTGTCGCTGAAGCAACGTTCCTGAACAACGTCCCACGGTGCCCGGCGCCAACGCCGTCAAGGCTCTCGCTTGCCAGAGACCGAAACGCGCCTATGCCGGGCCTCTCTTGCTGACTACTGCTACTGGGAACAAAGCTACGCAAGTGCTCCGGCCATTCACTCGGCTCCGACCTCAAACCACGCGGCTGCTTGCCCATGGCAGTAGCAATCGCAAGTACTGAGAAATAGTCAGTCGTCGTAAGTAGTCCTGCGGAATGGTAAGTAGTCCTAGTAAGTATTTGGATTCGTGTTTTGCTTCCTGCGTTGTTCTCCTTCTGCTCGCTAACCTTTTGGTTGCTCTTGTCATTCTGTCTTGCCAGTGTTCTGCATAATATCCCCTGTCCGTTTTAGTATTTGCGCAACTCGCGCTAAGCTGTCAAATCAGGAACTAGTGTGCTAACCTCTTCGTTACTGCTTCCCTTTTCACACATCACTCTGATTTGCAAGTCATTTCCCTGTCGCAATGAGCCGAAAATTGTTCGGATTCGGCCTCGGGGGGCATGCAAGCCGCTTCTGCTGGACAGTGCCACCACTGCGCGATCGATATGACAGTTGATGACTGCAACTACTGCTTTTCCACTACCAGCATCCACTTCCTCCGTAACTCTAACAAGTGATGACTGCTGCCACTCTTGTGTTTTCATTTTTGGGATATCCTGATAATATCTCTTCTATGCATCCTGGACTACCATGGTTGATGAACCCTACGCTTCACACTTCCCCTCCTCCAAGCCACTCCAGCGCGGCAGCAGGATGGAACCGCCGGCTGCAGCTTCGCAATCCTGGCACAAAGGTTGAACTTCTACACTCTTCTCACACATAATCAATGTTTCCGTTTCTTCCCACTTTCTTTTCGTTGTGCTCTGGGAATGCCAATTGCAAACTGGTGTCGGACGCTATGCCTTCTGGGGTTTGGTGAAATTTATATTTCCGGAATACAATCTACCACTCATATTCCATGCTATGTACAGCATCTGCGATCTCCTACACTCTCATTCCCTTCCAATTTGCAGGATTTGGCTGCTTCCAAATGCACCCCCTTCCCTGCTGCTTGAGCCCGAGGGCATCGCCGGTGTGCGAAGCCTATCAATATATATATAATATATATATACACACAAAAGAAGGAAAGGAACAACAAAAAGAAACATGATTAACCCAAAAAAAATGATAGCAAGATATCAGATATAAGAGGATATAACAAGGGACCCCTTGTCAGAGAAGCCCATGAATTCTTTTTGTCCTCTCTTCTTCCTCTCTATGTTGTGTGCCGAAGACCCGTAAGGTGGGACCTATAGCTGCTGGTTTGTTCGGAAAATGGCTGTAGAAAGGAGCCGCCGGACTGACTCCTGCGCGGGCCGCGATATATTATGAGGTTTGCTTCGACGAACTGTCCCATCATGGCACAAACAAGAAACTTCCCATGACTTCTGATCTTGTAGTGCGTCGTGTGAGGGATGTGTGAGGAATTATTCTTTGATGTGTTTTCATCTTTAGCCCGCTCTCAGTCTATCACATCACAGTCTTCAGCTTCATCACAAAGCACAGCTTGGGAGACCGGACCAATGCTTTGGGTGAACAGGAAGAACGACCTGGGCAATCATTCGGGAGTTCACAAGCCACTGTAGCTGGTCAACTCGTTCTTGGGGACCGTCTCGGTCTGGGGCACCGACCGCAGGGTATCAGTGCTGGCTTTGGCTCCTCCCTCAGGAGGAACGAAGTCCTCCAAGTTCCACTCTTTCCAAAAGACTGTCCAACTCCACCAAGTTCTGAGTCGGGACCCGAAACCTCGGTACATGTCTGCTGAAGTGAGTCTTGGCGGCGAAAAAAAAACGATCTAGGACCAAACCATCATTCCCCCCAAACATCTGCCGTACGTTCCTACTCGGCATGAGCGTACCATTCCAACAGAGGTGTTTCATGACACGAACCTTCGACGATCAGAGGAAGTACCCCAGGTGACGGGTCCTATTTACGGTCACTGGATACCTCTCTTGGTTCTTTCACCTTCGCACCCGTTCCCATCAGTTCCCATCAGCTCCTCTGGAAACAGGCGCTCCAACCTGCACCAAACGGTAGGAGACCGGCGTCGTGACCACCGGCAGCTCCGGTACCGGTATCATAGTCAACCCCAAAGATTGGGTGATGCCGGTAGCGCCTAGGCACTCGCCGGTGGGGCACCTTCTTGAACGTTCCAGTTGGGTGGGTCGGGCCTCATGTCCTTTTGCACCCTAGGGGTCTTTGTGGTTGATGCTCAAAGTCAGGAATCCCAAAAAGCACCAGCATCCTCAAAATAATCACTCCCAACCGCCTGCCATCTCCGGTCTCACCACTGGTCCGCGCGCCCCGCACCCACCAACATCCACCAACCACCTGCCAACTCCTCCGCACCCAGCACCCAGGCCTTTGGTGCTTCATGGGGACGTCCCGAAAGGACGCGATCGCCACTTCGACCGAGAAGCGCCGCGGGCCGCTGCCGTCCAAGTAGAGGCGTTGCTGCTCGCCCGGGCCTTGGTTCGGCGCCCACCGGGCACACCGGGCATCACCGGGTGGCGTGGGACCCGGTCGTTGACCCGGTCGTTTTCAAGAAAGGCTGGACGTGTCCAAACCGGATGTTCCAATGTGTCGAGGTCAGATTGAAGGACCTGAAGGGCGATGCCTTGAAAAAGGCTGTTGTGAGTTGTGAGGACGGTAGTGCACGATGGTGCGTGCCATGCTTGATGCTGTGCGGTTCAGGGCTTCAAGAGCAAATTGTCTTGGACTGTTTTCGTGCGCTATTCCATGGCAACAGGATGCAACAGGGGCCTCACTTCGAGACCCCAAAGATCGTAATGGACAGGTTGTGACGATTTAAGATGCTTCATCCCAATCCATGGGATGGTCCGCATACTTGATCATACTTGGTGGTTTCATGTGTTTCTCTGTGGGATGGTTGGGCTTGCCAACGCTGGGCTCGCCACCCACGGAGACTCCATCCAAGTCAGTGCCATTGGCACCATATCTCGGCCTCAACAAAGGGCTCCGAGCCGAAGAAAAGAAAAAGAAAAAGCATGAAGAAACCAACAGAGGCCTGGCTGCCGGTCGGTTTCGCCCGGTGTGCGGCAGTTGGCCCAGCTACAGCATCCCATCCCAACGTCCGAAGAACGGATGGCCCAGCTCGGTGGGAACTGTGGGAGTCGCATTGGAAGGAAAGTCTGCCTGCCAAGAACATGAGGCGGTCTTCTCTTTGGGCACTAGAGTGAAACAAAATGAAACAAGCGAAGGCGACTAAGAAGTTCGGTTCTTGGTGTCTGGGCCTTGTGGGTGGTATAACTATAAGGATACCAACTTGAGCTCCTGGCCATACGAAGTTCACGAAGGATTCTCCTGGTGAACAGCCTCAGAGTGTTCGAGGGAATTGTCCTTGTGGAGTAGTCAGTGCTAATTATAGTAGCATGATAAGAACTATTATGAATGAATAATAGAACAGTCTTGGAACTGTATCAAATGTGCCGAGTGTGTTGATTTGGAGAGAGCACCTTTGATTTGGAGAGTATTTGATGGCCTCGACAGAAGTACAAACGTGGCCTGTTGCCCGCTCCTTCATGGTGACACTCCAGTCCAGCATCAATTTGACACACTCTCCCAACATGCTCCAAAAGACCTGCTCTGAAAAAATAAAGGTGCCATTTGGCATCGGCCACACGAGGCACTCGATTAGTCACTAGACGGACCCTAACTGCGGCGTCTCGTCGCGCCCAAAGTTCTGCCCGAGAGGATGGCTGTATTGGGCCGGCGCCGAAAAGTTCTCCTGCACATCGACCAATTCATCGCGTCCATTGAGCGGTTCATACGGACGGAAGACTTAACGGTCGGTGAGTCCAACCGCTTCGCCGTTGCCCTCGGCCCTCGGCCGTTCGGTGTCGCACCGAACGGAAGAAGCCCCGTTCGGAACTCACCGGCCCCACTACATGGAGTATATGGACAAACCAATCAAAAGACTGTCACTATAGAGATGACTAGAGATGACGATCGAGTCTCTAGAGTATGAGCTTCTTGCGGTTGGATCATGAGTGGGTCGGCAGATTTGCTTCAGTTTTCGACTAACTATGACACCTCACGCCCACCTCCACTCCAGCGGTTGGCCCACGACGAGACAGCCCAACACCGGAGGAACACCTGGCCTTCGGCGCCCAACGACCGGTACGTGCCCTTCAAATCGACCAACCGGCGCCCTCTTCGGGGAGAACGACCACCCGGCGCGTCGTGGTCTCCCGATGTCCCGGATGACCGCCTCGCGGATGACCGCCATGCCGCAGGCGGCCGTCCATGCCTCGCTGGCCTGAAGAAATCAACGACCGAAGCTGGCTTGGTTGGTGAGTTGGTGCCATCACCCCCAACAAATACAGTATAATTAGATGTAATTCGTGTTGGTCTCTCCCTCCAAGAGAGTGTTCGGTGACAGTTCACCGCTCTCAATCATCCAAACAACCCAACTCGTGGTGTTGAGCATTCTCAGCTCCGGGAGCCCTTCCGAGTCCTGCTAGAGGCCTTCGCATGCATTGGGCCGCCCTACTTTGGCCCTTGCCGAGGCCAGAGATGCTTAGACCGATGGTTTTTGGAGACGTTTCAGCCTTACGAAACCTCCCCAAACTCGTTGCGACGGCTCACGGAACTCAATGGGCGGAACAAATCAGGTTCCCGTCCACCAGCAGAAACAGGTTTGTCCCCCGGCTCAACGTGACCAATTCAGGTAGATGGTGGAATTCAGATCTTGTCACTCTCCGCAGAATCCACGATTCCTTCAGAAAAAGAACTGCCACTGCCCATTCTATCCAAGTCAACTGCTGTTAATTCTCCCTTCTCTTAGCTCTTGTTTGTTGTTTCAAGCAAACAAAGAAACTGGATGAACATGGATGAAAATGGGGGATGGTGGAGGTCCTCCCGGCTGTCTGCGACTTCTTCATTCTACCCTCTTTGCAACCTGGAGCCAGTGCTCGAAGTCTCGGATGGCCAAAAGGTTCTCTTCCTGCACCATGGATGCTCGAGCAGGGACGATTCCACGCGGGTCGTCGTGGCTACACAGGATACCCAGATCAAGACGCGGGTCGTCCGTCAGGTGACCTGCAAGTGGAGTAACCAGTCCCCTGCGATTCTGAGCTCCGAAGTCATTGCCAACATTGCCAACTACTCGTGGCAGCTCAAATTGTCTCAGCCAAATCTGCCGAGATTGGTACAAAAAAAAAGTGATGGACAAAATCTTCTGCGACCTCTGGGACCTCTTTAAAGGATCCTCAGCGGGCCAAAATGACCTCAAACAACCTCTGTCCGTTCTGAACCACCCAGAAGGGCCCGAAACCCCGCCCCGAAGGGCGGCCGAAAACGTCACGAGCCGAGTCTCGTCCGTCACGAGTCACCACTGCCTTGAAGCGATTTGAATTGATGTCAAAAACGGGGTCCTTCTAGTTCTTTGAGGTTTGAACCCTTCACAGACCATGAACAGTGAGATGAATATATCAGAACATTATATAGAATTATATAGAACATGGGATGAACTCTACTGCTCCCGCCGGGAACTTCCGCCGCGACTTCGCCGAAAAGAACTCGTAGTTTGATCCGACTTGGGTGGTTTGAGGGAGGTATGTTGCGCCTCCAGCAAATTCCCATTTTCTTTGTAGTAGACGATGTTGAAGACATTGTGCCTGGAACGTAACAATGGGGGGTGGCAGCGGTGATTGGTGACACACCCGAATTTGATTGATACCAATCCAAACTGTCGGATCGCAGCCAACAACACACGTAAAGACACTTTAGGTTCATTGTCAGCAGAAGAAAATCAAGCAAAACCAATCCTATATAATGTTGAATTAGCAGTAATGAACCATGAGTCAATAATAATCAGCGTTTTTGGCCTGCCAGGATTTTACAATGTACTTTTATATAATTTAGCCAACATCCAGACCCCAAAATGGATTTTTTTTGTGCGAAACAATTATAAACATGAGACAATCAGCTTTCTTCTCTCAGATCCCAATTTGCCTTAGGGGGAGGGGGGTTACTATTGCTAATTGAACATCATAATACATAATCCTAACAAACCTAACAAAGGTCAACAGGATCTGAGAATCCCAAGTCCGTTTGTGCACCTCCAGCTTTTCTCCTGAAGCCTTCGGCCTGCAGGGAGGAAGGCTTCACATTGAATCCTCCCATCTGTGGAAGCGCATTCGGTGCGAAGTATTGGGATGTACCATCCGACTCATTGACATGGAAGGGGAACCCACCCCGTTTCTTTAAAGGAAAAGAACACATCTTCTTCCCGAAGACCTTTGCTTTCCGTCCTTTGGTGCCATTTTGTTCGACCATGGACATCCGACATGGAACCCATCTTCAACTCTGGAGGTGTCATCGGCTATTTCGGGGGGCAGGCCAGGAGGCTACTTCCGATTTTCAAAGTAGGCCTCCACTATTCTGAGCCCATGCTTGCGTCACAGCATCAAAGCGCCTCAGTCATGCGTGCGTCCAGCTCTACAAAAAGAACGAACGGAACAACCGAGTGTGGTGTACGTCCTGCTAAGTGAACTTAGCTGGTGGACTTTGGTGAGCGGAATACAGCATAATACAGCTAGTGAGCGCATCGATCTGCTCCGATTCCATGTCCGATGTACATCGCTGAAGGCGTTCAACTCCAACCATGACATGGTTCAACGCTCCGCTCCGTAGCTGCTCAGACTGAGCCACGGGCAAGGATGTATCGGTGCTGGCCCGAAGAAAATCAGCAAAGTCTGTGTTCAAGGCCTGGTCAAGTCGCAACATACTTGACTCTGTGGTACCCCAAACCTAAATGGTTCAGAGACCCAAGTCACACACGGGAAACTAACTATACTAAGTCGAAAGAACAAAAACTCCCTTGACATGCGATGGTCGTTCCCTTTGAGGAATATGATGCCAGCTCCCTTGACTGCTCCATTTGCAAAACCATGAAAGACCCACAAGGACCCACTGACGAAAAACAAGCACAGTATATAACTGATCCACTGAGGACATCCGAAATCTAGACTTCTGCGATCAAAGAAGAGCTTGGGGGCGGGAGTCCGAGCGGCGGGCTGAGCGAAGTGATGCGCACTATCAGCGCGAAGTGATCCGAGTCCCGGACCCAACCATTGAACATTGATGCGCAAAGAATTGCGACGAGCATTTGCATCAGGAAGAAAAGGCCTGGCAGACGAGTGGCCGCGTTGATTCAGTTCCTCTTTTGTCCGGTCGGAGATCTACCCCATGGGTCGTCATGTCCTTTTGGCTTGGATTGAAGGCATATATGATCATATATGCAGCGTAAACATAGAGACCATTGACATCTATTGACATCTAGTAAGAAACAAACCTATAGGAACGAACCCATCCCATCCTCGGGCGCCACATCGGCAGCTTCCACCAACCGGGAGACATCCACCGGCAACCGATGTCAAGTGACAGCAGCAGCTTCCAGACGAGCACAGAAGCTTGGCTTAGAGGAGCTCGGCCCCGGCTTGGGGAAGACATGATCAGACATGGGTTTAGGGTTTAGGGTTAGGTGTTCACTGAAGTTGCATGAACCTGCATCTCCGCTGGTGTTCACCAAACTCGCCAGTGCTACACAGCGGACATCTGGCCTCGCAGGAAAACAAAATGCTAAGTGTCTTAACCCTGAAAAGACATTACATTGTTTTGGGATTTTCCTCATGATTCACCAGTCTGTCTTGCAATGGTGTGATTTTTTGCCATTCCGTGTCTCTCCTTCCAAAAGGATTCTTGCATGACATCTGAGGATAATATATGTTGTGAGTTCTGAGCCCTCCACCACATTGTGCAGATACCCAGCTGGACATCCTTTGATGTATGTGAGCCTGACACAAGTCCGAGCCACATCCGATCTTTGGACGAACTCTCAGGTTTTCTCTCACCAAGACAAACATACAAAACCCATAGATGTTGTCCAATCCTCCTATGTCTGCAGTGACCCTCAATCTCTTTGACCATCTTTGACCTGTGCTTCGTTCACAAAAGCCCTTCTTCTGCTCTTCTTCGATCATGCTGAGTAAAGGCGCATGGTCACATCTGGTCAATAGGAATCAGTCAAACTGACTCTCATGGCATGTTCGATTGTCACTTTGCGTGTCCACTAGCCACCTACCTTCTCGAGCCTGTTTCGTGAAAAGGGTCGCATGGGTCTTCGCTCCGGGCCACCACTTTAAGTGGTAGCGGAGCCCGGGGAAATCCCTGGGCTGTAGGTAGTTGCCATGGCCATGGAAATGGATGGAGATGTCGCGTGGCGCCCGCGACGCCGGCGGCCGCCGGCAGGTGGTGGCATGGGGGCAGCCGATGGGGCGGCTGCTGGAGCGGCGGATGGCGCTGAAGGCAGTGTGATGGGCGAGAGAAGGTCGGACACTACGGGTGGGCTCGCGGGAGATCGACTAGAACCTGTCCAGGGGTGGATCAGAGGATCCTTGGGAGACGGGACATCGTGACCCGTGGGCATCGGCCGCTGGTGTCTCGGAGTGGCTTAGCTGGGAGACCTCATGGCAGCCGACTGACAGGTGGTCTTCGTCGTGGGACTCGTGGTCGTCGGGCGGCCGTCATGAACCATGGGGTGCTTGGTCGTGGTCTTGGTCCTCATCGGATGCGGGTTGGTCTCAATATCATTGGGGTTCTCGGGTACCTGGTGGTTGGGATCAACGACATTGGGGACATTATCACGGTTATGATCCTTATCAAGGCGGAGGGCGGCATGAGGTTGGTCACGAAGGTGGGGATGAGCTCCAAGGGGAAACCATGAGTGGTGGCCATCGCTCGGGCGTGGGCGGGGGACAACAACATGTACATGAACCACATCACGCGAATGTTCCGGGCGACGATTCACGTGATCGAGGAGGTGATCTACGAGGGACTCCCCCTCGTGTGAAGCGTGAGCGCCTTGAGACCGTGGTGGAATGATCAGGCGGGCGCGTCCCTTGATGACAGTGCTGAAGCCTTTTGGCCACCAGGGCCCTGGGAGCATCACAAGATCAATGAAGGTGACACGGATGACGGAGAGCCCAATAGTCAGCACCGCTAAGGACTTGGACCTCTCAACCTCTTCTAAGGCTGCTCACCGCAAGATTCCAAGCACCTATCCACCGCCCTTCAGCGCCACTCCCAGCGAGAGCTATTTGGAGTGGAAACGAAGTGTGCAGTGCTGGATCGCTGGAGAAGGAGGTCAATTGCCAGAAGATGTCATTGGGCCTCGCTGTCTTTCGGTCCTCACAGGCCGGGCTAGTGTGATCGCGCGGCACCTGAGGGTTGATGAAGTTAACAAAGAGGGAGGGTTAGACCTTGTTTTCAAGGCCTTGGAGGCCTCACCCATGGTCAAGGAGTTAGATGGTCAGCGAGGTGAAAAGGCCCAACGAGAATTCCTTCGATGCCGACGGCAAGCCAGCGAGTCCATGGAGAGCTTCATCATGCGTGCGCAGGCTCAACGAGCTGTCATGGAGGAGGAAGACAGCACCTTTGCCGTCGGCGACCGGTTCTTGGTTGGATACATCTTGGATCATGCCGAACTGACGCTCAAGGATCGGGTGATGGTGTTGGCCGCTGCTCAGAATCAGATGACCAGCGACTCTATCTTTCCAGCTTTGAGGAGGATGGGACCCTTTCTGCAAGGCACAGTTCCGATCGGAAAAGGGGTCATTGATGCCCCCTTGCTACCAGAGCTTCAACCAGATCACAGCACCGCCGCGGGGAGAATGGGGGAAAAGAACACCGACGACCGTGGCACAGCTCCTCCTTCAAGGCCCATGTCGTGGAAGATGCCACCGGTTACAGCGGTGAGGAGGAAGAGCCTGATACCAGCTGGAGTTGGAGTTTGGGAGATGGTGACGCTGTCCCGCAAAAAAGTTGGAGGCAGCTACGCACGCTGCTATGGCGGCATACACCACATCCCAGGCGAAGCTCAAGGCCCTCAAGCAGGCTCGTGGCTATTTCCGTCGTCCTGAGCCTGCTGCTCAGCCCGATCGGAAGGAACGCCTGCGGAAGCTGATGGCGGAGAATCCATGTCGTGCCTGCGGCCAACTCGGGCACTGGAGCAAGGACCCAGAGTGTCCAAAGAATGCGAAGGGGTCCGCAGCCCTGACTTCATCCTCGAGCGCTTCCTTGGTTCTCCTGAGAGTGAACACGCAGCCATGTCGGCTGTCCTGGAGCAAATGCTCAAAGAACAAGCATCATCTACGCCTCGAGCATATAGGGTGTGTGCTGCTACTACGGGTGGGGGGGGACTTTGTTTCATTGGTCAATGCTCCATCCAATGAGGATTTGTTGACAGCACGTATGGTCGTTGATTTGGGATGTCTTCGTACAGTCGCAGGCGTGCAATGGGTTGTGTCGGAGGCAGCAAGGTGTAAACAGTTGGGGCGGTTTGTGCAAGTGCAGCGGACCATGGACTATTTTCGTTTCGGTGACGGAGAAAGACGACCATCTCAGTATCGAGTGTTTTTGGAAGTAGGACTTTCTGGACATGTTGGAGTGTTGGCCATCAATGCAGTTGACTATCCATGTCCGCCGTTGCTTTCCAAGGGGGTTTGCAGTGCATTGGGCTTGCATCTAGACTGTGGTTCTGGGAAGTATGAGTTGACTAAACTGGGTGTGAAAGCACGTCATTTGGTCACATCTGTTGAGGGACATTTTCTCATTGCTATTGATGAGTTTCAGCCGTCGTGGCCGTGTTGGCAAACCTTGTTGAAGCAGGGACATCAACCCAAGTTGGTCCATGAAGAGGTACGAATGTTTGAGTTGCGACAAGGTGTGCCAGTGGGCAAGGGTGCAAAGAAGTCGGCGGCCAGCGCTCGTGGCTCAGTCGCAGCCCCGGATTTTGACAAGTCAGCCCCTGCCCTGTCGACCACTCCTCATCGAGCTCATGGCGACCGCCAGCCGGGCAGCGGCCACCAGACGGGCGCGCACTCGCCAGGAGCATCCTCCCATTGCTGTGGACGCCTCGTCGGTGGAGTCCTTTCCGGAAGCGGAACTGCCGGAGTGGGACGACGACGAGGAGTTGGAGATGGGCCACAAGATGGCAGCTGGGACTCGGCTCGATGCATCCATGGAGAGTCAAGTCAGCCAGAAGAAGAAGGGAGGCTTCAGTCACCAAGAATCCAGTCAAGACGGACAAGGTCTCCACCAACTCACGCAGCAAGAAGGAGCAGCGCTTGGAGGTGACGGGGGATCTGGCCGACTGGCCAACACTCGGGATGACTCGCAGCTACGATGCATGCATGAACGTCTCTTGGGTGATCCACGGACGCCTGGTGTGTCACAAGTGGAAGACCTTCTGCTGGATGCTTCGAGCTCGAGCCGCCTTCACTCACTACAATCAGAACTGGAAGCGCCATCCTCGTTGGTTGGCAAACATGCTGTCGAAGGAGCTGGCGGCAGTGTGGGGGCATCTGGGCGTGGCATCGCGAACCTTGAGCGGGCCGCGAGGGCCGCCCCTCCTCCGGTGATCCGTGTGAGCGAGGCATCAACTGAGATGGAAGCACATAGCAAGCGGCCATGGAGAAGGGGGCAAGTTCAGAAGCTAAAACACAGTATCAAACAGGTGCAACGAGCTATGGATCATTTGACTCTTGTTGCCAAGTCTTCTCAACCATGTTGGAAGGTGCTAGAGGTGTTTGGAGGGAGTGCAGCCTTGTCCCTGATAGCTCGTGAGACAGGACAATGGGTCGCCTTAGAACCAGTTGACCTCATTTATGGCACAGATTTATTATCGGCAAAAGAGCATCGCATCCTGTTTGAGCAACTTGATAGGTGGGAGCCTGATCTTGTGTGTTTGGAGCCTCCGTGTGGCCCGTGGTCCCCGTTACAAAACCTCAACGATCAGCAGGTGGTGGATTTCAAACGCAGTTTGCATATGCCTTTTTGGGATTTAGCAGCTCGTGTTTGGAAGAAACAAGATAGTGCAGGCCGTCTAGTTTTGCTGGAACAACCCTTATTGAGTGCTGCGTTGAAGTTGGACTGCATGCAATCTCGTTCCAATGTGCATCGAGCAGTGGTCGATCAATGTCGCTTTGGGCTGAAAGACCCTCAATCCGGGTTGTTGTACCGGAAACGCACAGCCCTTGATGTGAACAGCGAGATCTTCGCTGTGGCCCTGATGCGCAATGGCCGCTGCTGTCATGCCCCACGCGAACATCAATCCATAGAAGGCCAAACCACTTTAGATGGTCGGTCCGTCAGTCGATCCTTGGTGGCAGGCACATGGACTCCTCTTTTTGGCAAGCACATTTTGGCCTGTGCGGCCTTGGCACATGCCGCTTGTTGGGTCCAGTCCGTGAATGGCATCCGTGCCTTCGTGTCCGTCCCCGAGGGTGTGCACGAGGAGCCGGCGGGTTTCTTCTTGGAGGAGCCCTATGGTGAATCCGTGTGTGGTGCCTGCTATGAGCTCAGTGCCTTGTGGTGTTCCACCTGCAATCGAGGGTGGTGCGCAGGCTGTGTGGACGATCACGCTTGCTTTGTCACCGATACCGTCCGACAGACTGACGAGCACCTGGCCTATGCCCTCACTGACGAACCTGAGGAAGCCATCCTCGAGGATGACACGGCACCGCCCCTAGTCAAGGCGGACCTTGAAGTGGCTCGGCTGTTCCGACATCTTCAACAGAAAGAAGAAGAACGTAAGGGTGATTATGGGGGCATCGGTAGTCGCTATGGCTATGTTTCCTTTGGTGGGGTGAGCCTTCGAGTCAACAAAGCCATTCGCAATCAAGTAGCTAAGCTGCATGGCACCTTAGGTCACCCTTCGAATGACCGACTTGCTAGGATGTTGCACCTTCAAGGGGCTAAGAAGGAGGTGGTGCAAGCCGCTCGTGACTTGCGCTGTGAAGTATGTGCTCGTGTTCATCCACCACAGTCAGCACCGCAGTCAACAGCCACCAATCCGGAGCGCTTTAACGCCCATGTTTCAGGTGATTCCTTCTTCTTTTTGGACGCCAACCATGTTCGCTGGAGTGTGACTCATTTGGTGGATGCGTTTTGCTCTTTGCATACAGCACTTCTATCTAAGAACCCAGCGGCCAAGCACAGCTGTGAACTCTTGTTTGAACGCTGGGCGCTGGTGTATGGGCCCATGAAGAAGTTGTCGGTTGATGGTGGGCCAGAATTCCGAGGCCAGTTTGGTTCACTATGTCAGCTCTATGACATCCACCTTGACATCTTGCCTCCGGGAGCCAAGTGGAAGAATGGGTTGGCCGAGCGCCATGGGGGTTTGTTGAAATTGATGATGCTCAAGGTGGTGCATGAGCTGGTTTTCACTAGCGAACCTGATCTCCGCTATGCCTTGGCTATGTGTGTTCAGGCAAAGAACCGCCTCATGCGACGCTGTGGGAAGTCTCCAATCCAAGTGGTACAGGGGCGAGATGAGCCACTGCCTTCTTCCCTGGTGGCCCAGATCGACCGGGGTGAGATCAAGCACAGCACCAACAGTCGCGTCCTCGAGAGCGAGGAACAGGGGCGCATGGAGCGCATCCGACAAGAGGCGGCAGCAGCTTTCCACTGGCTGGACGCTCATGAACGCATTCGTATGGCCTTGCATAGTCGCTCTCGACCACCTCACCTTCGTGCTGATGCCTTGGTGCCCGGGACCGTGGTGTACTTCTTCAAACAGCCAGGGCAGTATCGACGAATGCAAGACTACGCAACTGCCTATCAAGGACCAGCAATCGTTGCGTGCGCTGATGGGCCCACCAAGTTGTGGGTCAGATACAAGGGCTCCGTGGTGCGCGTTGCCATTGAGAATGTCCGATTGGCCACACCGGAGGAGGAAATGAGCACGAGCTACATCCTCGACGCCATGAAGGCCTTGGAAGAGGAGCTCACTGGACAACGACGTGCCCCTGGATATGAAGAAGAGGAAGAAGAAATGCAGGAAGGAGAACAGCCGGTGTCACCACCACCTCCTGGGCCTCTCGTTCTTCCTCCTGTCCAGGCTCCTGGTGGGGCGCCGCCCGAGATTGTCGATGAGGAGGGCACGGACGCGGCCGGGCCCCAGGAGTCAGGACAAGGAGATGGGGTTCAGGCGACGTTGATTCCTGAACCCAGCCCAGAGGTGGTGACCTTGGCCCGGCAGTCTGCGGATCAATGCCGCATGTTGGATGGGCTTCCTCCCAAGTTCCGAGCAGGACCTTATGATGATGTGCATCGCGCATCAGTGCCCAAGAAGATCACCTTCTTTGAGCAAGGAGGAAAGGAGGACACCTGGCAGGAGATTCCAGGAGTCAGTTGTCATCTGGTTCCGGACTTCAGCGATTTGGAGCTGAGACCAAGTGGCGCCAGCTTCATGAGGGTGTGACTGAAGCAACACAGCAATGTGTCCGTGAACGGGATGAGGGTGGTGAGGCACCTTTGAAGACCCCTCGCCTTGAGCATGACGTTCCTTCAGAACCGGGCTCATCCAATCTGGCACCTTTGATAGCTGAAGTCAAAATGGAACTTGAAAAGTGGGCTTTGAGCTCGGCAACTTCCCTTGAGGAGACAAACCGAACGAAGGCCATGATGGACGATTATGAAAAAGAAGCTCTATAGTTGGAACGGGAGCGGGGTCATCGCGCTGGTCCTGAACCTGGTCCCAGGGGTGAGATCTACTGGAAAGACATGACGCCGACAGAGCAGCGTTTGACAGTCCCTGCCCTGATCAAGGCGTTGGACATCCACTTCCAGTATAGTGCAGTGCAACCCGTGAAGCTCGACCAGGTTTTAGCCAAGGACACCACGCTGCAAAGTCGCTTCGTGATTGTGAATAAGAAGTGGATTCAGCGTGCCTTTGGTCCCAAGGGTCGGTTGTGCGTGGGGGGTCACTTGGATCCTCAAGCTGGGGAATATGAGACGTCATCACCAACAGCCCAGCTTCTTGGTCATCATCTTCTTTTAGTGATCACCGTCGCAAAATGCTGGCGAGGTCGTGGAGGAGACATCACCGCAGCCTTTTTGCAGGGTGAGCCCTTACCTCGAGAGAAACCCCTATACATCTGGTTTCCCCGGAAGTTGCCCGCTGAAGTACAGCAGTACTTGAATGACAAGTTGAAGGGGTTCCGCACCGATTTGGTGAAGGTCGTGAAGGGGGTTTTTTGGGCTCAACGAGTCACCACGGCTGTGGTACTTGGGTCTCCGTCGCCATTTGGTCGAACTTGGCTTCCGCGAGATGAAGCTTGCGCCTTGTGTCTTCACCTTGCATTTGGATGGTGCCTTGGAAGCTATGGCCACCGTGCATGTTGATGATGTGCTAGTGGCTGGTAGCCAGCGGACCGATGCTGTGTGGCAAGAACTGCAGCAACGGTTGACCTTTGGCAGCTGGACGGACACGATGACCGGGTTCAAGTTTTTGGTGCGGTTCATCACTCAGGATGAACACAGCTTCGAGATCACCACATCCATGAGCGAGTACTGCAACGACTTGCAGGAAGTGGCCTTGGAGAAGACAGCGCCTGAAGATCGGCCAATGACTCCGGAAGAAGTTAGTTCCTTGCGGACCATCGTGGGCAAGCTGAGTTGGGCGGCGAGACAAGGTCGCCCGGATGTTTTGTTCGGAGTCTCATTTTTGCAGCAGAGCATGAAGTCTCCGATGCTCAAACTTTTCAAATTAGCAAATGCCATTGCGCGAGTCCTGAGACAGGATTTGCCTCTTCGTTTTGTAGATCTTGGGTGTGATCTTTCAGAGGTGATCTTTGTGATATCCTCTGATGGTGCTTACGGCATTATGCCGGAGGGCAAATCGCAGCAAGGGTGGCTGGTGGGGTTGGCGCATCCTCGCATCAAAGAAGGAGCAGCCAAGATGAACTTGATTGAATGGCAGAGCACCGCATGCAAACGCGTGGTGCGATCGTCGATGGCCATTGAGGCCAGTGCTGCATCCTTAGCTTACGAACATGGAGAGTATGTTCGTGCCTTGTTTGGCGAGATCATGTTGGACAACTTCGCCATCAAGAGGTGGGGGCATTTCGTCCGCCTTTGGGAGATGTTGCTTGTCTTGGATGCCAAAACGGCCTTTGACACCTTGAAGTCCGACTCCCTGCCACAAGATAGACGCACTGCCTTGGACCTTCTCGCCTTGAAAGAATCCTTGCTCGATGATGCGAGCAACTCGTTTTGCCGATGGGTCCCTGGGCCACAGCAGTTGTCTGATGGATTGACGAAAGAAAAGGGGAACAAGATGCTTTCAGAGTTCATGGCAACCAATGAATGGTCGCTCAAAGAAGACACCATGTGGCAAGAACAAAGGGCCAGGCAACGCGAGAACCAACGGACCTACAAGGCCAAGTGGAAAACTGAGAGGGCCAATAGTGCCACCCCCGCAGAGGTGCCGGGTGAGTCAAACTGACTCTCATGGCATGTTCGATTGTCACTTTGCGTGTCCACTAGCCACCTACCTTCTCGAGCCTGTTTCGTGAAAAGGGTCGCATGGGTCTTCGCTCCGGGCCACCACTTTAAGTGAATCAGGTAATCAGGCCATACCAAACGCATCAAAAATTATCAAAAATTATCAAAATCGAGAAAATGAAAAGGTCTGAAGATGAAAGCAGTCACGGGATCTTGCTTCCTCACCCTTCCTTCCGCAAAAACACCAAACCTCTACTCACCTCCCATCCCCACCCCATCCGTTTACCCCCAAAACCCCCGATCTCGTCCGATCCAAGGCCCCGGGCGCCAAGCGTGGAAAGCCCACCTGGACCGGGTCGTGACGACGGTCGTCACCGCGGGCGCGGTCGCGGGCGCGCCGCTCGGAGCGGCGAAGTCGACACCTCGTGCTGGTCTGGCTCTGCGTCGATGTCCTGCGATCCGGGGGAAGACGAAGCACAGGGGGGTGACGGTGTGGCGGCGGTTGGTCACTTTGGTTCTCAGAAATCCCGGTGACATGGTGTGGCCACGTGGCCCTAAAGCCACGAGTAGCTGGTAGCCTTTTCCATGCCTGCATGATGAGATGCTTCCGGTAGAAGATTGAAACCTTGTAGTCTTCGCCAAACTCACCGCCTGTATAGGGGATCCCACACAGAAACTTCAAGACGGTGGAGCACAAAAAGAAATCCAGAAGAGCTTGCTCTCAACGCCTCATCATCATCCAACTCGGTGGAAGACCAAAGCATCTTCCCCACCACGGCGACCCACGGCGCCCGGATCGCCCGGACAACTGAGCACCGGACGGCATTGTTGCCTCTCCCACCCGACAAACCTGGGAGCTTCGGAGAGCTTCGGATCCCTTGAAAGGTCTGAAAACTCGGGGAAAAGGATGAAAAAGGGGACAAAGATGGACAAAGAGACATGGGATGGACATACTTCCAAATGGCTCTTCCCGTGGTCGGCGTAGTTGTACAGAATCTGCTTTGCAAACAAAGTGCAGAATCAGTGGTGTGAGTGTTTCTCATTTTGTTCCTCATAAACAGAGCGTTCCCAATGAAGCTGGCCCTGCCTTCATCTCCATCCATAACTGCTTTGCAGTCCTGGCATGTGTCAACACAAGCTTCTGAAATAGGAGTTGGAAGTTGGGAGGTCATTTTCACCGACTAGCACTGTGCTTTCTCCACTGCCTTCAAACAGATTGCTGCCCACTTCTATTCACTTCTTGACTTTTCGCATCCAAACACTCTGCAAACCTTCCTCTGCAGGATGCGCACCTCTCATCACATGCGAACCTTTCTGCGAATTCTCGTAACATCTCGTGACCTCTCGTGGAATATCCACCGTTGAGAAGCTGGAAAGGACGTTGCCCAAGAAATCCATTCATCTACAGTTATGATGTATCCAAAAAAAACACATTTTGGGGGGGAATGGATGTCCAAAATCCAAAACAATCAATTCATCTATACTGTTCTATAATTACAGTATATTGCAGTAATCCAAATTTATCATAATCTATCCAAAAAAATAACGAATCTCTCTGACCCAACCTACCCACTTCGGAACCATCGCTCGGATTCGTTCCTCGGTCAGGTCCGCCGTCTGTGGGAGCTCCTGCCGCGGACTCGGGTGCTCACGGTGCTTTCGTCTCGAAACGTCCAACAAGAATATCGCAGGATCCAACGGATAAACAGTGTCCATTCTTGTTTGGATCTTGGTTCTTTACAGTGTCCATTCTTTCCAAGACGGACGAAAGGGCGGGTGCTTTAGACAGTGATTCTGAAATTCTTCTCTTTTTGGGGGTGCTCAGTGCTCGTGGCGTTCACACATGGTTGTTGCGTAAGTTGAGAGCAAACACGAAAAAAAGCTGAGCGATCTTCCCTCGCGAAAAAGGGAACAACTCTTGGTCTTCACAGCAAGCCAAACTCCTCAGCGACCCCGGTGCCATGGAGGCGACCGCTGAAGTGCTATTCAAGGATAGTCCTGTTGAGGAGTCTTTGTCACTTGATCTGTAGTTATGTCGTTGGCTTTGGCGTTAGTGGGGTGGGCTGTGTATGGCTGTGCTACGATGACTTGCCTTCTTCGCGGCGGTTTGTAGGGGTATCCAGCAGGTTTGTTGTTGTTTCCTAGGCGTCTCTCGAAGTACTCCCTTTCTGCACACCCATGTTGGCTCAACTGACTCAGCTGCCTCAGTGACGGGGCAGGGCAATGTATATCATTAGCTGGCCTTTGCAACTGGTATGAAACTGATTGATCCGAAATTCCGTGTGCGACATGTCACACATTTTTCGCACAGATCCAGCAAAGACTTGGATCTTGATCAGATCCAACAAGTCAGCAATCCCGGTCCACATCATCCAATCCATGAAGGATGAAAACCAGTATCACATGCCGTTGCATCCTATATATTTATGATTTTTCAGCAAACCCGTTGTGGGATCATGCATCCAGGCATCCAGGCAAAAATGGGACCTGACACAGACCCAAGACCAGAAATGCATCGTGCATAGCTATTGCTGCCCCACTCACTGCTATTTGCTGCCACAGACGGATACACTACGACCGAGAAAGCCATTTTTCCTCCCCTGCGCATGGCCAAACAATCTCAAGAATGCTCAGAAATGTTCTCAGGATATCTTCAATCAAAGAGGCAATGAGTGCGGGGGTCTCTATTCAAAGACTATGGCGGCTATGAATGAATATGATCACAGCGTGTCCAACTGGAGCCTGAGCATCAAAAAAAGGCTAAAGCACCACACACCCGGACCGACCGGGGCTTTCTCAGTGATCAGGCTTTGAGTAGATGGTATGAAGGTCACTCAGCCGGAAGAAGAGCTTGTCAAATCTTTTTGCAGGTTGCAACAAGTTATGCACTAAGCTGGATAAAGAGAGGAGAGCTACTGTACTACTGTTGTAGCAGTATAAAACTAGCAGTAACATACAAGAACTAGCAGATTAGCAGAACATCACTAACAGTTCTTCCAATCCGTTCCCTAACTGCTCTCAGATTTGTGTAAAAGGCGGTCACTTCTTAGCCTCAATAAATCGAGCGGTGTTTGGCAACAAAACGAGACCGGCATCGATTTCATGTGATGTCTCGTTCTTGACCAAATCCAGACCACCTCCAAAAGGTGCAAGAGTTGAAGGAGTTGCTGGTCTGAATCCAAAATTATGCTTTCTATCTAAGAGAGCTTGGGACATTTGGGAAACCCCCAACTTTGGATCAACGATGCGCCGTTCTCTTACCGGAAGCATCTCTGTTTGTTCTCTCACCATTTTCTTTTGCTCGGCCGATCTCACCCTGGCTGAGCAGCACACAGGAATCGCTGTGCTGGCTCCACCTCCAAGCTGTTTCGCTTTCTCGAAGGAGTCCTTGAGGCCAGGAGAGACCTGTTCAGCCAGCGCCAACATGCGCCAACTATTTGTTAGTCAGCCCTCTCCTGTTGGTGCAACCGGCCCAAACAGGCATTCAAGCAAAAACAAGAAACGGCCTAGTTTCTTGTTGCTTCCTCCATCTGCGTTTCAGTACAGTATCTTAAGCGTATCCAAAAGCTGTGTCGTCGCACACTGGAGCAAGCTTTTAACACCTTCTACCATAAACCGCGCCTGCGCCGCCAGCCCAGGATACTTGACCTCCGATGCTTCATCGATGCCGATGGTTTCATCATCTTCATCGATGCATGCGTTTGTGGCGATTGTAAGATTACCATAGATGACCCCTCCTTAACAGGATAATACGGTGCTTCAAAATCTAGAACCCCCCCCACACACAAGACATCACCTGCAACAGGGTTGGATATTGCGGTAAACTTGCATCAGCTCCAATTCTCTTTTCGGAAGTGTGTCTAATCAGAAATGCATGGAAAGGGCATCATGAGAGTGGAAGTCCGCCCCAAAGGGCCATGTGCCGCAGGTGCCTCTGCCAACTCGATCAAGGTGCCCTGAACATCCTGGCACGTCTGCACTGATCTGTACTGCTTTGGGGTGGGAAAACGACAAGCTCTTTAAGCAACATGACTGCACTCCACTTTGTTTCATTTAAATCTTGATCGACTGGTCTCTGGTTCTGTTGTTCTAACTTGGAAAAAGAACTAAAAAGCCTTTGATCTGGGACCGAAACATCAGTTGTTCCAGCAGCTAGATCCCTACCAAATGCTGACTCGCTCCGGCTGTCTAAAGTGATTGAAGGGTGATTCGTCAGCCCAAGAGGCAAGACCAGGGCAACCCCCCAAAAGAACACCGGAAAAGTGAAAACCATGTGGAAAAAAAACTGAAAATAAAAAAAGAAACAATCAGTCCACGGCAGTCCATGGGGATTCATGGGGATGGTTCCAGAATCCAAAAAGAAACGATCCATGACGATCCATGGATCGGTCCTTCTGTCCAGGGATCGGGCGGCATGCGCTGACCTGGCGGACTGGCGCTGGAATCGACGAACGAGGACGAGCCGCATTGGTGGATGTCATCCCCAACGTAATCGGATTCTTTTGATCCTCATTGGGATTGATTCAGATTGATCGTAAAGGTTTGTCCCCAAAAAAACACAAAACCAAGCAAAGCCCTTCGCTCGGACCCCAAAACCGAGTTGATTCAAGTTGACATGATCTCTGCGTTTTTCAGCCAGAGGCCTTGGCGCCTTGGCTTGCCCAAGCTCGCCACTTCTTGGGCCTCCCGGCATCCACGCTCTTGGGCATCTCGTAGGGCCCACCCACGGGGAGCTTGGCCACTTCGGTGCGGGCGGCCTCGATCAGCCGAAATGCTCCGCGACGACGGACCGGAAGCGTTGGGGATCCGGTGCGCGGAGCCCGGACGGTGAAGTCGATGTGAAGTCGAGACTTCTGAGGTCGGAGTCGTCTTTTTAGTACTAATTAATGGTCTGCTTTAGATAGAAAATCCTGGATCGCAGGATCTTCCACAACGTCAGGAATCAGACCCCGTTCATACCAGTTCCATCAATCCATCAACGAATACCAAATATCAAAAAAAAGTATATTAGTCAATGTGATGTGAAGCCTTCTGCTGTTTTCCCTGATCTTCATTGTAGTTCTAAGATCCAATAGATTTGTGTTGAGCAATGGCAGCCATACATGACCAATCATCAAAAAAAGGTTTTTGTGAAAAAAATGAAAGTGCAAAAACAGTGCAATTTGCGTTGTTTTGGCATTTGTTTTTTCCTGGTACCACTTCTGCACTTATGAGAACTTTTACCCGTCAGCAAGATTTGCTGTACGTTCCTAGAAAAAAAACGAAAAAACAAAACAAATGCGAAAATAAAGCGAAAAAATGCGAAAATAAAACGAAAAAATGCGACAGAACGGGTGCTCCTGGGAGATGTTTTTGGTGTCACGCCCACTCGCGACCCGCAGCGGCGCGCGCGTTTGGTGGAAATCATATTTCGGTTGTTGGGGGGGGGGGGGGGGGGGGGGGGGGGGTTCAGTTACGTCGTTCAGTTACGTCGTTCACGGAACGTCGTCACGGAAACCAGCGGGTTCAGTTACGTCGATACGTCGTCGTGGATACGTGTCCCTTCGTTGTTGTGTGTCTTTGTGTGTTGTGATTCTTCTTCGTTTGACTCGTCGTGACTCGTCTTTTGTCTTTCCGTCTTCGTTGTTTTTTTTCGCGTGGACATTTTTTACTTGGACAGTTTGCTGGACCTGGCGACGTCGGTCAAGGATTCACTAGGTGTAGCCGCGCTCGACATTTGTTTAGATCCGGACCGGTGGGTTTTAGATTTCGATTCTCTCGAGGTGTACGGTGAATTTTTGTGGTTGTGTTGGGTGTCCGTGTGGGACCAATTCAACAGACAATCGTTCGTACCACCTACGGTCACGGCCGCGTTGTTTGTTTTGAGTCGGCGACTTCTTCGTTTTCGCGACTTGTCGGTGGCTGCCATGCCGGAATGTCTGGCTGATACGGTGCGTTCAACGGGTCGCACACCGTCTCCCAAGCGATCTTCCTCAGAAGAGCTTTGGAAGCACGGAGTATTGATGTCGTGGCTCTATTTTTTTAGCACTGACAAGTACTACGGGGAGATTCGATTGATGAAAACGAAACATTTTTTCGGAGAGTCTCGGAAATGTTACCTCCCTGAGGCAACTCCAAGTCCTCGTACTTTGCATTCCTAAGTGGAGCATCTAGCCGCAGAGCCAGTATCGCCACTGACAGCAGATGACAGTCCGTGGAGCAAGAAATATAAGAGTTTCTTGGCTGACATCTATTTTGGGTTCCCGGCACTGAATTTCCTGTGCCACGTTTTGTTTGGGGTCATTCTGTCGTAAAAGCGTTTTCAAACAAACTAGAGCCTGCGCGGCTGTAGGTTGGGCGATTCAGCAAACAGCAGCTGCAAGCTTATTCTCTGAGGAGTTCCCTAAAGAGGTTGCCGTAGACACACCATCTCCGCCACACAGTCCGGACAGGAGTGCGACAGGGGATTAGTTTTGATTTAAGCTATATAGTGTATAGTGTCTCTGGACGCTATGTTTTTCTCTCCGTGCTTTCTTTCCTTGAGGAGTTGTCTCTTGAATGATGACATGGCGGATATGGCCGAATCCGGCGCAGGATCCGCGGAAGTTGCTTCCGACCGTGACACCGTCACTCTTGCGGATGCTGCTGCTGCTTCGGACGACTTCGGGAAATCTTCTAGCGCTACAATGCAGGAGCAGATGCGCGCTGAAGAAGCCGAATACATGACGCGCTATAGTCTCGAGTGGAACTCTGGAGTGGCATGCTGGAGTCAGGAAACAAGAAGTGAAGACCCCATATCAGACTACGATTCTCCAATGCCTGCGCCAAAACGTGCTCCGAGAGCGTGTAAATACGGGCGCTGCTCTGTGCATGGATGCCCCTTCAAAGTGCATCCCAAATTCCAATCAGATTTGGATTCGCTGTGCCAAATTCTGGGAGCGGCTTCCAAACGGAAAGCCTGGATGTTGGAAGGGTGGTCCTTACAGAGGTGACAAATCCTCGCTTCCGAAGTCCATCCTTCATCAGCAAGCGCACCAGCGGAAGCATATCGGCTGGCTGGTGAAGCACGGGCCTCAAACGAAGCGATGACCATGGTTGAGACTGTGAAAACACATTGGTGCCACACGATGGGGGTGCTTCGGACGGAGACTGGACGACAGTTGATATACATGTTTATAAGATATATGATATATAAGATTTACGATACCATGTGTTTAAGATCTATATATATTATATACGAGACCATGTATATAAGATATTTGATACCGTGCATATCTGTTGACTCGAAATGGTTTCACTCGGCTGGCGGCTGCCGGGTTTTGTTGAGTTGTTTTTTCCACTCGGTCGAGACACCAGGTTTCCGGGTACTTGGCAACCATGCAGTGCTGTTTGTCGAGCATACGCATGTCCAAATCAGGGTTTGGCTTTCAGGGGATATGAAAGCCACGTTTTTGCATGAGTGTGCGAGATGTGGATCATGTTTCTGTCAAACAATACATACTCTTCATAATTCGAAGAGTTAAGCAGTGACTCACACAGTCCTTTGGCAAATTTTCGCACACTTTCACTTCGATACTTGCGCTCATGGTCTGCAGTTTGTGTGGGAAGCAAGGGCACAGTGTGACCACGTGCACTGTGCACGGGGCTGCTTTTCACCGCAAGCTGCTGAAATTGCACTGCGCCAAATCCAAGCAAGAAGGCCGGCGGCCGCCTCGCCTTGGGGGACAGACTCAGAAAGTGATCCAATCGCAGCAGAAAATGAAGTACTCCGGTCCAAAAGCTGCGCAGAGATTGCGCGAGAAGAAAGGCAAGAAGGAGCTCAAAAAACCAGGGATTTTGGTGGAAGATGCATTTGAGGCCTGTGACCGCTTGCAAGCTGCTGGCTTTTTGCAGAATCCCAAAAGATGCCCTGTGTGCAAAGGTCTTTTGTCGGACCGGTTCTTGTTCGGAAAGGGTGAGAGGCATGTGGCTGTAAAATGCAACAGCAATGAATGCCGTCGCCGCTTCAATGTCTTTTACTTTTCCGACAAACTTCCGGACAAGATCAGTCGTGCTATGACACCTCAGCAGGTTCTAGGAGCCGTGACATTGTATGTTCAGAGTGGGACCAAATGCACTCCAAGTCCTTGGAATGCTGCCCGTGTGCTGGGTTGTGGTCGCAAAGGGCCTGAGCGTTTGTTCAAAGTCTTTGCGGACAAGGAAGCTGCTGCTGGAAGGAGGCTATGCAACACTATGCGACTCAATTCAAAAGTTGAACTCGATGTGACATCCTTGCGAGCGGCGAAAATCAGCACTGCAAACCCCAACTTCGCTCAAGAAGTTGAAGTCTCGAAATCTGGCCATGTGGGCCAAAGGGTGCCCAAGTACTTCTTGCTTTACATACCGATTGCTGGTGCCAGTCAGAGGGGATTGTCGAAGCTGTGCATTGCTAAGTTGCCTTATGTGTTGGTGGCTCCAAAAGCGAAGCCACCGGTGGAGTCGAAACAAGATGTGCAGGCTTCGAGATTGTTCGCTCGCATCAACGCTGGCACCACATGCTACACCGATGGCAAACGGTCTTGGAAAGCTGTCGCCAAGGATGTCAAGAAGCAGATTTGGTGAAATCCGTCAGCCACCGAAACGCGCAATTCACGAAGAACCTCAAGGGCCCCAAGCGCAAGGGCTATCGGTGGGACTCAGCAATTAGATCGATGCTGGCACCACTTGAAGCGCTTCGTTGCTTGCAACCTCAAGACGAAGGTCAAGAGGCAGATCAATGCTGCTATCTTGGACAAAGCGTTCCAGTTTGTGTGGAGGTACAATGCCTCCACGCAAGATGCCACGGAAAGACTGGCGTCCTTGTAACCTGAGTTGCGCAAAGAAAAGTCAGTTTGCAACTTTTTGGGGGTTGGACAGAAACGTACACTTGTAAATCCCCTTAGAATTTCAGATCAACGTCCAAAAAAAGGGGGAATTGTGGAGCGAAATGAACATGCGAACATATGGGACAACATTGGAAACATTGGGAAGGACCATGGATGCATTTCAAATGACCTGAATACTGTGTGCACGACTACGCGGGTCACTCGGGGTCGTGTTACCATGTTTTTCATGCAAAAAATGATGCAAAAACACTGTTTTTCAGTGTTTTCTTGCAAAAACCTCTCCAAAATTGAGGTTTTGAGCTATTTTTTGATCAATTTTGTGAGATCCAAGCCTATCCCAATTTAGAGGGAATACCAAAAAAACAAAAACAAAAAACACAAAAAAAACAAAAAAAATAAAAAAACAATATTTGAGACAAAATGGGGTCACTATTGGTTTTTGGATGTTGGCTGCATTTTTTGTCAAACATTGTTTTTTTGTTTTTTTTTGTTTTTTGTTTTTTTGGTGTTTTGTTTTTTGTTTTTTGGTTTTTGTTTTTTTGGAAAACTTTGTCGCACAGCAGGCATTGCTAATAAGTATCGCAATCTTTATTTAATATATTACTTTTCTGAGACGGTTGCATAAATTTGAGGGTTTGTACAACGGCTCTTGCCGAGTACTCGCGCCACTATGCTTCCGATAGTGTCGCTATACGCAAGCGCTGCGCCGAAAATTTGGACGCTCTCACGCATGGCGGCCATCACTTCATTGCCTTCATGGCCTTCAAGACTCGCACGCTTCGATGCCCCCTTACCCTTGCGCTTCAGGTTGCAAGAGTATGGCTTGGAGATCTTGCGGGATTGCTTCTTCCATTTGAACTGATTCAAGTGCTCCGTCTTTCCAGCAGTCATCAAGTCATTGTGCCAGGTACAGAAGAGAAGCACTGCGAACCTATGACGGAGAGAGCGCATGTCGTTCAAGAAATTGGCATAGCCCCTGAACCATGAGAAGGTCTGCTCCTGGCATCGAAGTATTGATAGATCCCAATCTCTTCTTGAGACTCTTTTTGGCCAATGGGTTGCAAGGACATGTGCTTTTGTGGCGGTATGCGTGGAACTTGTCCAACGAGTAGTACTTGGTTTGCGAAAGCTCCGGGTTGTGGATAGCTGAGGACTTGTCGTGGCAACAGCGATCGAGTATGAGAAGGTCAACCTTGGGGTAAAGTGGCAAAACCTTGGTCACCGACTTTGTGACTATCTCATTGTTCTCTGGCTTGTCCAAGCTTTCAATGGCCAGGATGCGAGAGGTACACGGGTCAATGACCATGAACCATCCATGGTTGCGCTCTTCCTTTTTGACTCCATCTTTGCGAGGACGACCTGACCGAGATGTGGGCACCTTCTTTCCAAGACACTTCATGAGAACCTTTTGATGGCCATCACACACAATGGCAGTGACTTTGTTTCGACGAGATGGAGGAAACAGATTCTCATGGCAGAAGTGGTCATACTGATTCAGGGTCTCTTCATTGAGTTCATTTCCAATGGCAAGGCTTGTATGTTTGCCAATCTTCTCCCATTCAATGGCAACCATGTAGTAGACAAGAGCATCGTAATGCAATTTCCTGAAGTTGCCTTCCCAACCCATTTTATCGCCACATCCATCGAAAAAGGTTTTCTCATAGCACCACTCTAAGCCTCTGGCAGAGGCAGCGCAACGGAAAAGTAGATGAGCATGGTATTTCAAGTATCGAATGGTGAAGCCTACCTTGGAGTTGATGAACAAAACCTGCTCCAAACCCATGGGCGAAACCACAACCGTGTTGAGGAGATCACCACTGCGACGACGGAAATTGGGTCCATATTCCATACTGCAGTTTCTACATTGCTTGGTATCGATAAGTACACGCTCCTTTCCAGTCAGATCATAGACGACAGCCTGGATAGTATGGTGCTTTTGTAGTTTCCATCCACATCTGCACAAAGACAAAGACGTGGAGTGAGTGCTCACCTTCTTCATTGAGGAAGCTCCACCTTCAACGTCAACAGCAGGAGGGAAAGGAGACAAGTGCGTCTTGAGGAGAACAAGTCTGAAGATACTGTGCTCCTTGGAAAGTATGATTCGATGAAGTTCAGCTAATGATGTATTCCTTTTCGTTCCATCATCATGAATTACAGCCATCCCCTCCAAGACAGATGCTGCAAAGAAATGCTGATCATCAGCCGGGTGGACCAAGTACTTTCCGTCTATTCCAATTTCACAGGCTCGCACTGCCTTCAACGTTGCACCCAAAGGATTGAGAAGGGACACACATTGTGTGAGCATTGTGAGACTCTAAAGGGCCCGTTGGAGGAGACAGCGATTGGTACACCTAGAGCTTGAAGAGCAATGATAGCACGGACCTTTTTAAAGCCTTCTCCGTCTGCAGATGCACCGCCAGAAACATCTTCATCCACATCCATTTCATCACCTTCATCATCTGGTGGCTGTTGTTGGATGGAAGAGAAGACGCCTCCAATCTGCAAAGGCGTTCCACATGCGGAACAGACCCGATGAGCATCACGAGCTTCATGAGGCATGTAGTAGATGTGACATTGCACGCAAGCCTTACTGCTTACAACTGTACATTTTTACAAATTACATGTACAAAAAATAACTACAAGGGGTATACACGAACAGTTATCAATTGCAACTTGAAGTCTATTAAAAAACAAAACATTAAAATTAGTTCTTGCATTCAGTAAACTATGGACTTCAGATGAGTGAAGATCAGTAGGGTCATGAACAGGTACAGGAGGCGCATATTCACATTGATTGCCATCGTGTTCATGAGACGAATCACCACATTGTTCATTTTGTTCATAGTCAGGCAAGGGAAGTTCACCACCTTGTTCATCTTCTTCATGGTCAGCTAGAGGATGTTCAGCAGAAGCAGGTTCACATTCCTCATGTTGCTCATGATCAGGCAAGGGATGTTCTTCAGATGCTGGATCACGTTGTTGACCGTGAAGCTGAGCAAGCACTGGTGCCGTGGATGGGCTCGAAGAGACCTCAACCTTCACTTGCTTCAGTGGCTTTTGAGGCGAAGGGGTGTCCAAGTCGATGGGCTCATGGAAGGCTTGAGAAACCAAGCGCTTGAAGACATTTGATGGTGTCTCATTTGGTTCCTCTTTGCAACGGATGGGTGACAAAGGGGACAAAGGTACTGGCGGCAACTCTGTGGAGGAGTCCGTGAACAACCCATGCCCTTGAACAGACAGCAGCCATGGTGGTAGAGGTTTGTCTTCCAAAAGTGCAGTGAGCCAAGCCTGTTCCCAGTCAAGCTGTTCTTGAAAGCTTGAATGGGGCTCCTTGTTGCCATGCCGATACTGTATATACCTTTCACCTGCGACTGGGCGCAGAAAAGAAGGAAAAGAAGCATCTGCAGGAAGACGGACACGCTGCACAGACACCTCTTTGTCACCTGCTGGGCGAACATAGAGGTAAGTGTGATTGTGTGTGCGGGCGTTGACGCAAATGCTGGACCTCTTGAGCGCGGCAAGAATGTTTTCCTTCGAGGTGTCCTTGGGCCACGCCAGTGCCAACATATCCAAGAACTCTTGATGGGTGATCGCAGACTTGTTAGTGTCAGGTGCCATGTTATCTTTGGGCTCGGCATTGGCGTCGAAGTCATTTACACACCACACACGTAGCTGCTGCATTACGAACTTGGCGGCTCCCCACCTTTCTTTCGTCATGGCTTCTTCCAAGCCAACATCAGCAAAGGCCTTCAATTTCTTGATCAATTGATCTTGGAAGGTTCCATCATCAAACAAGTCTGGCCTTGTCAGACGACCCACTTGGCCACGAAAAAAATCAAATTCGCTGGCCGTGCGAAATCCTGGTCGTCTTTTGATTTCACTTTGTTGACCCAATACCTGGAGAAGGCCATGCAAATGATGCGGGCCAAAGGTGTCTTGCCAAAGCCCGCCGTGCCATGAAACCCAAGAGACTTCTCCCTACAAAGGCGAAGTATGGGAATGATTTCTTTGAGGGCACAGACATTGACATCAGCGAGTGTGAAGTGAAAGTCAGTCACCAGCTGAGCAAGTACACCATCATTGGCAAGATTCCTGAGAGATTTTTCTACAAGACGCTCAGACGAGCAGCTCAAGCAAATCTTTTTGGAAAAGAGATTCCATGACCTACCTCCTCCATTCGGATTCAAATCGTCTCCTGGCATGGCGGTAAAGGTCAACTGGGTGCTCTTCACACGAGAAGATGGGAAGAAGCTTTTGCTGAAAGACATCAACCTAGACAAGAAGGTCAAGGCATCATTCATCAAATCCATCTCCCATGGTGATCTCTACGCATTCACATGGGAAGGTAATGTCAAAAACGTCGTGAAGGCAATTGTGTACATGATCCACAACATGAAAGTTGGAAGGGGAGGCTTTATTTGCATGTGTCAAGCTTTAAAGCCTGAAGGCAACAGCTCTGAAGCCTTCAACTTTCATGAGCAAGATGCAGACGATTTAGATCGTGGTTTCGACTTCATCGAGCAAGAAGGGCCAAGGGAGAATGTAAAGAACATACACCTACGATGGATCACCAAGCAGCTCAACAACCCCAAGAGCCCAATTCACCAGTAGCATCGAAGTGGCCAGAACACATATGGGACTCCAAGAATTGTGGACCCTTGTCTAAATTGACCAATTTCAAATAATTGGTCGCATTCAACGCATCCTCAAAACTGACATTGCCATCTGCTGCCATGATTCGTCTGGTATGAGCTTTTACGATTTGGGACCAAAAGGCTTTGGTAGAGGCAGATGAACAGAGATGAATACAGATGTCAACAAAAGATGAAGGCACCTTTGTGGCTATCTTTTGATTGCATTTTTTACAACAAGAACACATAAAACTACATCATAAAAAGTCACATAAGCAAGAAAATCAAGCAGTATCATTGACATATATGTTTATCTTGATATATATATATATACAATAATCAAACTGAAACTGATAATTTTTTTGGTATTACACATTGACAGGCAAAGGGAGATAGGGCTGTTATTTGTTGTTGTCATTGACATTGGATATGGAGACTGGGCACAGACACATCAAAAAATTTGCGTTTCGCCTAGTTCTCAGAGCAGTTTTTGAAATTTTGCACGGTATTTACAGTGTTTTCTACGGGTTTTTAGCTAGTGTGTGCTCTCCCAAGCACACCCACCCTCAAAATAAAGCGGAAAAACGTGAAAAAAAACACACAAACAAACACAGCTACATGTTGTTGTTTTTTGTTTGTTTTACCTGTTGATTTTTTGTGTTTAAAAAATATTTTGGTTCCTTGTACCTATGGCTGGCGAGCCCAGCTCAACAATAGATCTTGCAAATCCTGGCATTGTCTTTAGGATCAGATCCTGGTTGAAAACGCACACAAAGGCTCTGTGTCAGGCCTCGAGCTGCTTCTTCTCCTCCAGCAGCCGCGGCAAAATGTCCTCCGATAAGAGCTGTCGCTGACAAAACAGCTCGAACATGCCCGGTCACAAACAGTCCGGGGATGTGGGGCCCCGCATGTCGTTCCTTTGGCCATGGCTTCTTAGGATTCTTTGCCGGTGTAAGCTAAGAGTCCACCAGAAGAAAAGGAGATGGCGCCCACGAACCCGAGTGCACACACGCTCTCCCAGAAGCTGCTTCCCGTACTGCATTTGCACTACCAAGTGGCCAGCTCTGAGGCCAGGCCACAGCTTCCACAAGCTGTTCCCCGTACTACATTGGTACTTCTCAAGCCAGCTCCCAGAGGCTGCTTCCCGTACTGCAAGGCTTCCATCCAATCCACAAGCCTCCCCCCCGGAGGGGAATAATTTCAACACTTCTGAGCATGCTCACATCCACCAGAGTCGCAGCTTTTGCTGAGACCTGTCACGAAACAACTTCGAAGCAATAGCCCGAAACCCAAACCCCACTGTTACAGCGACATCCAACACCTCAAACATACCACCCTCAACGCCAATCTCACTCTCACAGTGAAGGAAACTGAGGATCTCACAAAACGCTGCACCTGCGCAGCAAAATCATCCTCCACACTTCAACATAATATGTTTCCATACAAGCACGTGTCCCCGCTTTTTCACGCAAATCTGACGCGTTATGCTTCCATCCCAAAGCACTGTCAGGGAATTAACAACGACCCGACGACCCGACGACACACACGATGCAAACACAGGTCGCCCCCAGACCCCCAGACTATAAACGGGAACCCTTTGCTACGCATTCGGGAAAAAAATAACTCTAGAGCCCTGGTCAAAACGGTATATAGATGCCAAAAAGGAAATGAACAATATGGAATTAATACATGGAAATACTGTGGTAGCATGTTGTAGCAATTGCTTATATAACAAATTGTAGTAGAATATGTGATCTGATCTAATCTTCCATCTAAAACACCCCAACCTCTTCGGTCTCTCAAAACCTCCCAGTTGCACTCTTCCACCCTCGCGCGGTTCCGCATGTGTGCTCGCGCCCACATTGCACCTCAATGAGCTCCAGCTGCTGGAAATTCACCGGCAACTGGGGGGAGTGTTTCGTGGACGGCAGACAGAAGGGTCCACCGTTTTGGGGTCACCAGCATCTCCCGTCGCCCCGGCCCGTGTAGTCTGTGAAGTATCTTTTTTGTAGCCAATGGGAAGCGCGATAATCGAGGTCTGAATTCTTGGCTCGGGTTTCGGCTTTATCCGACATGTCCTCCTGTCAGGTCAGGAAAGAATGGAGTTTCTGGTAGGGGAGGAACGTTGTAGTGGTACATGCATCAAACCGCTGTATTTGGCCGTGGGTCGACTTTGTAAGTTATGTTCTTCTTTAGACATTTCCCTCCCAAGAATAGAACCTGTGCACCTCCACAAGATTCCACAAGTCCCTGACATCCTTCCACATCCTGGGCCTTGTTGTCATATGCGATCTGCGCTTTTCGGGCAAGTTCCGGATCAAAATTCTTCATTTGTTCGATGTTGTCCTGGGTGCAACGAGCTGCACGAGCCTGATGGACCATGGACATCCATAAACCCCTTGGAAAAACCCTGATCAATCAGGACGTGAACTACCCAACCCCCTCATTGCGGCTCAATCTCTTGGACCATACATGACACCAATGTGACAAGCTCAGACGGAGTACATTCACCGAAACAGGCGTTTGAACGCACCGTGACGCAGGTCGGTCGGTCTCCTGCGAAAAGGACGCACGCATCTGGGCAATGGTCCTGAGTGCCATCAACGCAGCGAGCTCGTTGACCCCCTGATATTACAAGGTCCAAAGCACTATGGGGGAAACCACGACAGAAAGATCACTGAACCATGGAGACACAAAAACTGGATGCCTGAGTGTCCATGGACCAAGATTGCCTAAAATTCTCAAGAAATGCGGTTGATCTGTAAGTGTCTTCTCTTAATTACGCAGATTCCACAGAAACACCGCATCAAGAACCCCGGACCAAGATGGACATGGTCACTGTGCGATTCCATCCCACCACCAGACCATCTGCAAGTTCGTCCTCATTTCCAAGAGCTTTGAGACCACCATGATGCCGGGATGACCTGCGGCAGGTTCCACCACCGGTCCGCGCGCAATCGGTCTGCTGCCTTCCGCGCAAACTGAGCTGGGAACTGACAAATCGGAACTGCTGCTCCAAGCCGAACTGCATGAAGACATCTGGCACCTCAACCAGGGCATGATACTTCTTGGTAAGGGATAATACTGCAATTCATGTGATAAGCAATGACGGTGAGCATATGTTCTCTGAAATTCTACTGGGAGCCAGTCGAAAGGTAGACAATGGCAAGTCGGTCAGATCGACCAAAGAGCTCTCCTGGCTAGCTCAGGTAATTATGGGCCTTCTCAGCACAGCGGCGGAAGCTGCGAACGAAAGCCATGGTAGCGGCAGAGTGGGTGCTGCAACGACGAAGGTTGGGAACCCCTTGAGCCACTAACGCTCACAGCTTGTGGGACACAGGAACCATCGAAGGTATCAAGCAAATGGATCAGAAAGGGGTGGTAGCTTCCCGGTCCAAATACGCAACCTCGGTGCACCTCAGGTCAAACAGGAGGTCTTTCCCATCTATGGCCAGGGATCCGCATGGATCTGGCATGATCTGCCACTTGTCAAGTGGCAGGGACGTCTTCCGTTTCAATGCACGAAGGAATCAGAAGGAAAACACCTCTTGACGGCTTCCCCGAGCGAAGAGTGAACAGCTCGGCGAGAGGCCCATTTCTTCGCCAAGAGGGTGGTGCGCAATTTCCCGCAAGGTCGCACCACCTCCCAACCTACAAGCAAACTATAAGACCTGTGTTCCTTCCTTTTCTTTGTTTCTAATAATAGCGATGGCCTCCAACCGAATACCGACGGCCTCCAACCTAAGAGTGATGACCTTCAACCTAAGAGCGGCCTCTTTTTGCTTTCGCAGACTAAGAAGAAGCGACAGGTTCCCTGTACGACGTGATGTCTTCTTCAGCATCGGGAAGATTCTGATGCCGTGTGAAGGCGCCTTCACCGGTTTGCGCCAAACCAGCCACCAGCCGTCTCGTTACATGCTCAGACTCTCAGTCACCAAGTGCTCTTCCATTGACCTGGGCGGCTGAGCGCAGCTGAGCGCAGCACGTCTTCTAAACACCGGAGCCACTCGTCTTCGTTTGGATCCCCCGTCCAGAGGCTGCCCGGAGACCACCCGCCCCTGCGCCCGCGAACCCGGCCTCAACGTGGGGAAGTCAAAAACCAGCGATGGGCTCAAAGCCATCTGGAACTCCTGTGCGACCCATCCCATGGGCCATTCAGAATGTGTGGCCGTAGGGAACGAAAGGCATTTTCTGAGGGATTCTGAGGGATTGTGACCATGAAAACCACCTCGTTCTAGGTGAATCCTAAGCTTAAAGGGAATATGGAATTGCGTGGCTTGAGCCCAGAAAACTGACCCAGGTGGCCCTGTGACCGCCGAGTCTACCCACTTCTGGGTACACAGTAAACTCTGAAAAAAGATGTTGAATTTGCATCCATCCAAATGAGGTGCGCATCAACCTGAATTTCTAAAATGGCTTGTGGCTGCCACCCTGAGGTCACCTCTCTTCAGGCCACTCCAAATGTCCTTCCCTGCTTCTCTTCCTTTCTCTGAACCCGGTTCTCCCAGTCCTTTGCCACCATGCTCATCAAGGCTACACTGGACAAGCTGTCCATGCCAGCATCCATGAAGGGGCTGTCCAGTTCCAGCTCTTCGTCACTGGCAATCGCATCCTTCACCATGGCCGCCAGCTGCTTGCGCACGTAGACCGGATCCAAGCCCTGAACACGAGGGGCGGCGTCCAGAGCTATTGGTTCGGAAAGAGAAGACAAGAAGCCCGGTGGAAGAAGTCCGCAAAAGCAAGTGTGATGCGAGGAAAAAAAACCTTGGCCAAACGGTTGATCTGGGGGTTGAAGTTTGGAGCATGTCTTCCCATGGATATGCATGCTGTGAATCTAAGAAAGGTCCAGTTCCTCCAAAATGGGAGGCTTCAAACTACTCCCGCGCACCTTCTGCTCTGGCGGTGCCGCCACTGACTCGACCACGGGAGCAGCAGCTGCTGGCTGTCCAGGGGCGGGAGCCACAAGCTGTGGCTGTTCAATCCTTGCACCAAGGATTTTCCAATGAAGGAAAGGGTTTGTTCAGCTTGAGTGTTGACTTGTTCTTCATTGTGGATGGGTTTTCTAATGCTTCTGCTGATCATGTCCCAAAAGAGAAAGGACGGGGCTTCCCGATACAGGAGCCACTGCTACCCAACATGCCCTGCTGACTATATATATATATATTAATGTATTTGGGCACAGCGTGGGGTGAATCACATTTGTACTTCTTCCCATGAACTGCGAGGGGATACGTACCCTACAGATACACACTCAACAACCAATGTGCAAGTGAAAAACTCCTGGTTTGGAAACGGTCGCAGACTAGTCTGAGGTGGTCACACTTCGATTGCAGCCCACCCACACCAGGCGTCACCGTCATCATCGAATTACCCAGCGCTGCACTTGAAAAGCAACGGGTAAACAGCCCAGGCGCTGCGCTTGAGCAGCCCGCTCTTGTTCCTTCTTCTTCTCCTCCAGTGCTTTCCGGAAGGACAAGACCTCCGGCCAGCAGGACGGAAGGTCAAGCTTCAGAGAAAAGACACGAGATTCTTGGACAATATATGATATATATGTGAATAAAAAATACGATATATATTTACCGAATTTATATTTATATGAATGTATTTTATATATATATATATATTGAGTCTTTGATCTCGTCCTTGGGTTTGTGCATCTATTTCAGAACCTTTCCCTAATTCATCAAGGAGCCACGTCGGCCGCCTTCACGACCTCCCACGATGTCGATCCTCCCACAACCTCCACGGCCCCAACGCTGCCCTGCTCCGACCGTGCCGCCTCATCGGCCAGTTGGTGGTCACCGATGTCCTTGGCGATCAGGTCGGCCTTCTCCACGTCCGCCTCACCCTGTTCCACCTGGCCTGGCTGCTTCGGACTAAAAGGAGCTCTGCCAAGGCCCACGGGGCTGAAGACAAGGTAAGGGACGAGGTTGTGTGACTCACAGTGGCGGTCATACATGGTCATACCCATCACTACAACATCCTACAACTCCTCCGGCCCATGGGAATCAACCAAAGGGCGGGTCTCCATGTTTCGGCAAGAAGAACCCCTCACTGTCTGTGCACCTAAGGCATGTTTGATGTTGCCAGACAGCAGCATGCAGCGGCCCAAGGCTTGATAGTGATCCATCTCCTGGGACGAAGCCCCGACGCACGGTGCATTACGCTACGGTGCGTTGGTGAGGTTTGCTCTCCACAAGTCGGAAGCGCAGGGCCAAAGGAGAAGAGGCAAAGAAATGGAAAAAGGAGTGAACAAGTTAAACATGGACATAGAAGGACATGTGCGCGGCGGCTGTTTGTTTCGTACTAAACTCAAATACACTAACACATACTAACACTATCTATTCTGTGGGAGCCCTATCTCGTTTAGACTTCTTAAGTAAGAGGTCATATCACACTATCTCGTTCAGACTACTTTAGTTGTCATCAAGCAAAGGTATCTCGTTTATGTGGGGGGTTCACAAGCGAATACTGATGATAGACAAGCAAATACAGCATGCATGAGCATGCCGTAGACTAAAGCCAAAGTAAAAGTGGTTGCTCTAACACTTCACATGACGAATTTTCATGGAATCAGTTTGATCCTTTGTTTCCATCTCCATGTTGAAACCTCGGTTTCCACTCTCTCGTCATTGAAGACTCGGTGGCCAATCGCCTCGAAGATCGCAGCAGCCTCCTTGACATCTCTGAGGCCAGTTTGGTGCCTGTCAAGGGCGTCGAAGAAATCGTCTGCAGGGACTCAAGCGGGGTGTGCATACTGCGTGCACTGCGTACGGCTGAAGGTGGAAGGCGGAATGGGAAGCAAGAAAACAACAAAGAATTCCAAAATTGCGCAAACCTGATGGTGCAAGACGTGACCACCTGACAGCATGAGACACCACATTATTCTTGACAACACGTCGACACAAGGTTTGTCATGGACCCCAGTCAGCTTCGTAGCGTGCGGGAACTGCACTGCCAACGCCAGAATGGTTGTTTGGGGTGAGGCTGGCACTCATTGCTTCTGACGCAAAGTTCCTCTAACACGGTCCAAGAGCCTGAGTGTTCAACTCTCTAGTGATGCAACAACTCTTCTTAACCGAACCTCGAGTGGCGAAAACTCAATATCCCGGTGATTCTGTCCAAGTATTTAGTCACTGTCACGTGGACTCACCAAACATCTCAGAGCTAACGACACACTCAAACAGGCAAACAAAATAAATAAGCCGAGAAGAGACCCAAGTTTCAGCCAAAATGGCAACAAAAGCAATGTGGAACATGCTACCTCCCTACTAGGGAGTTACCTCCCTAGTAGGGAGATTCCTCATGACTGGGGATCTACCTCCCAACTGGGAAGCTACTTCCCCCCTAGAAGGTAGCTATCCATCATATCTCATGACTGGCCCTTAGTGGAGAGCTACCTCCCCACTGGAGAGCTATCACTCTAGCAGGGAGCTCTCACGCGCGCGCATGCGCGGCCGTTCACTGCCTGCCAGCAAGCACCATTGTCCTTGGCTCACTTGGAAGCTCAGTTGGACAGCTAGTGAAAAAGAAGCTGCACAGCTTGGCAGTGCAGCGTTCGACTTTCTTCAGATGCCAGCACTGGAACCATCCCTCTTCACCAGGAAGGCTCGTTTGACCGGCCCGCAAGAGTCGCACCGATGTCTCGGTCCAAGTCGCTCTGCTCGCTTGAACAGAACCAGCGCTCGCAAAGAGCGGTTCTCCGCTTTGCCTGCGACCTGCAGAGCCTGCGGCGACGGGTCGACCCCACCGTGCACAGTCCGTGTGTGTTTGTCTTTCCTTCGTTTAAAAACGCCCGAGGAAAGCCATGCCTCAAACAAAGCCAAGTGTTTCAGGCATTTTCAGGGTGCGTTGTTTGCGAGATCTCTCAGATTTTGCGCAGATTCTTTTCCCACCATCATGTTCCATCATATCTGCAAACAACATACTTTTCGGGGGGTCCTCGCGAAACAAGACCCCCAAACGGCCAATCACCAAATGGCTCATCGCCAACCTCGTTCACAGTTCGCACAGCCCGGTCGATCACTGGCTTCAAAGACTTGTCCTGCACGGAAATCGCGATGTGCTGGTAGGTACGTAGATTGTAAGAGAAGCCGCTGTAGAACATGTAGAACTGTATTCGACATGGATATGCCATGACATGCCAAGAAAGACTGAGAAACAGAAACTAGCGAGCCCTTTACCTGAGTCGTCCATCAAAACACAACTCGCTTCTGCATGTAGTGTTCTTTCGGCTTGGCCACCACATCCTGAAACTGGAAGACTGCCCCAGTTTCTCAGTGAGCGGCTTGGGCATGACGGCACCGGCTGAACTTAGAAAACATCTCACAGTATGTGTACCGTATACCAGTCTACGGTCTACAGTATACGGAGGATATGCCTCCTCTCGGATCTCTTCCAACGCCGTGCTACCGGTGTTTGGTTCCCTCCGTGGGCTCCTCCAGCTTGTCCAGCACTTTGGTGTTGTTCAGCTGGGTGAGCAAAAGCAATGCATCTACTTGCACCCTGGCCACATCTGTTTCAGAAGTTGAAAAATGACAATAAGTGTTAACAACCCAACAGTTTGTTGTGATTGCTTGCGGATGTAGGCCCTGCGAACACAGAACTACAACATAAGACTCCAAAATTGCCTGAAAAACACCAAACAAACATCAAAATCCTTGGGTCAAGAATCTATTCCTCTCCTTCCCACGGATCTACCTCCTCTCCTTCCCCACGGCTTTGAAGTCTTGAGCTATACAGTACACTATCCAAAAAACAAACAGCCTTCAGAACGCAGTTTTTCTCTTTCATGTAATAAATGTCTTGCGCATTCTTATGCCCCCTGCCTGGGGTTGCGGTCCTTCTTCCCAAGGGCAGCAGCATCCTGTGCTAGCCGTTCAGCCTCTTGGTAATTGTCGTCCTCACAGTTTTCAGGCTGCACTGAGTGAGTATGGACGCGCTAAGCATGTTCGGCTAATTTTTCCTGGTCAAAGTGCGTAGCTAGACTCTTGAAGCCAAAGGCAAAAATGAAATAATGCGTGGCAGTGGCTGCTGCGGAAGGGTAATATATATTGCTGCTGCTGCCTTATGCTTATGCTATGTGTATATGTTGATATGTGTATATATATATATGTGTCATTTGCAACCTGTCGCATGTTCGAGCCGCTTCATGAGAGTGTGTGCTTCGCATCCATCTCCTTCTCAAGATTGGGAGGGCGGGTGGTGAGCCTTTGTTACCACTCGAGATCAGGTATCTCGGTCGACCGCGCCGGAGCGCCATAGGAGAGAAAGGTGAGCTACGGGCAGCGCACGGCACTGGAGGAAACCACAGGTGTTGTTAGAAGCAGGGCTTCAGTTGAATTGATTGCAAGTTGTCATTCACAGTGAGAGCCCAATCCACCGGATCATCCCTTCCAGTGCCGGACCGAGTTTTGGTCTGACATTGGCAGCGGAGCTACCTGGGCGATCACACAGGGAGTTCTTGAACAAGCTTTGTTGAAAGATCTGCAAGAGCTACGCCAGAAGCTTCAGAATCTTTGGAAGCTCCTCTACAGGAAATCAGTTGTCGGCATTGATCCCCTCATTCGACCCGGCAGTTGACAATGTGGAGCAGTGGTCGCAGAAAATCGAGCTGCTCACCCAGGTCTGGCCGGAAGGGAAGCTAAGTGAGTTGGCTACAAGGATCATTCTGAACTGCAAAGGTTCTGCATTTGCCAAATTACAACTGAAACAGAAAGAACTTTTGGCAGGCACAGTTGAGAGCATTGCACAAACTGTTGACATTGTTGGAGGCCAATTCGGCCAATTGAGCCTGGAACGCAAATTCGACATAGTTGAAAAAGCCCTGTTCCGCTGCAGCCAAAAGCCTGATGAAAGCTCTGATTCCTACCTGGCTCGGTCCGAGGTAGTGTGGACAGAGCTGTTGATGAAAAAGATCAACCTCGCAGAGGTGCAATCATATATAATTCTTCGTGGAAGCAAGCTGTCCGTGGAAGATAAGAAGTGTGTACTAGTTGAATCTGGCGCAGAAAAAGCTGGAAGTGAACTCGACATGAAGAAGGTCGCCGCGGCCATCAGGATGCTCAGGTCCAGCTTCTTCCAGGAGTATACTGCCGGCAAACGGGAGAAGACCCAAAGAACATATGACCACATGGCATTTGGAGTCGACGAACAGGAAGAATCCTATGAAGAGACCCATTTGGGACATGGAAGACTCCTATGATGAGGAGGGCCTGGAGACTCTGCCATGGAGGATGATGACGCCTCCCTCATCTTACAGTTTGAGAACGCGGTGATGGATACAATACAAGATGACAAAGAGTTGGCAACTTTCTTTGTCAGCTACCAGGATGCTCGCAAGCGCCTTTTGGAGAAGACCAGGTCACGGGGTTTCTGGCCTCCCCGACCGTTCAAAGGCGGAAAGAAAGGAAAAGGAAAAGGCATCAAAGGGAAATCCAAAGGACTTCCTCGTCGCTTGCCAATTCCTCGCGCCGTTTGTGCGGCCAACCGGGACATTGGAAAGCAGAGCGCCCCAACGAGAAAACATCCATGAGCAGCGACTCCAATCAGATCCCCACGTCGGTGGTCGTCGAGTTGAACTCCTGCTTCAATGACATCCCTGAAGTCAGTCGTGCACCTTTGGAGTCCAAGTCAGTGGAATGTTTTGCTGTTTTAGATCAAGCCATTTTGGGGATTCGTGAAAAGCTGAAGGAGAAACTGTCAAAAATCGTCGCACTAAGGAGACTGCCGAGCACTCAGGTTCCTGAAAACCTCCCGCAGTTTAGACAGAAAGCTCAGGAGCCAGTTGCCGAACGGTCAGCACTTGAAGCGATCACACGCTTCGCCTCAGCCGGAACGATAGGAGTGGTAGATCCTGGAGCCTCACAAACTGTTATTGGTAGTAAGCAGGTACCTGAGCTTCTTTCAAATCTGTCTCCGTGTTCCAAACCAAGTTAGGAAAACATCCGGTCAGTTAGTATTCCGTTTCGGCAATCATCAGACTCTGACCAGCAAAGTGGCTCTTGCCCGTGCACAAGACATGGTTTCGGATTGCGATCGTTGCAGACATTGTGGAGCAAGTACATCGGGTCATACCTAGAAACCACCAAGTCACCATCCAATTTGACGCTCATGGGCTCATGGACTCCAATCTTAATTGTGGCCGCAGGACGTGTCGCATGTCGAAGACATGGTGCAGGTACAGGGATCGAACAAGATCACTCGGATGAAACTGATCCTTCAGTTCCAACTCCGTTGCCAGCCGATGAAACGTCCAAACGGGAAACAGAACAGTGTTTTGAGTCACAAGCCACGCTGTCGTGCCTAATTAAGACCAACCCCTCCGATAAAGAAAAGGCTGATACCACCGCATCCGTCGTTGTCGAAAGCACCAAGTCGAAGCACTTGAGCTCTCAAGACCGACCGTGCCTGAACAGAGCTGATCCTTGCATCAGTGACCAGCCTCAGCCAAAAGCTCGCCTCATTCCAGAACGCCGTCAAGAAGGAGAGCGAGATCGAAGAGCGTCAGGAAATCGATCAGATTCCCCTTGCCCGTCTCAAGATGCACCCATCGCATTTGGGAAAGCCAAGCTCGGCCAAGCCATCGAACAAGCATTCCAAGATCAAGCTTGGACGAAATGGTTCGCGTCAACCTACGAGGGCAGTCAGAAGATCGAGCGCGTCAAGTTCCTCCGGTACGTCCAACTGCAAGTGGAAGAGAGTGCCTCGAATCAAAGTCTCCCAATGACCACCCAAGTCAAGGGATCGACGTACCTGCGCCCTTCTGCGCCAAGGACCGGGAGCGTCAAGACGGCCATCATCAAGAACAGCAGGATCTTCGCGTGTCTCGCATCAAGTCAGCACTGAGTCAGATCATCCATCACATCGAGAACAAGCAGGAACGTCAGGGCCCTCGGACAATGGTCACGGAGGAAACGAGCTGAGTCACGGGGAAATTGAGCAGTTGTGCAATTTGAGCCAGGTATCTTGGATAAGCCACTACCGATGTTGATTTCGACCACGCCAATCAGCAATCGTATACGAAGATTTGCACCCGGTTTGTCAAACAATTTCATGAAGAATACCGGCAAATATCCCAGGTGATTCAGAGTAAGACTCAAAAACATTTTCTGTTCGAAGTCATGCGTTCCCAAGATAGCGAGTTGACTCGTCAGGGCATTCAGCAGGGTCTCCTTCAAACACAAAGTGGTAGAAGAAACTTGATGCGTCACTTGGCCCTCAATCGACCGGAGCATGTGTGGATTAGCCCAACGCGTGTGGACCCTGCTGCCAATGGTCCCACCTCAATATGAGCAAAAGTGCAGTTTTGTGTGAGGCAATTCTCAAACAGCGTAAAGAACATATCTGGCAAATTGCACTGCCGATATTTTTGTGTCAACATCAAGGAGAGAACGGTTGCCATTTCCACTGTGAACAGCCTCAGGGCTGTCAGATGTTGAAGTTGCTGTGTTTTCGTCCGATCATCCAAGAAACCTCACAGTGCACTTTTGACCTGTGCCAAGTTGGAAATTTGCGTGAACCCGTGTCCCAGGAACCGATGCGGAAGAGTTTTGTGGTTTGCACCACATCCAAAGAGTTGTACAATAGTTTGAACAATGAAATGCCAAGAAAACCACCAGCACCATCAGATAGCTGGTAACACGTTTTTTCATGGCCATGGCACGTCATTGTCAAGGTTCACCGAACTTTATCCTCGCAAATTTGCAAGACAAATCATCCAGAGTCTTCGAAAAGACCGAACTCGGAAGCTGGGAATCTTCGCGGCAAAGGATGAGGATCATCCAACCAAGCGTCGACGCCTTGGCCAGAAGGGCAGTCTCTCCCAAATTCAACTGCTGTCCAACCAAGTAACCTGGGACGATATCATGAAAGCAGCAGACAGTGAAGCCAGTGAAGCTCCTCGGGTTGGTCCAAAGGTGGTCACCGAAGGTCACCTGATCCAAGCTGTCCAGAGGTTGTTTCCTGATCACATCTTCAACCACCTGGTATTGCGTCGAGGCATGGATAGGATGGTTGGACCGGATACCAAGATTTCTCCAGGAGTTGCACCTCTCCGAAAGTTTGCCTGCATTCGACGACGTTTTGAAAAAAATCACTGCTGAAGACTCATGGGAGCCCTGGGAGAACCTGTCCGCAAGAAAGCTGCGTCGGCCTTGCACTGCTTCGAGATGCGCCCTGACTATTTTTGCAAGGACCCGGGCGCTGGAAAGAGATGTAGGTCCGAGTATAAAGTGAAAAGGACTCATGGACAACTCCGATCAGACGCTCAAGAGCCGTCGTCATGAACACTCGGAAGAAGCACCTCTGTCACTGGAGCACATGGGTCAGCCAATTCAACAGCATGCATCAACTGGACCTCAACCAGAAGAGCCGTTCGATCGACCTAGTAGCGGACAAGCACGGCCCGAAGATGCTTGCACTAAAACCGGAAGAAAGAAGTTGGATTCTCAAAGTATACAAGAACATGGGCCATCCTAGCGCGGTCAAACTGAAAACCTTTTGCCAACAAATGGGTTGCCAACCTCAACTGCTCGAGGCTTTGGACGATTTGAGGTGTTCAACATGTGCTGAAACCACAGGTCCAAACATTCCTACGCCGACACGAACTCTCATCTCAGCACTGCCAGTCAGTCCGCCAATCGAAAGGCCAAAGCACGTTTGGTAGAACCTCCAGCCGAATGAGATTTGCCGCCTGTCGGCGGGAGCCTATGGGCTCGTGAATGCGCCACTGTTGTGGCTCACGGAGCTCACTAAGGCCTGTTGGAACTCGGATTTGAAGCCGCACCATTCGACCCGTGTTGTTTCATCTTGTTTGATGAGTTACACCACCGTAGACCCCAAACAGTTTGTGTTTTGCAATATCGAAACTAGAGCTTGCAACGTCCAGAGCTGGGAGACAAAGGATTGCAAGGCAGAGGCGGCCACAGCAGCCCAGAGCTGGGAGACAAATGTAAAGGATTGCAAGGCAGAGACGGACACAGCAGTACAGAGCGGGCGGACACATCTTAAGAAAGAATTGACCAGCAGTAAGCCTTTTGGGGAATTATTCTTCAAGCGCGAACATGATGCTGGTCACGCTGATCAATCAGCGGGAGCTGACCACGTGAGGACAATGAAAAAAAACATGAGGAGCGAAGGATGTGACATGAAATTGATCTTTCGCGCCTCGCCCCAACTGAACAAAGAGATCGCTGCCACGCCGCCGAAATCCAATCCGGTCATTCATCCAACGCTTGCCCGAAAAGGAAAACAAAGCTGAGAGAGTTACACAGTGTGGCAGGAATGCAGTCCCGAGACAGTCACCCACCCGTGAACCTGTTCCAGCGGACAGGGCAGAAAACAGCAGCGCAGGCACCAAACCTGAAAGACAAAAAGAAAGAAATCACATGGGAGACAAGTGAATAGAAACGCTACATGGCCAGCGGAAAAGGGCGGCAGCACCAGTGACAGACCCGGGAAACAAATGAATAGAAATGCTGCATGGCCAGCGGAAAAGGGCGGACACCAGCAGTGACAGACCTGGAAAACAAATGAATAGAAATGCTACATGGCACCAGCAGTGACGGACGGAGACAAATGAATAGAAATGCTTCATGGCCAATAGACAAGGACACACCAGTGACAGACCTGGGAGATGAATAGAAATGCTGCACGGCCTGCGGAAAAGGGTGACAGGCCTGGGAGACAAATGAATAGAAATGCAGCGGACAAGGGCGGACACCAGCAGTGACAGACCTGGGAGAGAAATGAATAGACAGACCTGGGAGACAAATGAAAAGAAATGCTACATGGCCAGCGGAAAAGGGCGAACGCCAGCAGTGACAGACCTGAGAAATGAATAGAGATGCTGCACGGCCAGTGACAGACCTGGGAGACAAATGAAAGAAATGCTGCGTGACAGACCTGGGAGACAAATGAATAGACATGCTACATGGCCAGTGGAAATGGGCGGACACCAGCAGTGACACAAAGGGCGGACACATCTTAAGAAAGAATTGAACCCCTAACAGTAAACTGTTTGGGGAAAAGCGGGCGACAAACGCAAAAGAAGTGGAAAGGAAGTGGGAGACAGATGAAAAGAAGTGGGAAACAAATGAAAGGAAGTGGGAGACAAGCCAGCCGGGAACCCGACCACAGAAGTTTCGTCGGGGTCCATGTGGATGACGGGTTATTTCTTTCACCAGAAGATGAATCAACTGGAGAAGATATTTCCATTTGGAAGTAGAAAGCAAAAGAATTTCGTCTTCACGGGTCTTCAAATCAACCAACAAGAAGACTACACCATAACAGTGGACCAGACCCAATATGTAAAAGATATAGGCCCCATCAGCATTGACAAAGACAGAAGGAAACAACCTGATGCTCCCATCAATGAGGAAGAGCGACAAGCTTTTCGGGGTCTCATCGGAAGTCTTCAATATGCTGCAGTGAATACACGACCAGATCTCGGGGGCCGACTGTCCTTTTTGCAAAGCAAAATAAACAACGGCCAAATCAGTGATCTCATCGAAGGAAACAAACTTCTACATGATGCCAAAGTACATTCTAAAGTACAATGTCCGTATCAATATACCCCCAAAGAAGATGTTCGATTTGTGGCCTTCTCGGACGCTTCTTTTGCTTCCGAAAGAGTGCAATCATCTCACCAAGGACTCATGATCATGACAGCCCATGAATGTATAGGACAAAATCACAAAAGTGTCGTGAACCTAATACTGTGGTCCTCCAAGAAAATACAGAAGGTAGCCGTGAGCACCCTCTCAGCAGAGGCAATGGCTTTAGCAGGCGCAATGGATCTTCTCGCATGGCGCCGTCTCTATTGGGGATGGCTTCTCGATAAAAGTTGCCAATGGAGATTGGGGGATAAAACACTGCAAAGGTTACCTCCCGCCTTTTCGGCCCTGAAAGATGAACCAGGTCTAATAGAACCAAACACATCATTGAGTGAAAATCTTGAAAAGCTCCAAGTGATAGGCAAAGCCGATTCACTCATTGCTACGGATTGCAAAAGCCTTTACGACCTCATCAGCAGAAAAGCTCCTCCTGCATGTCAGGAATTCCGGACATTGTTGCAGGCTCGGTTGATCAAGGAACACCTCGCCACTGGAGTGGCCATTCGATGGGTTCCATCCAATGCGCAAGTCGCAGATTGTTTAACAAAGGTCATGGACACATCATCACTCCGGGAGGTCCTTCAGGTAGGCAGGTACCAGTCGAATGATGAAGAAAAGATCCTGAAGAATAGGTCCGACCACAAATCCCGCCTCAAATGGATTCGAAGCCATCCTCAGCCGACAACTGATCTCAGCAAGTGAGAGAAAAGCCAAGACGTCTCCGCTTGTCTAGCGAGATCTTCACCACAGCACCTTCAAGAACTCAGCGAAGTCTGAGAGAAGGAATGCCCAGCTTTGAAGCCACGGGAACTGGTCAGTGCGCAACACCACTGCACAGACTTCAAAGCAAATAAAATTCAGAGGGTCATGTATACTCAGAGGAGTATAGTTTTTGTTCATGTGGGAACGAAGCTTTCGAAACATGCTTGACAAATAAAATTAGTTTTGGGAATGTCATTTGCAACCTGTCGCATGTTCGAGCCGCTTCATGAGGGTGTGTGCTTCGCATCCATCTCCTTCTCAAGATTGGGAGGGCGGGTGGTGAGCCTTTGTTACCACTCGAGATCAGGGATCTCGGTCGACCGCGCCGGAGCGCCATAGGAGAGAAAGGTGAGCTACGGGCAGCGCAGGGTATTGGAGGAAACCACAGGTGTTGTTAGAAGCAGAGCTTCAGTTGAATTGATTGCAAGTTGTCATTCACAGTGAGAGCCCAATCCACCGGATCATCCCTACCTTTGTCGAGTTTTGGTCTGACAATACGTATTGTACAGTGTATATATATAAATATTATATATTGCTGACAGTTACAGAATCTTGCACTTCTTTGATGTCTTCTTCACTGTGGTGTCCTTGTCTGCAAGAACTACCTCAAATTTGATTCCAAAACGTCAAAATGCATGACCCTGTGTGTGTGTGTGTCTTTGCAAGCAAGCAAGCAAGCAAGCAAGCAAACACGCACGCACGCACGCACGCACGCAAGCAAGCACGCAAGCACGCAAGCACGCAAGCACGCAAGCACGCAAGCACGCAAGCACGCAAGCACGCACGCACGCACGCACGCACGCAAGCACGCAAGCAGCCAAGGTAAGACAAGCAAGCCAAGGTAACGCAAGGCAACCCAAGGCAAGGCAGGGCAAAGGCAAAGCAAAGCAAGGCAAAGAGACGCAAAGCAAAGCAAGGCGAAGCAAGGCAACGCAGAGCAAAGCAAGCTATAAGCAAGCTTTATAAGCTCAGCAAGCTCAGCAAGCTAGCTAGCCAGCCAGCCAGTCAGTGATTGCTTCATTGAGCCAACTGTGTCCTTCATGTGCAACTGAGCCAGTTGCATCATGGCATTGGCCTGACAAGCAGGGCGGCCAGTTCCTCGCACACACAAAAATATGTAGATAGCGTATGGCGTGTCATATCTAGATGGCCCATGATGGCCCCAAATCCAAAAATGCCCTGAGTCTTATGACTTTGAAGTTGTTTTAGGGTATTTCTCCTTGCTGGGAGCCACAAAACATGGACATTTGATCCCCAAGTCATCGATCTAGACCAGCCAGTTTTCACTCACCACTTCCTCCCAATTTCGATGGACCACTCTTTCATCCCCTCCGTGTCCGTGACACCCCAGACACCCTTTTGCGCCGCACCCCCGCCGAGGTCCCGCCCACTGCCTCCATGGAGAGGTCGTGGACGCCCCGCAGGACCGCGAGACGCTCCTCGGCACATTCCAAGGCTTGGTCCAGATCACCCGCTTGACCACCTGAGTGACTCGGGACGGAGGGGTCGGAGCGATGGAGTGAGTGATGGAGTGATCGAGAAATGAGGGAAGGAAGAGGCAAATTTTGGGAGGTCTGTTCGAAGAAATAAATGACTGGTTTGATTTTGACATGTTTGAAGATGCATCTCTTGGACTGCTTCATACTTCCAAAGAGAAGGGCCAAAGATCAGTCGAATTTAGTCCAGGCATGTTCAGGCCAAACGTATAAATTGGCACGGATGAAAGACATAGACGTAGATGATGCCAGTACATTCTCTTGCCAAAGATGTTTGTTGACACGGCTGTGCATGAAAATCCTCCGAAAGAACCCCTGGAAGAACACAAATTAGACCAAAAATCTATTGGTTGAGGTCCTCCCTATTTTCATACACCCATTTTTTGACTGAAGAATGTTGAAGAGCCCAAACGTTGAACGGAATCCCTCCTCCGTTGTTTCAGGGTCTGAGGCGCCTCAGAGCACCACCCATCTGCTCACCACTTCAACTAGGAGCCGGGCGCAAATCCGCCATGAAATGAAGACATTGAGCCTGGTCATGGAATGACATTGGGATTGGGATCATTGAGCGTTCAAGTCATGTTTCGAAAGCGTTTTCCACTTGAGCATGTGAACCCCTGAACAGGACAGGGCCCACCGGCTATCCACCATTTGCTCGCTGCGTCGTGGCCATGTGAACATCTGTGAACATCGAACAACGCACCAGCCTCTCCACGGGGCCAGTAAGACTCTTGGAAGAACTCCTGAGCCTGCTTGGCCAACCTCGCTTCGCGGCGCGACCGCCGGACCTGTCGCACCGGTTGGTCCATGACATGCAGACTGCGGTACTTGTAGTCTGAACCATGAACCAGGCTCGAAGGGCTCAGTTTTCCCATCTAGTGTGTCTGGAGTCTGGGGGTTGCCAAAAATTGAACAAATTGGTCAACTTGGGAGTCGAGCCACCAAACGAAGAGGAAAATTCCACCTTGCAAAAGAACAATAGGTGGACAATGTACTTATGCTCATGAATGTGCATAGTGGCATAGTGGCATAATGAAAAATGTATGTTCTGCAACTGGTTGAATGGAAGAAACGTGAAGAAACAAATGAAACAACCAATACCGCCGCCGATGTTGGACTGCAATCCCCACGCGCTGGCCTGTCATGTCAGCAAGCCCGTTCCATGTGAGGTGTAAGTTCTTTTGAAGAAACAAACTACGATTTGAAGAACCAAAAGCCTCTTCTTCTTTGAGACTTACGCCCCCCCTTCCTCGTCTGTTTCTCCACCAAACCAAGCGTCTTCAACGCATCCTCTTTCTTCCCCATGGAGCCCTGGGCCATTGCTTCGCGCAGGATGGCCCTGAAGCGGAGGTCCCTCGACCCCGTCGAGGCCGTCGGAGTAAAAAGGGGTGACCGGTGCAGGAGTGAGTCGTGCACGAGCGGCGCCTAGCTTTGTTGTTGGCTTTCCGGATGAACTGGTCCCCAACGTTGCTGTAAAGGTCTTTGGGGTGAGGGATTGAAGTTTAAGCCCCGAAAAGAATGTTGGAACACACGCGGCCATGCACAGCATCTTTCCGTGCTCAAATAAAGTATATATATATAGTTAATGATGTCTTGACCCCTCATCTGAAGTCCACGCTTGGACTAGTGCTCATCTCAAACATGCCGTAGTGAGTAGAAGTTTCCTGCACCACAAGAGTCCCCCTGCAATTAGTCGACTGAAAACTTTCTGCCTTCAGACTCTTCTGCCACAAATGCCAAGTGATCTATTCAAGGTTGACTTTGTTTGACATTCCATGCAAAAGCCACCCTGGCCAAATCCTGTTTGATCAATCAATGCATTCTAATTACCATAATCGTCCATAATCATCCATGTACCACATGTCGCTGAGATCCCAGCATGGCTTCAGCGCGTTTGTCTCCATTCTTCTGTGCCATCGTTCTGGCTTCCTTCGCTACTCGAAGAGCCGCCTTGGGATTCCTCGCGAGTCGAAGCGCTGGGTCGAAACCCAACGAAAACCACAAGAGTCATCTTTTTATTATGCGAACTACTTGTGGTGGTTTCAAATGTGGGCTTTGTATGGCTTTGGCACCACCCTGGTGTTAGTTTTAGTGGTAGAACCGGTACTTCCTCTATCCCCAGCCACACCTCACCTCAATGCACATCAACGCCCTCACCTAAAAGAAGCTGGTCGTTTCTTCTTCCCGTTGCTGCGACCTGCCGGCGTGAAACGTCGCGTGCCCGACAAGCCTCTGTCGGAAGAGGAGAGCATCGATGAGGTTCTGCTGCAACCTGGAGGTCTCCTCATGAAGCGAAGAGAGACCGGTCCGGTCAGAGAGACGGTCCGGGTCGGTTCTGGTCGCATGCGGAAAGGAAAAAGGAAAGGAACAACAACGCACCGGTGAGATCTCTCAGGTACCATGGTCGCACGTGCAGGTACGGTCGCAAGATTTGTTCAGAGCAGGATGTTGGTAGTTCACTTGGACAAGGGGAGTAGTCCTGAAGCAAAGCTGCAAAAGCTGATGTTGTGGCAACTCGCTTGGGCTGTAGTCACAGCCGTCCCCAGTCTCTTCGCGACACCGAAGTCACAGCATCGGTCTCAAATCGGTGTCGGCGTCCTGCATGTCTCCAGCAGCTTGCGCCAATCCGATGGTCTTATCCAATGTCTCAATGGCCTCATTGGTGTCCTGACGTGGGAGAGAAGTCGGGCGTCCTCCCCACCGGGAGGACGACTCCTAACCGTTAGGAGAATTTAGTGGAGATCCACTCGTTCCCAGAGTCAGGTCATGTGGATTCATGTGGTATCTTGGTATCCATCAATGTCAAGGTAGAAGTGGAGATCCAACAGGTGCCAAAGCTGATGCACACTTTCTTTGCAGTGCTTTCTTTGCTCACCACTCCTTCGCCTTCATGTGGGCCTGGGCCACTCCAAAAAGGAGCTTCCTGAGGACCGCCGGCCAAACACTGCACGCCTCTTTACGCGCCGTTTAGGCCGAATGTTGTGAGCTCTCTCTCTCTCTCTCTCTGTCTCTCTCGCTAAGTGAAGCACGCGCTCCATCGCTTGTCTCCCAAACGGTCCGCAATTTCTCTGGCTTCATCCACCGCTTCGATGGCCTCAAAAAAGGGCGTGTGCAGGCTCCACACCGGCAAAGTGGTGGGTGTTTGATTGGTGTTTGGGAGTGCTTTTTCATGGAGAAAGTTGGAGGATGTTGGGAAGGCTGGAAACCAGTGGAAACTGTGGAAACCATCAAAGCCTCGAGAAGGCCTATGTCATCTCCCCCATCTTCACACCTTGAAAAACAGCCAAGGGCGCTTGCACGCCTCGCTCCTTCGTCCGCGGTCCTCCGCGGTCCTCTGCGGTCCTTCGCACGATTCCCCCGGGCGAGCCTTGTCGGGTTTGTCCATGACGATGTAGACCCTGCCCATGGCGTCCTTCACCATCCCCTGGCCCAGCTGACACCCGAGCTCTCCAAAGCGTTCGAAGGCCGACTTCGCGAACTTGATCGCCGGCTTGTACCTCGTGACGAGGGATACGAGGTGTCACCAACGTCTGATTTCTTTCTGCGGAACGGGAGTTGAAGCATCTGAGGCTGATTTGACGGAATAGGTACGAGTACATAGTCTTCAGTGGAATTCTGAGCACTATAGTGAGGAGAGAAGACGAACGGAACATGCGCAAGTATCCTTGCTCGCTTGCCGCCACGCGTCTGCTTTAGCTCAGCCATTACTTCGATGATCATGTAGACGCACATTGCCTGAAAGCCGTCCCTTCTCAGAGTGCAGCGGGGTGCGGCCACACCAAAAGCACGAGCTGGAATCTGAAGTTGCGATTCTTTAGCTTTATGATGTCACGACGTCCTATCCTTTTGGAGACATTTAATACATACCTGGATCCACAAATAAGTTGAAATTATAACTTGTGATTGGAATAAGTTCTTATTCTTCATTCTGATCACAATTTATACTTTCGAACGGATATTATCGTGTATTACGCTTATTATCGTCCGTTGTCATCCAGGGTCATTTTTCGAGAACTTTCGGGAAGTCCTCAGATTCTCATCCCTTTTGTATATATAATCGAGTATTGATCCCAGCCTCAAGCGGTTCTTTTGCACTGCTCTCCCCTACAGCGGACTTCCAAAAGCCACGGCCTTCATTCAACGACCGCTCCAACAGACTTGTACCTGCGCTAGGTACCGCTGGTATGTTCTCAGCGCTTGATTCCTCGCTGACACACACCTCGTTAAAAAACTTGCTCTGCCAACGAAATCTTCCTCTTGGAAGCATGCATCACAGATGATATTCCAGCACCATCCACTCCGCTGGCACTGGAACAAAAGTTCTTCCAACAATTCCTGCAACATGTGGTACTTCGGGTACATTGGAAAGTATGTTTTCCCGTGCAAGAGGCTTCTGTGTCCCAAAAATTGGTACGCCTCCAAAAAGTGATTCCCAGCTTTGATCAGTGGCTCAGCACGATCCTTTGGAATCCACATAGCCTCCTTGAACAAAGATCTGAGCAGGAAATTCATCGCTTTGGTGCCAGAAGCCTCAGATCAGGATGGAGCAGGCTCATGGACACTTATTGGTGTATAAATGGGTCAAAACTTTGGTGAAGGATTTGACAGGGAGTTGGTGAAGCACAACTTCCAAAAACCTTACATGACCTGTACAAGAAACAACGAAACGGAGATCCTCGTGAGCCGCGCAAACAGCCTCATTCTTTTGGCAATAGGATTCCATCCATTCCATGAGGGTGGCCGTTACATGGGCCTTATTCCATGATCCGGCAGGTTCGGTCCCCTTCAAATTGAAGGTGTGGGGCTCAAGCTTTTTCAGGTACTTCACCTTCTTGTGCTCGGTGCAAAAATCTAAGAAGTCATCGTTGAGCACCGCCACCCTTTTATCAACACTTGATTCCCTAGTCACATACTGGAGCAAGCTGACGCACGATGCCAGCCATGACTTTCCAATTCCCATGTGAAATGAATGCCACACGTCTATCTTATGGAAGCGTTGGAGGCCACCTGGAGCTTCATCGTGTAGCAACTGTGTCCATGGAGGTTCTTCTGACCACGGCAGTGGGGAACCAAAGAGTCTTGCACGTCGGATCAACTGTCGGGATGTTTTCCTGAGCAGCCAACTAACGGTGTGGGCAACCAACGAATTACTGCAATCCATCTGGACAAGTCGTAGATGTTTAAGTGCACCCAAAAATCTTATAAGAAACAAAGATGAGGGTTCCCTCATGCAAAAGGTAAGCGAGAAAGAAACAGCTTACAGTAAAACATGTTCCTATCTCCTCGATCCACACAACAAGCGTCAGGTCTTCCCAATCTCCCTCTTTGGTGCCGCCCATGCACAAATGACAGATTCCTGGGGGACTGTTCATGTACTTCTTCGCTTGCTGAGCACCTCTTGGAGCACGCCTGTACGATCTCTCCAAATTCGCTGATTGAACCTAAACTGGGTCCAACAACCTTGCAACAACTGCTTTCTCAAACACAGAACCTCTTGGTTTGACAATCACCCCAAAGATCACCAAAACAAAGCGACCATGGAAAAAGAACAGCTGGAACCAGGACCACCAGGGAACTAGATATGACCAGTCGCCCTTGTTGCCCAATACAACTGGATACACAGTGTGCTCACACTGTCCTGGCATCTGAATCCCCTCAGATTCAAGGTGCTTCCAATCATCGACAACCAATCTGATGACCTCCGCGAAAATGCTTGGGTCGTCTTGGTACAGCTCCTATACAGGGCCAAACGCAAGAGAAATTAGATTTATGTACATGTCTCAGGCCCCCCTCACTTGAAAGTCAAAATTGTTTGTTTTTTTGCAATTGTCGACCACGGTCCTTGGGGCAAACAAAGCTCAAAAATCTGCTTTGCATAGCGTTCTTCAACAGGTTGATAGGAATCCCACAAGCCTCTAGATCTTTGTACCATTCATCAGGGGGCCTGTTGTGTCGGCTTCCATGCCCAATCACACCAGCAAATTGTATGATGAGGACACCGTTTCGCTTATACGTTGTGCCCTCATCCCCATGTACCAGTATTGGCAGCAGCTGTGATGGTGTAATTGTTCCCTGTGAGTTCTTGATCTTCTTGATTGCACCGTGTTCTGGAAAGACCATCCCAAAATGGTACCAGAATGCTTCCAAAGCATTCTTCGCGTCTCTAATTGTGGGGATCCCTCCCAGCACCAAACGCAAGTCACCTGTGGTAGACATAGCTTTCAACAGCTTGGATGGGCGAATCCATGGAAACTGATCAATGTCTCCAAGGGGGCTGTAGCTAAGTTCCACAGGATAGACCATGCCATACTTGGAGAAAATTCGAGACACGCCCTCTTCCTTATATAAGTGTTGTGGCAGTTGCACAAGAAAGAATTCGATGCCACATTGACCTATTAACCGAACACCTTGCCAGTATATAATTTGCGGGTGATCTATATAAAACAAATAGTCTGGAAAATTGGTGATGAAGAGTCCGAGGGACTGCATTTTTCTCCGTTACCGCGTGCAAAGCTTTCAGCACGGGACAGCAACGAGCCTCGCTGCCCTCTGGTAGCTCATCAGCACGGTCATGAACATCCGCTTTGGCAGATCGAACGATGTCAACGCAGGAGTCCTTGTAGGAATGTCATGGAATGTGTTGGCACTGTTTCCTATATAACACTTGATCTTTCAAAAGTCCCTCCAACAATATATAACACACGTACTATACCTCAGACATGTTTGCATGGGAACTATAGAGGCCCATACACCTGTTTCATATATTTGTTCATCCCATCCGGGTTAGCTTCCCCATGCCCGCGCAAAGACTGCGCGGCGACTCGCGGCGACCTGTGGCCGAGCATCTCCACGGCCATACTTCCAGGCCAAGAGCTTCGCTTTTCGGCATGGACCTGGCATAAATGACGAGACCACATAGAAGGCATACCAGATCGACATATATGAATCGGATTGCGCTGCTCGATCGAATTGCTGTTAGATCGGATTGCCCCAAGTGGTTTTGCTGTCCGGTCATTTTTACGCCGCTTTCTATGCACCTTTGTGTTCATCACCATCCCCCTGCATGGCTTATACATGCGCATCCATGGGCAAATATTGCCCTTCAGTGCACAAAGGTGTTCTAAAGCGCTCGATCTATGATGTCCCCACTTCAAAAGTTCATGGGCATTGTGTGCATGCAGGAAAGCCCGCACAACACCGATCAAATTTTCTGTACCACGGTGCCTGATCAGGCCTTCTTGGACCTTGTACGCTTTCGGCTACCACGAGTCGAAGTCTCAGCATTGCCAGCGGCCTCAGTTGAAGCCTTGGCAGACTTCTTCTCCAGCTTCTTAGCCTTGCCCTTTGGGCCAGGTTTGGTGGAACTCCCCTTTGCCTCTTTGGGCTTTCGGCCTTTGCCGTTGCCACTTTTGCCATTGGTTTTGTTTGCCTTCGCGGCATCCTTCTTGATTTGCCTTAAAGAGTCTCAAGTACATCCTCAAATGAATGAACCACATAATTCACATCTTTTTGTTGGCCATGCATGTTTATATACATGCAATGTTTATGCACATGCGAACATAAGCTATGTCGACGAGATGCTTGTAGTCAGCATCAAGCGTGAGAAAATCCACACACCTTTGGTTTGGCACTATCGCAATTCCAAGCGGCAAGCATTCACAAGACTGTGTGCAAAAGATCAATGGAGCCATGGATACATATGCTTCAACATTGATCTGCATCAAACGTCCCCCAAAAAATTGTTCCAAGAAACGGTCCCTTCACGTTGCCTTTCTCCACGTCGATCGCATCAACCAGCCTAAGTTGGATCCAGCTTGGTCCATGCATATATACACGTGATGCATGATATACAAACAATCATGGTCTGTCGAAACGGCTGAAACTGTTTCACAATGAAGGGTTCTGTGTGCGATGTTTGGCTTTGCATTTATTCCATCCGCATGAGCAATGAACAGCGTCAATGAATGTGCATGGTTCAGCGCAGAACAACTATACAGCACACCCCATCAGCAACGGAGCATTACTTGGCCTCCGGAATGACCGGAACACATAGTACACTAAGAACGGTCCATCGTCGCTCTCAACTACGCCCTCACCGCCGTCCCTCTCGTTCTTGCACCCTTGCATACCTAAGCTGGTGTAGACGGCAAGGGGATCTAGAAACAAGTAAAGGCATATTGCTGATACATGTACATTTTTTCATGTCCCAAGCGTTTTCAGACGGGCTGCCCATGAAGTGCTGAATCATCGCTGCTTCGACAAAGCTTGCAGAGACCGTATCCGAGGATGCATAGACTACGACCATCCCCTCCCATCGGTTTTTCCATTCCGTACAGTATCCAAACTTTGTGTTGTAGAATCTGCCATGAGCATTGTGTGTATAGCCAATTTTGTATGTCATAGGCGAAGCTCTTTCTAAATGACGTTCCACCACACCAAAGCAGTGTTTGAGTACATGGCCAGGAAGAGCACCTTTCGGAGGAAGGCAGTAGTCTAGCTTGGAGTCAGCTTCTATCATCTCAAAACATGATTTTGTTCTTTGAAGCGTCAAGATAGAAGGTCCCAAGAGGTCTGTAAAGTGACGCTTACGCCTGCGACATTCAGCGACATTCAAGCCCTGGCCACAAAATGAGGTCTTTGGCTTTGGATGCTCTTGAATGCAAGAAGTGCTCAAGGAAGAATGTGCCTTGGTCTACTTTGAGCGGGCCAAGCGATCAGATGTGATGGGCTGGGTTTGTTGAGAACTCTTGTATATAGGCTTGGTTGCGAGCAAGGTACTTGTCGGTTGAACTCGATGAGTTCGGTAAGCCAGGATTGCTCATCATCATTGTCAATGGTGTCCATAGGGAGTGCCACGCGGATGCGAACAGCTTAACCCTTGTGAGCTCCCCCCACCCCACTGGAGCCCTTGTACATGGACGGAAGGAGCGTTTGCAAAGGGTCATGTGGGAAAGATTAGAGGATATTAGAGGCTCGTGTGTTATGTGGGACATATGAGCGCCCAGCACTAAACATTGCCAACAAGTAACTGTTTGAACTTCTCACTTCCTTGAACTGGTGCATCCATTTTGAGGTCAGTCAAGAGCTTGGCGAGGGCAGTGTAGGACTTGTTGAGCTTGCCCTTGCACTTCTCGAGGTTCTGACTCAGCCTCAAATTTATCTACAAAGGTCAGACGGTCAGACTGCATGAGAATTCAAGGACCTTCTGAAAATGGAATGCAATGGAATGTGTTAATGAGGATAGCACACTTCAATATGACCACCTTCTGGGCACTTATCACTCCCGAGGAAGTTATTCATTTCCTGAATGGCGTTCATTTTGTCCCGGATGACTTGCATGAACTTCTCCAGGTCAGGTCCCACCTGTGAACTGGAAGGCTGGACTTGGGATCCTGTTCGGGGGAGGTTTGCAAGAGGCCGATGGACTCCAGTGACTCCAGTGCATGACACAAACAAAACCAAAAGCATCCCAACATGGCCTTCTCCCCTAGCACCTCCACTGCTCCCGGAGCGTTGTTGGTGTTACCCCACAGGTTCAAGCTCAAGTCACCAGTGTCGGGAGCTTCTGCGTTGACCTTGTCCTTATATAATCAAGAGCTTTATATGGGTTTACATCAAAAACTGAACATGTCGCTTCCAAGTGGTCCCTCACCATGTCATGCAGTGTAATAAACTATATATAGGAAGATTGGATTGGGTCCCCTACATCCTTCTCGGTCATCTCCTGCTCCTTTAAGAGTTCGCTCCTCTTCAAAAGCGACTTGCATTCGTCTTCCACAAAGTACTCCATGATGGTGCCGTCGTATTTCCATGGCCTGGAGGAAACGTGGTTGCATGTACAGATCTCAACTGGCATTTTTGCAGTGATGCATGCGTGGAAACAGGACAGGGCCCTACCTCACCAACGTGTTTGGCCACTTGGAGCAGTAGGCAACAATGGCTTGGATGTCCTTCCTCGGATTCCACGCATGTATATAGCAGGGCCAACGATATGAGCATGCACGCTACATGCATTCACAGTGCCGCCAATGAGTATATATACCTATAGGCTTTTGAGACGAGGGTCGCGCTGTAGTTTTTCTGGGCCATCTTGGCCTCTGTAAGCCACGAGCCGTGAATTTCTTGCTCACGTAGCTGCATTTTCTCACGAACCACCACAACACGCGTGATAAACTCTGCCTGCAAGGGACACGGTTAGCACAGGGCAAAGCTAACACAAAAGTGGGGGCAATCAACCATTTACGAGCGTTGTTTGTTCATGTTCGGATGTTGATCTATATGCTTGAACGTTGCCATGAACTTGATGCCATATGCATCGATCCATATGCAGGGATCAAAAGAATGGGAACGACACGCAATTAGAGTTGAGACCGGTTTCGGCAAATTCCCACCCTAATCTTCTTGAAGTGCTTTCGGTCGCTTCCGATTTTGCGAATCGTGTCACACAAAGCAATCTCCAGCCACTCACGGCGCTGGGGGTTCTGGTAGTCATCCCTGACATCCTTGTCCACATGGCATTTTCCACTGGGTTTCACCTCCACTAATCTTCTCAATCTCATTCTTAGGGCATCGTGACCCAGAACCTTGGCAAATTGAAGGGTGCGTTGATCATTGGATTTCACGCGCTGCATATACACATAGGCAAGCTGCTCCCTATCTATAAAAATGGGTCAACCCACAATGTATAGTTCAATCAGGTTGCAATTGACAAAAATATCAAACAAGTAACAGGTTTTCCATCTGGCGTCACGATTGTGTCATCCTCCAGCTCGCCAGCTTTCCTGCCAGGTCTCTCCTCGTCGTCTCCCTCACCCCTGGCACTCCGTGCTGGCGTTGAAGGCACCGTGGACATAGAGGATTTGCTGTTTGGATCACCTTCAATCCCCCTAGCACCCCTGAGGACTGTCACCTCAGATTCCAAGGTCTCAATCTTTTGAACTGCCCGCAAGAGCAGCTCACGATCAGTCATCTGTTTGGAAGTATCAGGCGTTGCAGGCATCGAAGGCCCGACCTTATACTCGATGCTGTGATGCAACGCTATGCCATGCACATGTTATAACACGTGTGGCAAGAATGTGTTTGTGCATGCCCTGCAACCATTGACACTTTGGATCATTGAAACATGAAGGTTTTCCAGCTCAGCGAAAAGATCACCTTCATGCATGCACTATAATGTGTTTCATGCCACTGTCCCTTAAAATGCAACTTCCTTGAACAACATCTTAAGCCAAGACTCCTCAGCAGAGGACTGGGCGAGCTCCATAGCAGACTTAGTGCAGCGTTTTCATTAGGACCAGGGCCCACATGCATGCACGGGCTGACTCTATAGGCATGCTTTGATAGTGGAGACTTCATAGATTTTTGTATAGATGTACCTACATGGACCCCAAGGCTCAATTCACGATTGACGATATTGCGTTTTGTGCAATCCATCGTGGGAACGGAACTGTGGTACGCCAGCGCTTTATGCATTTCAACTCCAAATGAGGACCAGTGACTGCTGGTTGAGTTTCAATCTCCGATGGGCTTGGCCTCGGAGTAGTCGGAGGTCGAGGTGGAGGCATCATAGCCTTGCATAGCGGAGCGCGCAAGAACTTTCCCTCTTCATAAATTGGTTCACTGGCGAATGCCAAAGACTTAATTCCATATTGCACAAACAAGTGACTGATGGCAACCCCGGTTCCTTCTTGATGACAACCCCTGCGGAAGCTGGTGGAGAATTGGGGTGATTGGCCTTGAGCTTGGCAAGCAAGACCCTGGCGTCCTGCACGTTTAAACGGCAGTTACGCCCGGGTGCAAACTATGCCACATGCGATGGATACATGCTAGCAAGACTTTAAATTTTCATTGCCCAATCTCCATTCACACCACCCCCATCCTTCAGAGCAGCCGTTAAATCGCCTCCACTCAACTTCAAACCCGAGATGACTTGGCAGGCATTGCCTCCATCTCGGAGTGTGTTGCATGACCAGGCCCGGCTTGGTAGGGTCTCGCGAGACATCGCGTGGATGTTACACCCTGCACTGGACACAAATGCCTAACTTGATCCCTTCAGGCCAAATAGCAGGCACCGGAGGGCTAAATCACACGCATGTGTTGATCGGCATTGATATAAACAATGCATGAGTTTGTGCGACAGACATGTGAAAACAAGATCACGTGGACAAAAATAAGGAAACAGCTCCAAGAGAGACGGATTTTGATCTCCAAAGGTTTCTGTGTGTCGACTATACACACGTCAATCCTCGATATATCGGCTGCAGGAAGGCCTCCAACCAACGAATTTGACAGTTTTTGTCAACATGAATTGAGCATAGATCGAATCTTTCAGGCTCATGGGGTAACCATTCAAGTCCGTAAGGGGCAAAGTGCAGCAAAGCCCTCGCTAAATGGGTCAAAGAGTTCGGGAACATTCGAGAAGTATTTTACGTAAAATTTACATAACCCCTGAACGCTTCTGAATGTAAAATGAACGCCTTTTGAACGCAAAATGAACGCAATTGAACGCATCTGGGTTTCGGGAAGTTTCGGGTACATTCGAGAAGTCACCCCAGAAGCAATAATCCACAACAATCTTATGTAATATTTACGTGGTTTATCGCCCGTACTAAAAAACTGCATAGTTGTACATTTCCTCTGAGGGAACCTTTCCGACCAAATCCCACCACTTGGCGACAAAATGGTCCGCAGTAGGTTTTTTCGGGGCTTGTCGGGGTCTGTTTTGGAAAGACTTGCGCACGTGACCATGGTTTCGGGTATATAAATGGGTGAACGTGGCTTTGGGTGTATCCACCGCAGTCCCATACACCAGAAAGGGCTATACAGGTATATATACCGTATACCCCAGAAGCAATCTCAGGCTATATACTCAAAGGCACCAAAGCCTGCTGTCTTGTATAAAGGTCTATTGGGGGCGCGTGTTGGATTGCGCAATTTATCATGCAGTACGTCACGTCGGTCAAGTTGATTTGGTGAGGTCTATCAAGAAAGACGCGGGCGCTGTTGACAAGGACGCTCTATATGTATAGGCCCAATCCATCCCCGGGTCCAACTGCATCCCTGCTATGGCTTTCCCTGATGTGGGGCTTGTGGCCTATCTGGCAAAGAAATTGCAGTTTATGAAATGAGGACGATGTGCATGATTCTTGAAAACCTTTGTTCGTTTGCTATATCTCAATACCATCCCTACAGAGTCCAAATGGTTTACCCATGCGAAATAGAGTCAACATCAAAGAGAGCGTTGCACTCATTGGTAAACCAACGGCTTGGTTCAATGCATGGGTTAACAAGACACCGTTGTGTTTGGGTGCACCGCTACATGGATTTGGGTAAAACGGCCCTCCACTCATCAGGAAGATCTAAATGCCTATTCCCACGCAAGTATGCACCCACCTTGCGCAGGTTTGCCTCTGGCCAATTGCTCCACTCGGCTTTTGCAAAGGCAGCGCTTGCTGGGACACTGGACGGAAGGGATGAGTCGGGCGGTTTTCCCTCGCCCTTCGTGGACAACAAAGGGAGCAACTCAGTGATCTTCTTCCCGAAAAGGCGTGGATAAATCCTTAGGTTGTTTCACCGCATTGCAGATTAAGTTTGTATACATACGTGGCCGTTTGGAAGAACAGTATAATAAATATACCATGCATACAGATGGGCTGAACCGCCTGGCATAGATCTGGAGACCTAGAACATGCAATATAGAAATCTGAGTATAGGTGGCCAAAGCAAACAATCATTTTGGGACCAGCACCGGCATTTCAGCTGAGGGTCTGAGTGGACTTCAATGCTTTTGTTCCTTGATAACCACCATTGGACGAGCGCTTGGTGGTCTTCAAGGTCAGCTTAGATTTCTGGGCTTTGGTTAAGCGACCTAAGCACAAGCGGCAAATAATGGCGTTGTTCGAGAACATCTTCTCCCTTTTTGGAGATTTGGCACCGTGATGGGCCATCCACCAGCCCACGCGGTATACCTGAGAAATATTGGCGCGCAGGCAGTACATGCACGCAGGAAGAATCTGGCTGTTGCAAAGGCACCACTGACTAAATTTGTTAATCTTATATAGTCTATTGAACCAATTCTGTTGATGCATGCTTCATGACAGATTGCCCTTCAGTAAACCAACTGCCAAAACAATCCAGCCAACATGAATGACCACGCCCTTCACATCCCTTTGCACCAGAAAAATGCCAGGGCACTCTCAGCTTCCGGTAGAGCCAACGAAAGCGCTCAAAGTGCTCCATCAGGCTGGAGCCTGGCTGCTCCAGCCCGAAGGCCCCACCCCTAGCTGCCACCAGCAGCATCAACAAGATGCTCCTGAATCGGTGCCAGGAAAGAGGGCTTGGACTTTGACACATCAACAGGCAGTCGCGGCTGAGTGGGGATGTTGTTTTGCTTCCATTTCTGAAAGACTTGTTCAATCTTGTTAGCCTCCAATAACTTTGATTAACCCCTGAATAGTACGTGCAACTTTGAGCAGAACAAGAAAAATACTTGCAACCATTCATAACCTTTCGATATATTTATTTCCACATGGCATCGGTAAGGGTACTTTGGTGAACGAACGCATCACGTATTCCCATCACTTGCAGAAACTCTGTGGGATCACTACTGAAGTCCTTGACAACATGGAGTTAGCATCCCTTATATAGGCTTTGCTCTCATCGCCGCTTGGCAATAGGATAGAACGTTTGGACGTGCCAACGTTCAAGTGCACCCAGCTGCTGCACACAGTTCCCATCAGCACCCAAAACCTGTCTTCTTGGGCATTGAGGATTGCCCAAATGGCTAGCCTCAAGAACATGCGGAATCCAGGTTACTGATTCCATTTATATATAACGAACTTGTTTATTTATATAAATACCTTCACAGCAGTGTTTATGCAGTGATCGACAACTAGGTCCAGAACGCAAATCCAGAATTTTGCAAGAAATCGAATGGATTCGATTGAGGTTTGAAACCAAAAGCTTCTCCATATTCGATGTCACACGCCAGCCCGGGATAGTGTGCAGCACGGGTCTCCGCAAACACGTTCCCCACACCTGAGAAAAGCTCGATGTACTGCAGCTCCTGCAGCGGTGGGAGAAGAACCTACCCTGTCACCCTGAAACTATAGTCAGATATTGCAAGTATATACAGTATATACCGTATATATGGTGTTTGTTTTGGGATGAGATGGGATGAGTTTCACAACCTTCCAGCATGGATGGAAGCGTCCCGTCCATGTCCCAACCATGTCACTTCCCATGCACGCTGAAAGCCGCCTTTGGATACTTGGGCAGGTTGGTCGTGAACGCGACCAAGATCACCAAAACGATGAAGGCCTGCAGCGGAGACTAGATCAGATGGGAGAGGGCGGGATAGCACGCCGCCTCCATCAAATGGATATATACATGCTCTATGTGCAATCACCAACACTTGTGTTGATAATCTGGGTATATAGATATATAGTCTGACTCAACACGCCTTGGGAGCTTCAAGATGAAGTAGTCGGTGGACCAATCGGTCCAGGTTGAGGGAGCCCAAAGCCATGATACCCGGCAAAACAGTCTTTGAAAAATGCAGAACAATCATGGCACCATTTTTATGGAAAGTTAAACGCGATGTTTCTGATCTGAGAAAACTTTGGGGGTTGCAAAATTTTGCGGGCTTTTGTTGCTGTATGTTCTTCGGATCGATCTATATATAGAAATGTCCTTTCTCGCCGTACATGCGAACTGAGCCAGGGTTCTGCACAAATGCAGAGACATTGTTCGACTGCATGCAACTATAAAGAGTTCAACGCAAAGCACCGCATCAGTTCCATGTATATATATAAATAAACTGGTGACGTGCTCGTTGGGAAGATCTTTGAACTCTTTGTCCATGATTGGGAAACGATCTTGCACCACACTCCATTCATGCAGAAAGTAAAGCGTGCAAGGATCACCCTTCCTGACTTCTCCGATTCGGGCCGTGAATCCACTTCTGGGCGCCACAGCTCGCTTTCCGAAGACCATCTCAGACGATAACCTGGCAAGCAAAAAGTTTGTATTATAGACGGCGGATTTGTTATTTATAGTATGGGGGTTGGGAGGGAGGGACAATTGAGAAGTTGGTCTGACTGGAACGTGTTTGAGGATTGATCCTATAGAAGTTTGCTGACACCATGGGTTCACAATGGTGGAACACGAAAGCTTTCCGAGAAACGCCGGATTTGCTTTTTCTGCGCGAACGACTTCATGGAACCTATAGTTGAAAGATGTTGCAAGATCCTCTGAGGGCAGATCCATCAGAGCCGCTAGAATCCCCATTGAGCATGACATGTCATCATGCAAAGTAAACCCCGATTGCACCAGTGCCGCTTTAACTTCCGTAAAGGGCAGGCAACCACAAACAGCCTGACTTGAACGCTTGGGACGCAGCCATAATAAAATCAGCACCACCTGCAAAACTGATGGGTATAGTCTTTTGGGTGCATGTCATGTTGAACCATCAGGTAAACACTCAAATTGCAGGATAGGTGAACAGGTCTCCATAGAAATGTTAGGGGCCCTGGCTGCTCTTCCCAATTACGCTTCGCCATTCTCTGGATCCTGTACACAGTGAGCCTTGAGGCTGTAGCCCCGGTCCTCAAAAGCCTTCCGCTGAGCCCGCTTCAAGCATTCAACAACTGGCTTGATCGTAGCATTGGACAGGGTGCCATCGCAATCTGCCATCTTCTCGACCTTGGGAGTTCCAGACACAGGACACTGGGGGTGAACCGGTGGTGAAGTTGCGGGAAATGCGGAGTGACAACTATTATAAGCGTTTGTCATGCGTGTTCTTTGTATACTATAGGAATGCGTTGCTATAAATGAAGAGTTTACCGCACAAAGTGCGACCAAAGGGCAAAGAGTTGAGCCATTTTGATATTGACATAGACACAGCCCCCACGCGCAAAGTACGCAATCTGGCTGACCTGCTTGGACTTGTATGCCTTCTTTGGATTCTTGCCATCTGTCTTCTTTTTTTCTCTCTCTGTTTGAGTTCTGGCACTAAGCGATCCTTGTTGACCTTGACTCCGGCAGCATGCCTCGTCCAATAGCACGAAATTGAGAACTGGTCAGGCGCCGACCCGTCAAAGGCATCAGGGTGAATGCAGCTGGTTGACTCACACTCATCCAGCACCTTGTTGATGCAAAGCAGATAGTGGTCAAAGTTGGAATCGGTTTCGGCTTTCTTATCCTTCTTCTTGTTGTTCTTCTCTGGCTTTGCCACTGTCTTCTTTGCTGGAGGCTCCTGTTTGGCTGCGTTGGACTTGGTCGGTTTGCTTTGGTTCTGCTTTCTCTTTCGATCTTTCTTCTGGACAAAGTCTGGTGGCCCTTCCGATGACGATGCACGCTCAATCTTGGCCACTGGAGATGGGGGTTTGTTCTCCTCCCTCTCCGACGACTGCGGTGACTTCGATGGTGACAAATGTTTTGCTTTGCGCAGAAGCTTCAGCTTCTGCTTGGATGGGCTGGTGCACCCTTTCTTGCCTTTCTTGTTCGCCTTTCTCTTGGCAGCAGCCTTGGCTTGCCGTTTGCCACCTTTGCTTTTGGCAGCTTTGCTGGCCTTGCTCTTGTTATTTGCACCTCGACCCTTCTTGCTTTTCTCTTCACCTTGGTCTCTCTTTCTTTTACGATCCTTTTTCTTGTCTGCCTTCGCCTCTTCATTGTCCTCTTTCATTCCAAACTGGCGGCGTCGCGTCACAGGAGCATGGGATGGCACCTCTGGGTACTCCTTCAGGGAGAATGCGACTCAGATCGGCTATATATATTTAAGGTCTGGCGTTGCTGGGAAATATATACAGTCCAGTTTTGTGCATGCAGTACAGTTTGTTCATCAAGTATTTTGTTTTGTTGTTGTTTATATATGTTGTGTGAAGCACGTGTTTAAACAAGTTGTGTTGTTTGAGTAAAGCACGTATCGCACGGTACTTACATTATGTCGGATGCGTCCATGCAACTTTCTATGCATACTATGCATGTTCTTGATTGTTTTAAACCTGATTTCACCATGGTCTATATAAGTTGAAGAAGGCAAACAAATATGTTTTGAACCACTCTGGGTGGAGCTGATATAGGTCGGACGCATGACGATGATGAAGTCCACAAAAGAAAACATAATGTGCATATTTTTCAGGGTTGAAACATGTGAAACTGCACTTCTCCTCATGGCTCTGTGAAAGCGCGGCAGCTCTGTTCGCATCCTCCGTCTTCAACATCGCTTTCATGGCAGGCGTGTGCTCAAAATCCTCTGCTTGGACTAACATTTGGGTCTCTTCATCGTCCCCGAGGGCTGGAAGTGATTCATGCACCATGGTCGGCTGAGAACCTGCACCATACATCCCACATGCCACATGCAGGATCCAATTTGCATCACTGAGTTTGAGAACACAACCGGTAATCCAAACCCATGCATTGCTTCATTTGATTTATACGGCGCGTGCTGTTCCATACAGTGTACCTCAGAACATGTGAAGCTGGAGATTCGTTGTGAGGTGCCCCAAGCCTTCCGCCAAAGCGCCCGATCCAGGAGCAGACGCCTCCGCTGGTGCAGGCTCCGCTGGCGCAGGCTTCGTGCTCAACAGCTCTGCTGAGGCCTGGCTCAACCTGGGTGAGTGGCGTGCGCGGTGCGCGAGCACTGATAGTGGATTGGCATGCGTTGTTTTTGGACATGCAAACAGGGGTGGCTTGCACAAGGAAAAACATTTTGCATGCATTCAAAGTATTCAGGTCGAAGATCTTTAAAGTTCGTTCTATCGGCATTGGAAACTATAGACAGGTTTCTTTTTGGCGACTAAGTAGCTCGAGTCGATCGATAGCTTCCAAAACCTTCACCAGCTCTTCCTCCAAACCAACACCGCCACATTCAGCATCAGAATCATCGATGCAAATGGCCCCCTGCGTGCGCAAGCAAAGACTTCAAGGTTTGTCCCCGATATCGAATGGCACTGCATGCAACAGGGAATGCACACACATGGCCATATAAGATTGCATGCCAGCATATGCCAGCCATTGTAGCAACACAGTTTCATGAACAGCTGTATATTATTGTTGTAACCTGTTTGACATTTGACACGAGAAATTTTCTGCATAGGTTGATGCCTGTTGCACTGCTTGTTTTGCATAGCCAGCTGCAGCGCCCTTAGTCACAACAGCCTCGGGAGAGTAGTACTCCGTGATTGGTTGTGATTCCTTAGCACGCAGCCGGCAGAGTCCAAATTCTTCCAAAGTGGTCTGACGAAGATTTCGTTCAAATGGCACTCTTCTTCTGATCACTGGCTGATTGGCAAAAGGTCTGAAACGGCAAGCGGCCAGCTCCTCCAACATCAACTGTCGTCGAACACCATCTCCGTCAGAGCTGGGTCCAGAACCAGGTGCTGCTTCAGGCGGTGCTTCAGGTGCTGCTTCAGGCGCAGCTTTAGGTGCTGCAACCCCTGGCTCTGCAGGCGTCTCAAACACTGGCGTTGAAGACACTCGAGGAAGAGGGGCTGGCACTTCAACAGAAGGTGAATCATTTGGCGCTGGAGGCGATGACAATGAAGCTGCCGGATCTCCAGCCCCAGCATGCTCTGGGTCATCCATGATGGGATATGGTTGACCAAGGGACACAGATTCAGATGGGCTGTCCTTTCGCCTGATGTTCACCTCAATGCCCAGGTCCGCAGCAACCTGCAAGAGGTCATGATCATCCTGCGGGATATAGAAAACTCGTTCCATATTTGTGCATTCTATAATTAAAGCCACATGTTCTTTGGATGCTTCCATTTTGTGTATACAGGTGACTGCACGAAATGAAGACCTCGCTACAACAAGTTTTGCAATCTTTATATGCATGATAGCTGATGGTCCTCCGAAAGAAACTTGCGGTACAGCAACGTGTTCTTCGCAAGGCTCAGTAGGCGCCTGCAAGCCCATGCCTCCCAGTAAAGCACATCATAGGGTCCACTGCACTTGGCGCACTGGTAGAGGGCTCGGACCTCTTCGATCAAGTTGTCGATGCCAGGAAGATGCAAGAGGTTGGCTTTCATCCGGAGAAAAAGAGGACGGAGTTGCATTCGATTGTGTCGAAGGTTCATCAGCGTCTTTTCCACGTAGATGTTTGTCAACTTTTCTGTTTCCGGATCCCAATGCATGATCAGGCGAGAGTTCTTGCGAAGCCTATCCCTCACTTCCTTCATGTTGTCCCATTCAACATGAAGACCCTGAAGGGAGTAGTTGCCCACTCGGTCACCTGCCGAAGATGTAATTGCATGATCAGGCCTCTCCTGGACAATTGCCATGTGCGCACGCAGTCAAGCCAAAACAAACCTTTTTTGTGCCAACAGCAGCTGCGCAGGAGAAGCGGCATTTGGATGCATTCGGACTGATTGCTGAGACCGGGCCACCGATGCAGTGCACCATTTGACTTTGCAACGTGTTCACGCATGCATGAACATTTAAAGGCATACCTGGATCTCCGAATCTGTTAAACTATAGTTTAAAATATAATTACGATCTCTCTTTTGACTTCAAGAAGAGTGCTCATTTGCTGCATGCTGCATATTTGCAACACAATAACAGTGACGTCGATCAAACCTGACCTGTGCATGCACAATGCAGTCCTCTTCACACCCAATTCCACAAAACAGGCCAGGCGGACCGTGGCGTGTTCAAGATCAGCAAAGCAAGGGAAGAAAACCATGGGCCCATGCATGAAGGAGTGAAGATGGAACATATACGTCGGTTTGATTGACCTTTAGGATCCTATATAGGCGTTTTAGGTGAAGCTCTGGATCGTCAATTGCGAGAAAAATGATGAAACTGGTGTGCGAGAGAAGATGTGGATTCCGTGCCGTGTCGCATCGGTCATGCAACTCAATCCAGATTTTCCAAGCTGGAGGTTCTTCATTTCACCAATCCTAATGTAAAGGCATGCATGTTGTGACCTTGTGTTCGATGCTGTGCGATTCTGTAATCTCTTGCAAGGCCAAACATGGTGCCTTTTGATTCATCTTGAAAGATGCATTCGGGAAGTCATTCGAGAACTCATTCGAGAACTCATTCGGGAAGCTCCCCAAAATCACAGAATGGCCTCGAACGAGGATTATCGCGGAAAGTTGAAAATCCTTCTTCACGTCAAGAAAAGTTCTTTTCCTGATCGTAAGTTGAAATTTCAACAGATTCGGAGATCTAGGTATATATATATTATGTATATATTCCAAACTCCGAATGTCAAGGACTTCCCGAATTGAGCCTGTTTTCCCACGGCTCGTCTCGCTTGGGGGACCCACACACCTCTTTCCGGATCCACCCCGATGTGGGCGACCCACTGCCTCTCTGCGATGCTTTGCGCCAGAAGGAATGCCCGCAGGTCCAATCTCTCGGAAGGATTGCAAGGTCTGGCCACTTTCGATCTTTCTCCCGAAAGGGGCGTCCGAGAGGCCGGAGAGGCAAAAGACATCCACCATGCAAGACCAAACAAGATCGGACACCGGACTATGACGGATGGACATCTCTTCCTCAATCGGACTAGCGGCATGGATCTGCGCCTGCTCCGCCAGGGCTAAGGCTTTCTTGGGCCATCGGCTGTACAACAGCCAACCCGCCATGGCATGGGTCTGGATCGCTTCTTGGCGCCTCGGGCGCCGCTTGTCGTCTCGAGCTTGGTCAAAAAATCAAACCACAAACCCCATGACAGAATGGTTTTAATATGATTTATATCAAGGATTATCAAGGAACATTCCTCAGAAAGGTCTAGTCTCTTCTTGCGGTTTCCGTTTTGTTCTATGTGTTTTTGCACAACCGCCCACCGGCTCCGAAAAAGAAGTGTGGCGGTCCGACCAAGACCATGTGATACGATCCAGGGGCAGGCTCCAGAGCCACGTTCCAGGTGGCCAGTTCGTGGAGGTGGGAGCAAAATTGTTGTGGGGCCTGCATTGCAGGGGGAGTGTTGTTTTTTCGTAGTTGGGGATAGAGTCTAGGTGGACAGGGATAGCTACTTCTCCAAATTGGCAAGAGAGTATCAGTACCAGGATATCAAGCCTCCAATTCACTTTGATGACGGTGTGGGCGCCCTGTAATATACCCGACATTCTCCAAATTCTTCCTCTGACCGCTCAAGCTGCAGTCTTCCAGCAGAAACCACCGTTTCAGGAACCTTCTCAGGAGGCTTCACAGCATCAAGCCACCTCATCCCAAGTTCTCGCCATATCGCTAAGGCGGCTCTCCCCCTTTCCATGGCATCATCAATCCTCCTGCGGTCAACTCATGCCCCGGCTTGTGGTGCTTGCTGGACACCTTGGGTGTCCAACAGAGGAAATGATGATGATTACTGGAGGGTGGTCTAGACGCTGGTGCTCATTCTTCGTCAGTCTCTGTTATCTGACCTCTGGTAGCACCATGTCCTTCAGCTTGGAAAGGTCCTTCAGTGGAAATTACAGCTTCTCACCATGTCAAACCGATGTACCGACCAAATGCCCCTCCCCAGGTTTCAGTTCCATCCCTCTCCTCTGGGAGCTCAAAGCAAGCCCGGTGAGGTTCTGTGCTCGGCCAGTCAGGAACTTGTCACCCAACTCCTCCGCAATGTCCAAGCTCCGGGTCGCCTCCTGCAGACGAATGAGGGCTGCGTCAAGTGATTTGTACACTCCCTGGAACTAACATGGAGAATGGCCCCTTCAAAGACCATTTTCCAATACAAACAGGTGGTTTTCCACTTCCATGTTAGTTCGAGGGAGAGTAATTCAGTGTTTCTGTTGGGCTGCTCGCATTCATGTGGCTCCAAGTGGGCTCCAAGTGCCGTCAAGCTGTTATTCGGACGGCTCGCCGCACGAGGCGAGCAAGAGCTTTGCCGTCGATTCACACGGTCAATCTCAGGTGCTCAGAAAGGTGCCCTCATCGCGTTCTGAACCCCGAGAGAAGATGACTTTTGGTGGACGACAGAAAAACTTGGTAATCTACATACGAGAGATTCGACCGAATCCGAAGAACGAACACATATATAAATGTGTGATCACTGTTGTTTCTGTTCTGTTCAAAACCATCCACCATCAATCAACCGCTCTCTCGACCAAAAAGAATCAATGGTGAACCACAAACACGAACGATCAATGGCCTTCTGGGCTTCATTTTCTCAGAAGCAAGTAGACCAAAAGGAAGTAGCGGAGCAGGCCGGGTCCTCGAGCATCGCATCATACATAAAGAACTTGTAGTGAGCCATGGCCGTGACCATCAACGTCAGGGCCTAACCCAACGGTCGAAGAAATGGTGACCGGTGGATTGAGAGGACCAAGTTGCCAAGGGCACCAGGGCGTTGCGGTGATTTATATGAAGCCCCATCTGTCGAACGGACATCTTGAGGGAAGCTGTAAACATCAGTGCCCGTCAGTTGATCAAATCGACCAACTGCTCGCGGAACATTCGCGCGGCAGTTGGTCGAAGCGGTGTTTTGGGATGACACCGGGCACCTGGTTTTTCAGGTGTATCATGGTGTATCTCTCTCACGTACTTAGGTTTCCGGGACATCAAAGCAAAAGTGTTTTGACAAGTCCAAACAGCTGTATATATATATATATATATTATACATAAATTCCAAAGATTCTCAAACAGGTGAATCGGTCGATCGTGATGTTCATGGTTGTCTACCGCCGGCATTTTTATGGCCAGTGGCAAGGTTCTTGTGTGAGTTGCCCGATTGCCCAAAGCCATGGAAAAATTGGCCTCACCTGTCTGGCCATTGTCAGCATCAAATAGGCATCGTGACTCGACAATAACTATTCCTAGCGGATTATACTCCCAAATACCGCCATTGAACCAAAGACTCATCCCTTGGTGGGGTTGATCGTGTCAAGCAATACGAAGCTGTAGAATCTGTAGAAAGAAAACATAGCACCCCCGCATGACCGCCCTTTCCTCTCCACCTCCACAGCATTCCAAAGACCTCTCTGTCCCTACTTGTCAGCTCACGTATCCACACCGAACACCCAGCCCCAGCCCCAGCCTTCCAAACTGCAGCCGATCTAAAAGCAGCTCCGTTTCAAACAAAGGCAGTCACCCGCGCGACCTCTTCGGCCACCAAGGACCAATACCACCCTCATCCACCCGCCGCGTTTCGCACGTCCGGCCGGTGGTGCCTCGAACTTCCGGTCCTGCACCTCCGAGAAGATCCGCAGCGCCTCCGCTGCCGTCTCCAGCGCCTCCTGGCGCTTCTTGCGGCCGCGCTTGTCGTGGTTGATCCTGCGGGTGACGAGCGGTTCGATCTGCCCAAGGACAAGAGCGGAGAGCGGGACATCCGACCTTTGAACGAAATCTTAGGCTTAGGGTGATTCAGATTCAGCTGGCAGTGGGGGTTGGAAAAAGGTGCATGGCTTCGACTCACCCAAAACCGCACAGAGTAGACGAACCAAGACATGCAGCGACATGCTGTGGGTCAAGAGTCTGCCCAGACCACCTTGGACAGTTCAGACCCAAATCAAGAAAACCAATATAGCAAGAAAAATCCCAAGGACGTCGCACAACCAAGTCTTGTACCACCCCATTCCTTCCAGCCCAGCTCGCTCTCTCTCCGTCCAGGCGCCCTCACTCTGCTAAACACAGCAGCATCACAGCCTCCCCACGACGATCTCGGCTGGCCTTGCGCGTCGCGTCGCGTCACGGCGGTGCCCGGAAGCGGGCACCGCCGTGAAACGAGGAACACGATGGGAGGTCGGAGGACATGTTTGCACGATTTTGTAAGGATTCAGGCCTGGCAATTTGAAAACTTTGGATCCAAGGCGGATGAGGAGGGTCCAATGATGGTGAAATCATGTTAAATCAAGGGTTCCACATGCGTTCCATTTCGTTTGACAACTCTTGCTGTACGTGCAAAGGCCGCACGGGCTCCTTTCCTCGGCCGCAAATGCTGCGGCCGCAGCATGCACGTGTCCGCACAGCACCTATCTGCACCTAATGTTTGTCACAGAAGTCCCTCCCCATTTAGTGAAGACTAGTGTGGAAACCCATGGTTTTTTCCCTGGCAACTGGAAGCAGGGAGATGCAATCTGATAGCTTGTCCCCCTCTAAAGATAAACCATGAAAAATCAGCGCCATGTGGTTGTCCATTAAGATCCCTACCTGTGCACCTGTGCGCCTGTGCGGCGTTTTGCTCAAAAATCACGTCCCACCTTGAACTTCTCAAGGTACTGGCCACTGATGGACAAAGCCTCAGGAGGCGAAATTGAGGATTCCGCGAAGGAGACGCCGCTGAACAATCCAGAAAACATGCAGAAATCATCGCATCTCCGTGTGTTTCACTGTGAGAGGTCGGTGAGCAAAAGTTAGAACAACAATGAATTTCCATTGCAAAAGGTGTCTGACGAACTTCGGACACTCGCTGGGAACAGAAAGCACCCAGTCGCCCAACCCAGCCCCTGGCGCGGATAAATCCTGTATCTCTCCGACCAGTTCAGTTCCGCTTTGTTCAGGGCCCGGATTTATTTTGTGGTTTTGTGTTTGTTTTGTTGTTTTTTTGTGCTTTTGGATGGCTGGAAATGCAGATGTCGCGAAAGGCGCGGCACTTTGTGAACGTCGGAGTGCTGATCTTAGCATCCCGGTCTTATGTCAGGTGGCAAAAACCTGGTCGTTGTGCGGATTTGCGGGTTCTATGTCTACATGTGTTGGAAAACCTGGTGGAAATCAGATGGCAAACACCTGGTAGTCCTTATCATCCAGCTTCATATTGCAGCAACACGTGGTGAAACATTCCGCAAGGAATATTATTATGATGTTTTTTTATATCAAAGTATTCGACAAGTGTTGCTTTGCCATAAGGTTTTTTTTGTTTTAGGGTGTTCCTTCCTCCTCTAAATGTTATCCTTGGTGTTGTCACGTGGCTGGTATGCTACGTTGGAATGGCCCCTTCCTTCTCTAAATTAAAACTCAACGAAAAGGTGTGCTACCTTGGAATTGCCTAAATTGTAATTCTGTTCGGGTGGCTGTCTCCTGTTAATTTGGCCTTTGGGTGGCCACAAATAGTATTCCAGGTTGGAATGGCCCCTTGCTCCTCTAGATGTTACCTTCGGGTGGGCGGGTGGGTCACACAACTTTGCTACGTTTGAACCTCTCACAAAGATATGCTACCTCGTGCGGCTCCAAGTTTCCATGGCTCCTTGCCTAAATTTTACTGTTGGGCGTCTCAAAAAAGGTATTCTACGTTGGAACGGCCCCGTCCAACTATATATAAACTGTCACGTGCCCGAAGGAAGGAGCCAATCTACCAAACACTCTGTTCTCTTGGGGCCACACCTAGAAAGCGCACAACTGAGGGAGTGCATTGCAACCTTATGTAACCTTCTGTGTTTTAAGTATATTCCCTTCTTCCTCTCAAACTTTTCTCCCTGCTTGCCTTCCCTTCCCTTCCCCTTCCCTTTCCCTTTCCCTTTCCTTCCCTCCGTGCTTCCTTCTGTCCTTCCTTTGTTCCTTTATGTCTTCTTTCTGTCTGCCTGTCTGTCTGTCGGTCGGTCTGTCTGTCTGTCTGTCTGTCCGTCTGTCTGTCTCTCTTTCTGTCTTTCTTCCTTTCTTTCTTCCTTTCTTGCTTTTTTCCTCTCGTCCTTTCTTTCTTCCTTCCTTTCTTCTTTTCTTTCCTTTCTTGCTTTCTTCCTGTGTGTCTTCCTGACTTCCTTTGTCCTTCTTTTCTTTCTTTCTTCCTTTGTCCTTTCTTTCTTTCTTCCTTCCTTCCTTCCCTCCCTTTCTTTCCTTCCTTCCTCCCTTCCTTCCCTTGAGTACCGACCAGGAGAAACAACAAAAACAAAAAACACAGCGAAATGTTCCTCAACAAAATCCTCAACAAAAATGCACCTCCCTTTTCCAGCCCAGGTAAGCCAGGCAAGCTGCATTCTGTGGCTTCTCCTGCATGGTGGTTGCCATCTGTCGATGAGCATCGATGAGGATGTAGAGGGCATCAATGAGCCCCGAGACGCCTGGAGCACACTAGGCCACCAGTCACAAGGCAACCTCTTAAGTCGTGTTGGAATTGGAATCCACGTGCCACTTGCGATCTTGGGTCGCTTCCGCATCCCTCAACGCAAACGACTTGCTCCCAGTTGAATTTGGTGGGTTCAAAAACTGGCGCTCCATGTCCCTCCACCTAGCCGTCCATCTCACCTGGTGGTCCATGTGGGTTGTCCCAAAAAAGACTTCAGAATAGAGTCCGTCTTTGACACCATCCAGGACCATCCCAGACTTGCCTGACCGCCAAGGGACTCAAGGGAATCCAAACCACGACTACCAAGTGGCACCCAGTACACTCCAGCTTTTGCACCGAACAAACATGTGAATCGCCGAAAAAGACCCTCTCCTTTGGCCCCCAGCCGACCCCCAGAAACCTGCCTTCGGCTCCTAAGCCTTCGAAAATCTGCACGGCTTTTTGAGCAAAGGTCACACTGTCCTGTGACTTCGAAGGAAGCAGGACATGGGTCACTGGTGAAAGAAACAGGACAGATGGCTGTGGGTTGACTACCTGGGACACCCACTCCGACAGACAGAGTCTGGGGGGACATGCAAGTCAAAAGAAAGCCATATTGTCATATGGTATTCTGTGATCTGTCCGTGGAAGCCGTTTCTGTTCATCTGACGTGTCCAAACACCAATCATGTGCCAGGTTCTTTTGCGTAAAGGTGGTCACAACCTGCTCAATGGCAACACCTTGGGAGAAAACGCACCTTCTAATCCTTCTATACGTAACAATTACTGTATAGTGCTTGAACAGCCAAAACGTCCAACTCATGGAAGAAATTGCACAAGTCTTGGCCAAAAGCAAAAACGATCAAGCTCTTAGGCAATTCTTCGACGGCTCACCAAGGTTGGCCGTTTCAAGCAAACTAGGGTGTATCCAATGACCACTAACAATGGATGAGTATGAGGATGAAGATGGGGATGGGGATGAGGAGGATGAGGAGGATGAGGAGGAGGAGGATGAAGATGAAGATGAAAATGACGATGATATACTTAGACTTCCAATTTGACACATCCAAGCCAAGCCCAAACTGCACAACCAACTGGTGTTTAAACCGAAGATGATTTCGTTTACCCCACCGGCCTTACCCGCTGCTCCCCCGCCCTCTTTCCGTTGACCCGAACCTCAAACTGTTCGTCGCGCAGTGCTGACTCCGCTTGGCCATAGAACTGCGCCGCCTCGCGCGTGGCCATGGCGGCACCGACCTCGCACGCGGTACCAGTCATTCGAGTCCGGTTGGCGGCCCAAACAGAGCGCGGCGAAGCAGTGAGTCAAGCTGACATCTGCACCTCTAATTGAGGAGAAAATGACTATCAATTGTGACAAAAGCCCTTGGTGATCTCCCGATCAGTTTTAAGGCAAACCCCAATGACAATGCTGCCCCGACACTTGAGGCCCCCGCCAATCTGATCTGTTCTCCACACTATCTAACGTGACGCGCTGCGGAAGGCGTGACACACTCCAGTACTGCACTGGTGAAATATGCTGCGATGTCTATCTCAAGGGTAGAGAGTCATGTGAGCTGATGATGAACTGGAGTCTGCAAGTGAACAAAGCTACCTAAGCACTACCAAGCCCCTGTTGCACAGCGGGGCCCTCACGCACGGCCCCTCTTTCTGGAGCCTCAAATCACCAAGGCAAACGCCTTTCATGTCAGCAAAGGCATTGACCCGGTAAACCTACCACAAGCGAGAAGAGATAAGAAGCGCTTCTCTTCAATCACACACAAGAAACGGACATGAGTCGACATGAGCTTCTCTTGGAAATTGTGGCTTTTGTGCACGGAGAACTGGCGTCCACGAAACACTAGGTTGGCTGAGCTACCGAGGCAATCTGGTCCTCCAAAACCAACTGATTCATGGTGACAACATTTGGCAATGTCCAATGAAGACAGATTGCAGTGAAACCAGCATCCTGATAGCTTGAAAGCTGCTGGACGTCGCATTGGTCATAGCAGCAAATAAAAAGATCATTGACACGTTGCCAGCAAAAAGATTGTGGTTTCATGTGGTTTAGTCTGCACATAAGCACTCTATGATCCAACAAACGTGTGAGGACTTTTAAAAAAGATACAAGCACTAAAAAGACTTCTTCTGTACCTTGTGACATTTGTGTCACTCCCATGTGTCGCTCATGGGATCAAGAGTAGCTTCGGCGAGCGGCGACTGCCTTTGAGCACGGTGCCCCGCCACGGGAACTCACTACGCCCCCGACATCAATCTGGTCGGCCCAAATGTCATTTGTCATTCTTCTCACCACCAGGCACCTCCCGTCCGATGTCGATGTCGATCCGTACCGCAGCTCTTTCTGACATAGTAAAGCCAGTGAGACATGGTGAACAACAAAAGGAGACTCAAAGGCCGGCTATGGTCCCAAGCCCTTTCGCCTTCACCTTTGACAGCTCGCCATATGTCTGCTTCCCAAAGTTGAAGGGCACATACCTCGTTGAACACCAAAAACCGAACTTCCAGCATTGAACGCCAAGTTTTGAACATCTTCCGTGGCAAACGGTTTGGAAGCTACCCCGGGAGCCGGGCTTGTGCTTAATCATGTGCTTCACTCGGTCCTTCATGGTCAAAACCTGGGCGCTGAGCGCAGACACAGCTCTTGGGTGCCACCTCGGAGTCGAGAAAAGTGTTACCCGTCAAGGAGCCAAAAGCAAGATGAAATAGGCTAAGAGGATGGGCCAGTAGACCTTGGTGCTCACTCAGCTCACGTGCGCTCGCTGGCGCGCTCTCTCTCTCTCTCTCTGTCTCTGTGCTCCATTCAGAGAATTGGTAGTGTCACGTGTGTCGGGAAAGTTTCAGCATCCGGCCGGCAAATCAAAGAATGGGATAAAAGTCATGCCCTCAGTGCCAAGTTCCGAATCACAAGTGAGGTGCCAAACAAGTCGCCAAGCAGACGATAGAAGCTGGAACAACAGTCCAACGTGTGGTGTGGCCCTATCAGATGGGAAATGCTCCAGGTTCGATCAGAATCTGTCTGAATATACTGTATATATATATATACTTGAAGATGACATAAAATGATTGTAGATTCTCTCTGAATCCTTGTGACAAACACAAGCATACACAAGCCACACAAGCTGCTTGCGAGCTCAGCCATATACCCAAAGCTCCTGAGCTGGGGCTCCGGCCAAAGCCACCGCGGTGGCGCGGGCTCCACTCCACCAGAACTTGAACTCTGGCAGCTTGCGAGTAAACGGCCTCAGCTGGCGCAGCAGCTCAAAGCGCGACCAAATGTGTATAAGATTATAAGAACAAAATCTCGGGCTTAGCCCCTTGGGGGACCTCTTGGGGATGGTCATGGGAGAGTCGGCCCCTTCACCGGCGACCCACCCAAACTATAGGATGTTGTCCGACGGAGACAGGGATCACTTCGCGTGGTTTTGACCTTCACCCATGGCTTTGGGGACGACAAATGTTGTGAACATGTGTCCATTAGCTTTGGTGTGCCCAAATACTCTGTGTTGGCCGGGCGGTCATGGATTTCGAAGCATACAACCCTCAGTCCGAAACCAGTGACTTTTGGTTGCTGGTCCAAACCGAGCTAACCAAACTGATCCAAAAAACCGGATCGGGCTCCAAACGACTCATCTTAGCCATGCTCAGTGGGAGTCGATGCAAAGCCCCAGTTTTTTATTTACTCTGCGGCCTTTGAAGACCACATCACCGGGGTGGAGCACCTCCACCATGTTATAGATGTTTTAGGGTGTACTCAAGGTTTACTTGCAATTTTGAGCTAAAAACGAGCCATGAGAGCAGTTTTCCAGCTGCAACCTGCCTGGAGCGTGAAACCGAGGTTCTCGGTTGGAGGAGCGGATATGTCCGAAAGGCTCTGGCCGTTCGGAGGGGTTGAACGGTGGTGGGGTATGCAAGGGTTGTCGGTGGGTCTAAGGTGCCCTGCCGATATTCCGTGGATTCCTTCATTGGCAAGCTGGTCTCTTCTGTGTCTGGATCCACTGCCTGAGTGCAGAGCTGCTTGGCCCAGCTGGTGGAGATGGGCGACAGCGGGACCGTGAAAACGAGTGGGTCAAGCTGGGAAGGAGGGCACAGGTGAAGATCAGATTCAAATCCTGAGTCAAATTCAAATCCTGAGTCTCAGGCAGGTGACAGGAAATTGATGAAAAGATTTAACATGTAGATTCCAAGACCATACCTCAGAATCCACGCAGCATGGCAGCACAAGGTATATAAGTTTGGACTCAGGACTCCCAGCATGGCACGAGTCCAACAATCATCCAACATCGCCTCTTCTCATCGAGTCAGGAGGCGAAACTACAAAGAAGCCCTGCTTGATGTAGACTCTGGCCTGAGAGACCACTGCACTTTTCTGTGGTCTGTGCGTGGCCAGTGCCAGCCACACCTGTCAGAAAGCACAAGTCTTTTTGCCTCGCAGCAGCACTTGCCGCGCTGCGCCCAGAGCGCTGCGCTGCGCGTGGGTCCCGGCTGAGGTGCCAGCAGCAAACAAGAGCAACAGTACGACGAAGATCGACCATCGGACCCTGACCTGAAGCGCCCGGTCGGCAGGACCCGCACGGTTGGTCGCACCGTGCTCTTGGGTCATGCGCGGTGGGGGCACCCGTGCAGGTGCTGATAGTTTAAAAGAAATAGAAAACATCCCATCCCAAGGTCCCAAACATGGGACATTGGAGAGGGCAATCTGCCCTTGGCACTTCAAGGACTTTTCTTCCCACCTTTAAATCATGGCTCCGTGGCCCTCTGCTTTCATCACATCACACCGGGCCGGAGCTTGGCTCTGAGGCTCCCGCCCAGACCACCGTCTTGTCGAGGTATCGCTGCAAGACCCGCTGCGCCTCGGTAACCCCGGTGTCGAGCTCCCGGTGAAAAGCCAAATGGGAGGTTCTGGACTGAAATTGGCGGCTTCAGAGCAGCTTAGCCAACTTTGTATTGAAACCGTACTGAAGGGGTTTGTGTTAAGGTTTGTGCAAAGAACTGGCGCAAACTTATCAAGCAATGAGTGCATGTTCTGGCTCGCTTTTTGACCCAATCGGCCATTCGGCCATAACATCTTTGAGTTTCATAGCGACTTGCGTATGGGGTTTCCTCTCTGAGGCCATTCCTCTTATGGTTGGGCTACGGAGCCAATCCCGAGTTGTTGTGAGATTGGCCGACCCCTCCGTCGCCATCGCCTGTAGGAGTTGCGCAATTCCAGCTGGCTCGGCCGCCTCCTCCCAAAGAAGCAAGCTCATCGCGATTCGGACCCATTTGTCCGGGACTCGTCGTTAATTGCAACTCGACCTGGATAGCTGCTTGCGAATGTGTTGGGCGAAGTTGGGAGTGGACGTATTGTCTCTTTGTTGTTTGACCAAATCCTGCCGCAGTTGCAAGAGCATGCGTACCCCATGTTTGGAGCCATTGTTGTTCAGTGTGTGTTTCAATGCTTTTCATGTCAACGTCGGAGCCTTCACTCAGTCTGATCTCCCTGTGTCAGATATGGATCTGCCATGTTCTGAGGGGCAGAAGGAAAACTGCCTCCGTGTCTTTCAACCAAAGCCAACCAAGAAATGGAATGACGGAGCCGTCCTCCATGCTTCGCAACGGCCGCCCGCCAATGGACCTGAGTCGATGAACGCCCACGAGCCGTGGGTCGGCAAAAAGAACGTTCGGACCCATGAGCTTCCTGCCGGCCGCTGTGCCAGGAAGAGGATCGGTTCTCCCCTTTAGCGAACTGACTGTCAAAGCTGCGGATCCAAAAGCCCAACTTGTTCAGGTTTTGCTGTGTCAATTCTAGCCAATCGCATCAAGTCTGAAATGGGCAGCTGTCAAGCTAACCAGCAACAGGCGGTGACGCGGTTCTTTCTGCAACTGCATCAACGTCCGCTCGCTCCAAACCAGCCCAGTGTAAAAGCGCTGGCTTTCGGTCTTGCAACCGTTCAAAATTCCTAGCACGTGCGTCAAACCTAGAGCTTTCCAGGACCTGCAGATTGGAGAGTTCCAGTGCACCAGTTTCTGGTCCAAACATCTGCTTCATTTGTTACCAAAGTTGATGTGCACCCATGGAAGTGTGAGCGATTTTTCCACAGCTTCTTAGAAGCTAGAGAAATTCATGCGTGTGCCTTGGGCACTCGAAAGAACTGTTTTTTGGCAGTCCCACGTCAGAATCACAAAAGCACCAAATGATCAGAGGAAGCAGCATGTTCTATAATTTTCATCGGGAATGTCAGCTTTGGACTGCTGAACAAGAAACACTTCGTGTTTTCAAGGAAAAATCTGGGGACTCTGCATTAACCATTTCATAACATTGAAGTCCCGTACAGCGCTTCACTCCGAGAGGTCGCTCGAAGCTTCGGCCTTTGGTGGAACCGAAATCGTTGGGTTCGCACCGAGAACGGATGGACCTCCGTGGATCGGATTCAGCGAGGAAAACACCGAGAAAAACCTGCCACACCCTGGTGCCCTTCTTGTTGCTGTGCCAGCATATGCAAAACCTAGCACATGACGTCGGGAAAAAATCAGAGAAGCTGTTCCTCTGGGATCAAGAAAAACTGAAATGCCCCGACGTCGTGACTGTTCGGATGTTCACTTCACCCATCTTCACCCCAGGTGTTGCTCGCCTTAAGCCGAAAAAGGCGGGTGGACATGGGAGCGGGTCCCCGAAAAATGCCAACGCCCCGACGGCAGAGCGGTGGTGCCCCACCGGCTCCGTGGACTCGGGTGGGTTGGCCGCAGTTTGGTTCTGCACGCCGGGCGGCGAGTTGGTGCCCATGGCAGGCGGTGCCCAGGAGGGTCTGCTCCAGCGAAATGGCACCTGGTCGTGGTTTCTGTCACGGGACAAAGGGAAGTGGCTAAGACCCAGGCAATTCATAAATATATCTATTTACAATTTGTTAATGTTCCTCATGTTCGAGGCTCGACCAACCCCTTTTTTGGACACAACCCGGGTCCTACCCGGATCTTCGCCTCACCATTCTGGGTGCAGGTTTGCTCTGCGACACGACACAGGCACAGTCCCCTCCAAACCACACCTGAAAGAAGGATATGTATATATATATATAACGATATGATATATTCGTGCACGCTGATCCCTTTGAGTTTGAGTTCCTCACCTTTTTCTGACTTCCAGTCTACTCTCACCGATTCTTCTAAACCCCCCAACCAAAAGTATAAATGTATAAAGACATATAAAAACTATATCACTTCCTGCGCGACTCCTGCCAAAAAGATCTCCCAGATCGCTCGATCCACCTCGCAGAGATGAGCACGGATCCTCCTCGATGGCCCCTGCACGTCGGCGTCCAAATGGAACCGACCCGTGTGGCTGGAAGCAAGGCACCCAGGCACCCTTTTCATGGGCATAAATTGTAGGTCACGAGCTTCACAATTCACCATTTTGACCTTTTGGGAATGTAGAAGCATGGAAAAATAAGCCACGGTCTAAAGAAAGAAGATCACGACCAACAAGGGAAACATGGGAAACACAGATCGGCTTGTTGACCCAAGCTGACCACCCCAAGCTGACCAGTCCACTCCCTTCGAGTATCAAACACCAAACACCGGCGAAAACCGGTGCACGCTGCTCCACACCCTCTCGTCCGGTCACGGCCGACCCGCGTCGTTCGTCGCCTAGCGCATCGTCGTCGTCCTCGAGGCCTTCGTCCGGGCAGCAGATGGATGCAGATGGTGGGGTGGATCCCGCGCAAGGGCATGGAGCAGCATTGGGGGGGCGACTTTCTTTGAGGGGATGATCATGAGTGTTGCGGCTCCATGTCCCAAAAAGGATTGGCCATCTGGGGGATCATTTCACTGCACAAACACCCCCCAAGGCCGCCACATGAGTCCCGTCCAAGACTTCGTGTCTCTGAACCCGGCAAATCCCAAGTGCTGATGAGTTACGTGTAATATGGTTATGTGTTGGGGTCTATCAATCCTATTACCTGTAACAGTGGATGATGACAGTTAATCAAGGCCTTGTTCAAAAATAGTGTACTGTTTACTGACTGTTACAGGAAATAGGACAAACCATGACAAACCCAAGTTATATGTGTATCGAAATAGTCAATATTGTCAATAGGGAGATTCTCCAGCCAAAGCCACTTGCCAACCCCGCAAAAAAGTGTCGAATCTCCTCTTCATATGCGGGGGGTGATCAATCAAGATTTTACATTTATGAGGGGTGGCCAAACCAAAACTCCACAGGATCTGTCTGTGGATGCTCACCTTCCACCTTCCAGCTATCTTCTCCTTCCGCAGCGCCTCGGCGATGGAGGGTGTGTGTGTGTGTGTCGGCGCAACGGCGGGATGATGTTCCGAGGCCGACACTCTAGGAAGTGCTCTCTACCGCTTTTTTTTAGTTGTTTGGTGAGCAGGTGGGTAGGTGGGTGGGTGTCTGTATGACGAAATATGTGCTTGTTGAGCGGGATGTGGGGCTGAATAGGAACCATCTACAAAAAGTTGTAGTAAAACTGAACCCCCATGAGGCTGTTAAAATTGTAAGTGAAGTTGACGCAAAGAGCCTGATTCTTCAAAGTGACGGTATGATACCCTGGTCTGGCGTCCACTCAAAAGGTCGGCCATTGAAAACCAGGCCTAGCCAGGCCTAATCAGGCTGACCACCAAACTCTATGGCAAGCTGCTTGACCCCTAACTTCGAGCACTGCCCACGCCCGTTGTCTGCAATGGGCAAACACTAAGATCGGAGCTTTCCTGTATTCGTAGTGTGCCTCGTTTCAGGCGCTTTGAGCGACTCTGCCGTTTGCTGTCCAGAAACACAAACTATGATTGATGATTGCTTCTGTTTCCCCTGTCTGTGTGTCTCCTCCAATTGCCATTGCACTTGTGACCCTTATAAATAGAAAGGATGCTTCCACTTGCCCAAAGTCCCTTGTGCCATGTGATTGTGTGTATTGTACACAATATAGTGACTACATATATGTACTATGCTATTATAGTTTTATAATATATACTATGCCATTATAGTTTTATAATATAGCCATATGTTCGTAGTGCCCTCCAATCGCCAGGTATTCTGAGATAATCTTACAGAGCACTTCGCGGATCTGAGTGCTCCACGAAACGCCGCTTGAACCACCACGTCCGCCTATCTCTCCAAACTTGCTGTCAGAGTCTGCCATGCAGCGTCATGCACAGGTCCAGGCCCTGGTTTGTTGGATTAAAAAAGAGTGGTATAGTCAGACTTAGTCAGACTTCGCTCTACGGGCAAGCCGAGGTGTTCGAAAAAGCAAACGGATGGAACTCCACCGACCTGTGTCCACCTCCAACGGCTCCATCCGACCTCCATCCCAGTCCGCTCCCCGTGCCCGGGCCGTGCGGTTCGGGGTCGCCCACTCTGGCAAGGCCACCTGCCGATCGTTCGCGCCAGAAACGATGAAAGAGAGGACGGAGCAACGAGGACGGCGTAAAGAGCCCTGCTAATTGACCCTAAAGATCGAAAACCATGCTGTTCTTGCTCCAGATTCCAGATGGTAGCAGTTCTTGCTCCTCCCCTCCCAAAACTCGTGACGGAGTGCAAACGCACATCCCAAGACAGTGGCTTGTACTTCGATAACACAGCAAAAATCCAACACCCAACCACCGTCCACCCCCAAAAAACCACGCATCCAAACCGCAGAAAGCACCCAACCACCGTCCACCGTTTTAGGCCTCTCCCACACCCATGAAGAGGGTGGGATGTCTGGCCAGTAGCCGCCGCATCGCTGGCCTGGGCCGAATCGAAGGAACGGCACAGCCACACCGGACAGGGACAGGTGACGCCTGCGCGGTGACGCCTGACACGTCCAGCCGGAGAGGCCAAGCACGAACTCCACGATGAATAGGTAATAGGTTGATTCGTGCTAGGACTGCGACTGAACCAACTGACCAACTGATCTGGAATATATCGAAAATAGATGAAAATCGTGCCAAGCCCAGCGGCAAATGCTTCGGATAGCGCCGTCCAGCCGCATCACCTTACAGTGGAGGCAGCCAGGATCAGGACGACAAACCTGCAAACACCATTGAGGTGTATTTGAAGGATACTTGAGGTCTTGATTGGGTGTACAAACTGAAGAGTCCCAGAGTGTAATAGATGTTCACATCAAAAAAACATCTCTGGATGGATCACCTCCCTCACATTGAAAAAGCTTTTCATATGGAGGCCTGTTCTTAATCAAGAGTCTTATGGAGCTACTAGGGGCTCCTGGCATCGAACAAGGATGCTAACTCTACAATCAAGACCTTCCAGGCCCCCCGACCCCGGCTGCTCGGCCGCGAGGGCGGCCGCGAGTCGCGGCTCGAGGGCCTCGAGCTCTTCGAACGCCTCGGGACCGGCGAAGGTGGTGGTGCCGAGCCGTAAGCGCCCCCTCACGACCGGTGGGTGAGTACCGTGACGAAAGGTCTCCTCCCTTTTGTTAAGCACCTAGTTTAAGAGTAGTTAAGATGATTTTAAGCCTTTTGACTCAGGTGAAGTGATACTTAGTGATGCGATCATGTGTGATCTATTTAAGTGATGCGAGTCTTGGTCTTGGACCATGCAATCGTTTTCACGGACGACGATGCTGCTTTTGAATCGGAGATGACTGGTGCAGTGGACAACAAAGAGTCAAAAAGGAGCATCCAAATATGGATCATGATGGATCACGACGGATTTCCATGCCAGTAGACCCTCAAAATACTTCCAGTATCTTCCAGCATCTTCCGGTAGGAAAACTAGCAAGTGACTTCAGGGCTCAGCTACCTCAGTCACCTTCCATCATATTCCAGAATGGGGTGAGTACCTCACCTGAAAAGCCTCACCTTCTCTCAGGTTCCACCTTCTCCTGCCAACCTGTGTCGCCCCAGTTCCTGTGCTTCCCCGCCTCTCAAAGCCAGACCTCGAGCGATCCGTTGCGGCCGCGGCCGGTGAAAGGCGGACCGGTCGAGTCGACTCGACGTTGCACAGCGATGAGTCGCAGTCCCGGGTCTGGGGATGCAGTCCCATTCTGAGGTCATCTTCTTCCCCCAACTGCAAGGTTCGACCCGGAAACTGCAAGGTTCGACCCGGAAACTGCAAGGTTCGACCCGAAATCAATGAAAACATATGAAAGCCACTGCCTAGGCCTAGTGAATCTGTTGTGGGCCCCTTCAGGATCTGTGGATGAGAGACCACCCTTCTGCGTCCCAAACGTGTCGATCGGTCGGTCGGTGCTTCGCTGATCGGTTGCAGGAGCTCGAAAGAACCGTGGCGAAAACGGTGGCAGGACAGACATTGAACCACTTCCAGTCACAACAACTGTCATGCGGCTCCAGTCACAAGGATCTTCCCTGGAAGATCTCAGAAATTCAGACATTGTGCCCTGTCATGGAGATGTGCCACACCTTCCCCCCAGCACTTCGTATCCCTGATTGGCTGAGGCCCCCCTCTGGCGCAAAAGCTCTTCAGCCCTCTGGCGTGAGCCTTGGTGCTGTCTGTTGCGTGAGTGATTTGGTGGTTGACCTGCGGTCACCATCATTGGAAATGGATATCCAATCATATGTCGTGTATCGTGTATAATAATGAATATTATGTATCTGTATATATATACAGTATATATAATAGTCTCATAATAATGTATTAAAATAAGTAATATATAATCTTCAGTTGGGTCATAAAGTCCGGTTGTGTCCACCGCACTTTTGGCCGCGGCCCAATGATACATGGCCAGTTTCCACGGGCTCCCAACCATCGAAATACCAGTGCATGTACAGGAAAAGCCACAAGAGCTTGTGGTGGGAGGACAGCTGTGCCTGGAGTGCAGTGTTAAAAACAACTCTGTCATGCCGATCTTTGCAAAAATGACAACAAAAAACGGAATGGGCCATTGGACAGCATTGAACACTCTGCGGAACAAGCACAGCCGCTGGATACCATAGTACCATGAGGGTTTCGAAGATTCCTTCACCATCCTTCACCAACAAAGAGAAGGCCATGTGTTCGTTCGGTGTGGTGCATTTTTTTCGTGTCCCAGTCTCGTTGGATGCTTGCTGCTTGACCGTCTCGTCAAGCTTCCTGGTCGCTCCCACGGTCGACCCCTTCGGTCGGCTGGGGTCGCCGGCATTTGGCAGCTCCAAACGGGAAGAATTAGGTGCTGGTGTCGCCTTTTCGGAAGGTGTTGCTGATCGGACTGGCGCCTGAGCTTCAGTGCCATAGTGCGACAGGTAGAAGAGGCCCATCTTCATGATCACCTTCACCTTGGAAGAACCAGGTGAGTGGCTCGCCAGAAAGCGGTTTTGGGGCCCGGTACCATCCTCCTGGGTCAACGCCTCACAGGCCGAACATCTCCAAAAAGGATGGGAGTGGTGAAGATGGCCAGAAGATGTACACATTCAGCAACCATATTGTTGAGATTCCCGGCACGAGGTATCACCTAGCCGCTCTAGCCAGTCCTCCCATGCCTTTCCCTCGCACCGGTCAGTCCCGCGATCCACCCGTTTGCCGCCATCCCGGTCTTCGTGGCAACACCCTCCGTTCCAGGCAGCGAAGCGGCAAACCCTTCCGCGGCGAAGGGAGAGTCCTTGGAATTAGGAGGTTGCACCTCGGCCGACGTCGGTTGTCGGATTTTTTCGAGAGTTCTCGCCGAGTCTACAGAGTCTAGGTGAAGAGTCAGGTCCCAGCCACCCTCTTCACTGTAATCACTCTGTCTCTGGATTTCCAGGCACGGGCAACATCTGCGAGCGCGCATTCTGAAGTGAACAGACCAAAGAAGAAGAATGTCTTGGAATTGAAATGGTTTTCTCAGGAAATATACCACATGCGAGGGTCCTTGAATTTTCGACCCTGGTGCCCGGTGCCCCTTTCAAAAAATGTGTTGCCTTCGGAAGATTTCCAAAGGGTCATCTCAAATGCTGGTCAGAGATATCTCCCGGCTCAGGAGAGTGCAGTACCAGAGGAGATGAAAAGAGGATGCTTTTGCTCGAAGCTTGCTTCCCTCAACCTCAGTCTCCAAATGTGAAGATCGAGCAAGATCGAGCCCATGTCAGATTCGTGTGAGGCGTACCTACAGAGTCGTCCTTTGCACGCCATCTTTTCTCAAGTTGAGCAAAAGCAAACACTCAAACACATGCCAGGAACATATTGGATGAACATTCATGGAGTGAACCAAGTCAGAGTCTCTTCATCTTCAGACCTCTTTCAGATCTGTTCAATCTTTCACGACAGGCCCAGCACTTACGCTTATCGACGTCCTTCAGGTTGAAAAGGCGTGGAGTCTGGGGTCCCAGACCTGCGTGCCTCTTTGATCTCCTCAAAGAGATCAATGAACTCCTCATGCGCAAACAGACCCCATCCACAGACCCCGGGGGGGAGACCCATGAATCCTTTCCAGGCTTGGGAAAGGCGTTAGCATTGCTAGGGCTCGGATCTCCGTTTTGAAACCTCCTTCTGTCCTGCTTTCTGGCATACTAATTACGTTGCAAGATCCGCGGGTCCAAAGGCCAATGACCCGTGGGACCATCGTGATCCCGGCCTCTCTCGAGATATCATCCTCAACCGTCTTGCCAATGAAAGCAAAAGGGTTTTCAACGGTCATCGCAGCCGTCCTGGCGAAGCCGACATGATCAACAATCGCGGCGTCTTGCCCCGCTGGATTAAAAAAAATATATCAGCATAGACCCCAAACAGCTTCAAAACGATTCGCTTAGACCAATATTAATCAAAAAACGCTTTCTTGGCACGCCCTACCTTCACCCACAAGAGCAAGCTGCTTCATCAATGAACTTTCGTCGGCATTGACATCGCCATTTGTTCGGCCACACTCCTCTCCAATAAGCCGGGCCACATTTACCAGCCACAGAGTTCAGGGGCGCGGCCAAGACAAGGAAAAGAGGAGGACAAGACCCGGACACAGAGCCGGGCCACAGAGCCCAGCCACAGCGCGGCCAAGACAAGGACAAGAAGAGGACAAAAGGAGGACAAGGGCTGGACACAGAGCCCAGCCACAGCGTTCAGGGGCGCGGCCAGTGAGTGTGGCCAGTCTTTTCCTAAGATAGAACCCCAACAGCCCAACAGTAAACTGTTTGGGGAAGAAAAGGAAAGAAGAAGAAACTGCAGATTTCGAAGCAAGTTGACCAGCTCTGGTCGAGAGCAAAGCACCAAAAACACCTCAAATAGCAATGCCCCGACCTTTAAGCAGTCGCCTGGACCGGAAGAGGGATGACCTCGTCATGACCCCAAATTACACCAGCACAGACCCAGATAGCTAGGCAGAATCCCACGACCTGTTGACATGCGACTGGCTGGAACAAGAATGTACGCAGCCTGCACAGCCAGCATACGGCACCTCCACAGCGCGCACAACCAGCTGAGACCAGCGCCGGTGCGCTCTGCCAGCTGACAACACCGGCAGCGGCACCAGCGCCCGACCAGCGCCGCCGCCCGTCTTAAACGCGTTAAGACGGGCTCAGCCAGCTCACAGCACCAACACCCAGGACCACAACACCAGCACCAGCACCGACTCTCTTTCGAAAGCACGCGCAGCCAGCTCATTCTTATTTGCAGTAAGAATCCCATAGCTATCCCTATTTGGGGAATAACAACGTATGATCTTGCGCGTATAAGTTTATGCGCAGCGCAAACAGCACAGCCCGTAAGCGTTCATCTTGCGCGTATAAGTTTATGCGCACAAAAGTATGCGCCAAACGGCAAAGCCCGTAGGCTTCACTCGCGCAAGGCCAAGCAGTATCCAGCACAACTATTGTGTGTGTAGCATGCTGAAACATGCTGACGCAATGGTCGGTTGAGAGCCTGACGTTGCGACGTGCATCTCAGCACCCAGCACCAGCACCACAGCCCGCACCAGCACCTGGCACCGGCGCCCTGTCTCCACCATGCGCACACACCGGCACCATGTCTCCACCACGTGCACAGCCAGCTCACAGCACCAGCACCGGCACCCTGTCTCCACCACGTGCACAGCCAGCTCACAGCACCAGCACCGGCACCCAGCACCAGCACCGGCACCCGGCACCAGCACGTCTGCACAGCCAGCTCACACCAGCACCGGCACCCGGCACCCAGCACCAGCACCAGCACCCGGCACCAGAAACCTGTCTCCACCACGCGCACAGCCACCTATAACAGCACCAGCACCGGCACCCGGCACCCAGCACCAGCACCGACACCCGGCACCAGCACCAGCACCTGTCTCCACCACGTGCACAGCCAGCTCACAGCACCAGCACCAGCGCCGGCACCCGGCACCCAGCACCACCGCCAGCACCAGCCACGTGCACAGCCAGCTCACATGCAGCACCAGCACCACCAGCACCAGCACCAGCAAAGCTCCAGCACCAGCACCGGCGCCCAGCACCAGCAACCTGTCTCGAAAGCACGCGCGGGCAACTCATTGTTATTTGAAGTAAGAACCCCATAACTTCGCTATCTGGGAAAAAGGTCCGAGCTCTGCTCACCCAGGTCCGCCATAGTCCGCCCGTCGTGGCAGAAGCGGACTTCAGTTGCTTTCCATGCTGCAGGTACAACAAACTCAAAGACGCCAGGTCGACCAAACTCCAGGCTCCATCTTCTCAAGAGATCGCGCCTCGCACCGGAGAGGGGGGCTTCACATCAGGGCACGGCCCTCTCGAGGGCCCTCTCAAAGAGCTTTTGGCGGTAAGAGCATGTAAAAGCTCCATGTCTGGGATGATCAAAAGGGACATGTCTGGAAACTCTGAAACAATCTGATTCCATCAGATTCCGATTGAAAACCACATCAATGTGCTTCGGCTCTTTGCGACAATGACGTTCACAACACCTGCCTGCCGCACAATGACTTTCACTGGCACTTGACCTCAGTCGGAGGTGCGGTTGCAGGCGAGCGCTCCAAACAAGCTCCTCAAACGAATGGACCTGGCTGTGGGGAAAATGACGGAAAATAGTGCAAAAGAAGTCTATCCCATCATGAGTGACATGGAACTCTACTAGGGCTCATCAACAGATCCTGCCAGTAGGGGTGTTTGGTAATGTATCATACCCACAGTCATGTATTTGGACCAGGACCGGTGTGTTTACACACCGACTGGACGGGTCTGAACCCGTCTGGACGGGTCTGAACGCGCAAAAAGCTGCACCGGGTTCCAACGCACCCGGTTGACGGCACCCTGCCTGAATGGTCCACATCCAGCATCCTGGCCACTCGTCACGGTCTCAGAGGTCCTTTGATCGAGGCATTATTATTGTATATGAAAAGTAATGCCAAATATATATATATATATTACAAATATAATATATAATACAATGCTGCTATTTCTTGGAAGTCAGTTTTTGCTGTAGCGCTGCCAGACGCAATCAAGGATTAACAAAGTGATACAAAGTGGACCACCATCCAAAGATTACTTAAGCCACTGGGGGTGTGGTTCTCACACACACAAAGATGGGTTCAGGCAAGGTTAGTATACTTGCCATCCTCAAAAGATTTCGGTCCCTCCGAAAAAACCGGGTGGTGTCTTTGTCTCAAGACAGCTGCATGGGACGGGCTCGCCTGTAGAAGGACTCCGGAGCCAAGCCCCGAAACCTGAGCACGTCCGGACCAACATGGCCGTTTCATGGGCCACGGGGTTCGACCCAACAGTCAGGTCGGACCGGGTCGGACCGGCGATGTTCCTGGTCCTGCATCCAACCGAAAACCGAAAGAGAAGCCAAACAAAAGAACACCTTTGGGACCATGCCAGCCCTATCCAGATGGTTTTTCAAAAGTGGTTCATGTGGCCATCAGGCGCGCCCAGGAAGGCCAGGAGGCCATGGAGTGGCCAGCGCGGGACCTCGCCCACTCTCTTTCCAGGCCAGGCAGCTCGAGGTTGGCGGTCAGCTCCGTAAAGAAGAGATGCGCCTGGCAGACATCGACATCGACGCGGATGACCGGTACGTCGGCCGGAGAAGTGGCAGGTACGTTCTTTGTGTAGGACAGCGTTTGGCACGGTTACGGTGGGCCAAAACCAACCCAGACATGCTGGTGAGCATCAAAAAAGAACACAGAACCTGCATCTCAACAAGAACTACTTCGAAGGAGGAGATCATCCTGCGCCCGAACAACCGTGCCAGTGCGACGCTCGACTCGACCTTGCTCATCTTGGCCAAATCCTTCAGGAAACAGTTCCTCGCCCTGCACAGCGTCCGAGCTCAACCCCGACGAGGCCGAAGAGAGGCGTGGCGGTCCACGCCTGCTGCGACTCTCTTTCGTGAGCCGTGCGGCGACACGAGCCATCTCCAGAGTGGGAAAGTCAATGGCCTTAGCATGGGCGCAGGATGGGATGCGGATGGTACGTGGATGAATGTGGAGAACCTTTTCCGTCATATTTTTCCAGGATGGGCTCGGAATGCGTGCAGTTTGCTCTTCGTCTTCACATCGGGATGGGTCCAACTAACCTATATAAATGAGTACAATCATGAGGGCATGAGCCATCCATTATCGAAGCTCAGGTGCCAGCTCACTGCCCTGTTTCACGGATTTTTCGCTTCCCACATGCTCATCTGGGTGGCCGCTCAACACTCACATCTTCCCGACCCCATCGGCTCTGATCCAGCCAAGGCTCCGTGAGGGGCTGCCGCACGATCAGCAGGCCTGGCGGCGGGTCGGGCGTCGCGCCTCGCCGGCGACCCAGACGGTGGCTCCGCGGGGAGCCCGCGTGGCGGTCGACACCGTCGCCGGTTTGCCGCGTGGCGCGGCACGGTCGGAGGATCGTGGAGGTCGTCGGCCTGCTAATGCTTGGATTTCCTCAGCCGTTGGAGGATCCTGCACGGCCAAGGGTCAGGGGATGATGGAGCACACACGCACATCCTTCTTCACGGTCACGTCATGTCTCACGTCATGTCCGTCGACAGCCCGGGAAGTGTTTTGAATCGCCTTCGAGCGACAAACTGAAGAAGCTGCTACAGATTGCAGACTGGGTGCCTGAATTTGGCTTTGGGATGCTATAGGAAGAAACTACTCTGCTGGAAGAGCATCTTCTACATTGACATTTATGTTCCAAAGGGAAGCGTTTGCGCTCATCTGAGTACGTAAAAGGGGATTCTGGCAAAAGACCTCAGTCACATCATCCCAAGTTCGTCCTCGAAATCCATGAAGTTTACCACCAACTGCAGATCCTGTAGGCTCCCGGGAGCTTTGGACATGTGTTCCCTCTTTACAGGGAGGTGCATCGAAAGAAAAAGGATTACCTCTGGGCCCTCATGGGTTGGGTCCGACTGGAGCCTTCCCCAGATGAGCTCCGCAAAATATGCAATGTTTAAACCAACTGTCTGAGCTTGCGTAGGAAGTAGGGTCCAAGAAGGCCCTACACACATGGCAACAAGGAGATGTTTCCGCGACTTTGTTTTCCTCTGATGAAAGCGGAAACAAGACCCTGCAAGGCACAGCTTGTTCAACAAACTCCCTTACACAACCTTTCGTTTCTCAGGTAACTTGCACCCAAATTTCATATGACAAGGCTGATACTTAGCTCATTGTCACCGTGATGGTTTTCCTTCTCAGACGATGCGTCTGTCTGACCCTCATGGTTACATCAAAACAGGGTGACTCTCATTGGCACCATGCGGATACAGGAAGCTACTAAAATCTACGATGACTCTCATTGGTTCCGAGGCCATGAGGTCATGTCTTCCCGTGAAACTGCTTTTACGGCACCACCCACAACCCACAGAAAAAGACGCCGTGGTAAAAGTCAAAGAGCCTATGGCTCAAAAACTGATCGAAGACAATCAAAACCCACGGAAACCACACTTGCGTGATCTTTTGGATTCTTTGGTCAATCCTTTTTGACTGGATGACCTCTCCATCCATCCATCCATCTCACCTCACTGCTTCGCGAGCGACCCCATTGGGACCACCCGGATGACACTAACCCCTGCGGCTCCTGTGCGTTGAAGGTGCCGCTCGTCGCGTGGGTGTTGGCAAAGATCTCTGAGACCTGGGTCGGACGGCGGGGGGGCAGTGCTTCCGTCCCCGCATCGGGCGAAGGACCGATGGACCCGTCAGTGATCAGTGGTCTCGGTGTTCTTTCAGTAGGGGGTAGTAGCAAACTTCGAAGGATGTCAATCCACTTGGAAGGTTTTGCATGCTGTCCAATCATGTAAGGGGCTTCGGAGGGTTCTGGCCACAAAATGTCGTTTGAGTCTTATATAGGTAGCACCACTCGAAGCAGCTTGGTGGTTTGCGATGGTGCTGAGTGTTCTTGGGGGGAGGAGTCCAACCACGTCCGTCGTGGGCACCTGTGAGGTGCCCGATAATGGCACGGCAAATCACTGAATCCCACGAAGAATCCGTTTCTTTGTGCAATGAATCTTCTTCCAGTCAGACTCAACTAAGCTCCAACGATCTCCATTGCAAGCGACTTCAACATGACAAACACCCATCGGATGACTATAAGCATTATATAGTTGCCCAAGAAAATACGATTCCAAGGTTTCACATGCAAACAGACATTGCCTGATCATGAAAGCGAGGTTTCAGCTTAGGACACATGCCAAAAGCGATGTGCTGTCACAGTAGAGAAGGAGAAGGCATTTGCACAATTACAAAAGGCATTTGCACAATTCCAAAAAGTGCTGTGATGAAAGTTCAAGGTTTCAGCTTCTGTCCACCACATGTGAGCTTAGCTTCAGTCGCTGCTGGTACCTGAGCTCCTGACCTTGAGGTTGTGGCTTTCTAGCCAATCATCTATCGCCTGAGTGTAACGATGTCACTGAACCACCACCACCACCACCACCACCACGACGACCACGACGACGACGACGGCGGCGGCGGCGGCGGCTCACTAACACCCCCAGGCTTCGCACATGCGTGGGCACACGGTGTATTAAACATTCCCTGGGCGGCCGAGCGGTCAAGATGAAGACGGATCTCATCTCCACCTCCGTCATCCGCGAGGGTTCCTGAACGCCATTGTGAGAAATGCTCAGGGCATCTTAGAGTCTAAAGAGGTTCCCAACAGATAGGAGCAAGGACGCTACTAGTAGCAAAGGGCATCGCTACTAGGAGCAAGGGCCTTACTACTAGGAACAATGTTTGATAGTAGAAACAATATACTAGGAACAAGTGCATCGCTTCTAGTAACAAGTGCCTTACTAGTAGTAACAAGAATCTAGTAGAAACAATATACATCCATGATGGCCATGGGCACCCCCCTGGCAGAGCCGAAATGTTGAGCACCACCACGCCTTGCTCATCCAGGCGAGGTGTGGCTTCAACCATTTCGTTTGGTACAAGAAGCCATCTTCCTCCTTGATGATGGCCTTCCTGGCACAAAAGCAGAAAGACACACCCTTGCGTCCATCCGGTCAAAACAAAAAGCCGCTCAAGAATTCATTTTCTTCCCTGGCACCACCCCAAAGGCCTAGTAACCATCCTGTCCATTCAGATGAGCACCCTCCAAAATCCTCTACAGAAGGGTTTTAACATGTTCTTTCAACCCAAGAAATAGATTTCTGCCTCCCAAGCTAGAAAGCCGCTTCATCCTCACCGGGAGCGGAAAAATCCATTTCCACCGCGAGGTGCGCTGATCCGGCACCTGCCCTTGCGGCGCGGCGGAGACGTCCCGGCGCTGCCCGCTCCTCAGAGCGAAACGGGAGGAACTCGGACACATAGGACCAAAGGACCAAAGGTGGTATATATGTGGTTTTGGGGGTTCCAGCAAGTGGTTTGTGGTCCTTTGGGAAGAGATTTCTTGAGATGCCCTTTTCCAAAAGACGGCTCTTTGGGAAGGGGCGGGGCCCTTGAACTTTTGGAGAAGAGGCTAACACGAAAGTGAGGACTGTTCAAAGTTGAGGAGGTTTATACAATATATAATGTTTCATCTAGAGAATCTATGAGAATCCAGAGCATTGATTCGCACAACAGCAAGTTGCTATGGGAGAGACGGGACATGCAGGAGCTGTCAACCGGGATCCCACATGATCCCACTCGAGTTGAAAGACAAACTGAGCTGTCCATCTGTGGATTGGTTGTTCAGGTCTTTGTGCACAAGGCTAAGTGCGCAAGGCCAAGTCCAGAAGTCATGCTCCGTTTCCTTTCAGCTTCAAGGGCCTTCGGGCACGCTGGGGATCCCCTGCTACTGTCCATCTGGTCTACACTGGGGTTGGCCTGCGCGCGTCGCTGCCGAAATCCTGGGTGAGGGAGGGACGTCGATCAACAACGGTGGAACCTACGGCATGTGACACTCACCAACCCGTGTTTGGGATGCATTGGGCATTCTTCCTGGGGTTCAGGATTTTCATCTGGGTCAATACCAAACACTTTTGTGCAGGCTCACTTTTGGAGAGGCCACATGACATGTGTCTGGATGGGCAGGAGGAACTCAGACAGCCGATACCAAAACCAGCAAGCCGCTGGTTACGGTTACGAAAACCCTCACCTCCCGATTTTCTGAAAGTTTCGGGACACAACTTTATGTAATCGAACCAAAAACTGGATCTTGGATGCTTCGCTGTGAACACCAGCTCCATAGTACTGGTAAGTTGGTTGTTTTCAGTCGTGGCCCACGGCGATCCGCGCTCGGCGAGCGACGTGCGACCTGGCCTGGAGAAGACCAAGACCCTTTTCGTGACAAGACGAAGGGGCATCGACATCGCACAAGATCGGTCCCAGCATGTCCCACATGCTAGAGTGACCACATGCAGCATGTGTGGTTTCCGTCCTAAAAGCCTTCATGGTAAACAACACCTCCACACCAGGTCTGGGATGGTCCGGGATGGGCTGGGCCCCTTCTGGGAGCTTCAAGCCTTTTGCTTAAGGGCCTCCGGCCCACCGTTCGGCCAGGACCTCCCAGGGTCTCGGTGAAGCGCGCACCGTCCGGCACTCGGTGTTGTAGAGCCACTGCACCGTCTGGAAATCGACCTGGTGGGTGTGGCGGAAGATGGAAAATGGAGTGAGCTTCATCACGCTTCACCCTTTTTCGTGCACCTGGAAAAAGATTGTGAGCAGTTGTGCAACTTCAGTGGGAGATCCTTCCACTCGAACAATTTCTACGATTTCACTGGGTGCAGGGTGTCCTCAAGTGCCTACCGGCGGCCTCAAGCTAGGAAAATGCCAACGCCCAACCGGATCACTATAGACTATAGACTTCTCCGAGTTCTGCAACACCAAACGTACAACCAATGTAGCGCTTGCTGGACCGATCCCCCTATCCTGTCTGCCCACGAGAGGGGTGTTTCCGCGGCTGCCTTGTGTGGAAAAAGCCCAAAGTCTGCCCCAAAGCGGACCAAGGCAGCCAGCGACATGTGCCTCGGCAGGTGAACAACAGAAAGCCCCGGAAACCGCGGCAAGTGTTCATCGGAGTCGCTTTCTCTTGAAGCATCGTATGTGTATGGTGTGGGTCCTATGTGGTTCACCTTTGCTGCCATAGGACCCAAAACTCCATTGTTGTATGTGTCTGCAGCTTCGGTGTTAATATCAATGTCAATGTCTCATTAAAACCTGGTCAGTCTCGATCTGGTCTTGCACAGGTCCCCGAAACAAACAGAAAAGGATTGATTTCTTTTTGAGAAGAGGCCTTGGAGAACGTTTCTATTTGGAGGTCACTACGGTATCTCCTTTGTTGGGAGAAGGAGATCAACCCCATCCCTTTTACACTCTGCCGGCCTTCTTTCGACCCATGCCTTCCATCTCAGGAGGCCACCCTTCACCAGTCGTCGAAGGTATGTCGGCCTCGTGGCAGACAGCCATCGGACTCCCGTCGTCCCCACCCGCATGGATCGATTCTATCGATTCGCTCAGCGTGAGCTCACGTCTTTACACAAAAAAGTGGCCGTTGCGGGGTCAACAACACATCACGGCGCCTCACCGCACATCACCGCACACGGCACGGCGTGGGCTCGGAGAAACAAAAACAGAACTGTGCTCTTTGTTGGACTTAGCCCGTCACATACGCTTTGAAGATCGTCTGGAAGACATGGCTAGTTTGGGCCATGAAGTGCAACACCTGCGACTGGCCAGGGCAAAAAAACTTCGGTGAGGGGCCTTGCTTGATGGCCATCGAAAACCCAACGAACTCTCAAAGCCCAAGACAAAGTCGCAAGAAAGGCCCAAGAGGTCAGCCATTTCAGAAAGCAACCAAGAGTGCAAACATAAGCCCTTGGGCGCTCACTTAAAACAATAATGCAGATTTTGCAATGGTGTCCGGTGCAGTTGGGCGTGGTTAAACTTTAAAAAATGCGGTTTTCGTGGCGCTGGAGGGAGTTTGGGAGAAGGGCGTGTGCTTGGATGCTTCTGTCTGCGGCTGCTGTGTCATGTTTTTTCGTGGTGTTTGTTGGGGTTGGCTCGCAACTCACTTGCGAACGCAAAACTCACCTCACTTGCGCAAGCGATGTCCCATGCACCTACTTGATGATGAAGAGGCCATGTCCAAAACATCACTTGCGTGCGCAAAAGTTTTATGACTCACGAGCGCATGCATGAACCCTGCCGATTGCCCACGCTGCGACTCACTTGCGCACACAGGCATATTGCTACCTTGGAATGACACCTTCCCCTTCTAAATTTTACCCGCGGGTGGCTTACAAAAGGTCTGCTATGTTGGAACGGCACCTTCCTCCTCTAAATGTTACCCTCGGGTGGCTCACAAAAGGTCTGTTATGTTGGAATGGCGCCTTCCTCCTCTAAATGTCACCATCAGGTGGCTCACAAATGGGCAGCTTTGTTGAATGGCTCCTACCTTCTCTAAATTTTACCCTCAGGTGGCTCACAACGCTACCTTGAAATCACCCCTGCCTGCTCTAAATTTTAACCTCCGGTGGCTAGCAAACGGTCTTCTACTACCTTGGAATGGCTCCTCGCTCTCCCCCAAATTTTGGCTTTGTTGCGTCTTGTAAGCACCACATGTAAGAAGTGCTGTACTTCAATGTTTTCCCACAAAGACAAAGACAAAGACCGCAAAACAACCATGACATACATATGCGCAAAGCGTATTGAAGCTTCTCTGTCTAATGTGTTTGCGCAGCTAAAGAATATATGAAACACTAGTGTGTGCAAGCTGTGCAGTAATGCAGACTGAACAGCAACAAATTCAGCACAGTAGACCAAATAGTAACAAAAATCAACGGAAGCAACAAAAGCAGAAAAGCAGCAAAGCAACCAAAGCAACAAAAAACGACCGGTGAAAAGCAAAGGTAAACACCAAAAGCAAAAACAAAGCAAACAAGCAGGAAAAGCAAAACAATCAGCAAAGGCAAACGCAATGCAGATGAAAAGCAGCAAAAGCAGCCAAATAAGAAAAGCAACAAAAGCAATAAATCAGTAAAAGCAAAATCAATGCAAGAAAAAGAAAAGCAAAAGCAGAAAAGCAGCAAAGGCAAAATCTGCTGGAAAAAAATCAACCCCCCAAAAAAAAAATGAAAAAATGCCCCTCCAAAAAGACATTGAAAAACGGTGTCTTTTCCCTTTTCATGTCGTTTCCATTGAAGCAAGGCATCCTGAACTCCATGTGAGGGTGCGTTCCCAAGCGGTGTGCGTTCCCAAATGGTGGAGCCTCGATGCATCACCCATCCGGGCGGAGTTTGGTGCCCGTACTGCTTCACCTCTATGTCTGCTGTGTCGCACCGTGTCTCGCACCGTCTCGCACCTTCTTAGGGGTGTTTTCTGCCCGGATCGCGGGGGACGAAGAACAGCCATCATGGCCCGGTCGGTGCCCCCGCGCCTCGGGCTCGAAGAGGTGGCCCAACAGGCCTTCGCCTTTCATCTGCAGCAACCTCGGAGAGGACACCGGATACCGGTCCACGAGGTCGGTGGGAAATACCCGGGTTTTCTGTGGCACATGTTGGGACTCTGGCCTATACCCGGGCATATGATGCCCCTTTTTTGTGTGGTTGATTGTCACTGGCGGCAGAGAAGCAGGGGTGTCATGAAAGTCTAGGCCCTAGGAGGGGGGTGCGGGATTTGGGAGATCACAAAGTAGAGCATGAATTTGTTTTTGTTGAACTTCCCATGCCTTCTATAAACCGTGGCAGTCGTGATAATGCTTGGTGTGAAGCACACAAGAAATGATTTCATCCCAAACGAGGTAGGCAATGCTTGTTTTGGGGCCCTTGGATCTTGATAATTTATACAGTAATAACATAACGTCTTGGAGCCAAGAGCCTGGCGTATTGAAGTAGAGGTCTTTACCCTCCTCTTGCAGCTCGGAAGCCTAGTTTCCAGCACATGGATCATTTCACACTGCTATGGCAATCAGTAGGAGTCAATGGCGATCAACTTCATGACACAGCAGAATTATGTAGAATTTCAATTGAGGCCTGACAAATCGTCGAAGGAAAAGCATGAAAAAGCGGGAACCACCTTCCCTAGCTTGCAGATGCATGCAGTAACCCACCTTCCCTAGCTGGACGGCACCCGGAGCCTATCGCTGCAGTGCCGGAACCTACTCACACGAGTCCGGTGCGGCGCCTTATCGGTGCCTGCGCTGCGCGGTGGATCCTCCTGGGTGCGGCGGAATCGGCTCCGAGGACAGCTGTGCCGGACCGAGGACAGTGGGAAGAAATGCTTTCTTGAAAAGCAGTGGACACTGTGGACAGCACACGTGTCGATCAAGATGATCAAGGGCACTTAGGATTTCTATGGCTTGAAGACCCATCAAACTGCAGGCAAATGGGGTCAGTCTTCTGTGATAGAGTGAGTTACTCACTCCTGAAATTCCCCATATAGATATTCTTGAGTCATTCAAGTGACCCTCACCGCTCACTTCACTTTCAGGGTCAAAAGGGCCAGGCTGTCTGGGTCTCTGCCATCAGTGGCTCCACCGAATTTCCGCGCTGAAAATATTATGTTGGTGTCGCCACTTTGGACCAAAGGGCAACCACTTGGCGCACCTAGAAGCATGACATAGCATGACTGTCAAACTTCCCAGCGCATCTTGGATGCGTGTGAGATGCGCTGCATGGTATACCGTCAGACCAAACCTAACAAGGCCTTGACACAGCTCAACAATAGCACAAAGAACCAATGTAGACCAACATGTATTGTGCTTCTTAGCACGGCGCACGTCCTCTCCAGAAATTTCACGGTGCGTCCCGTCCATCGGCGCCGCCTTGTCCGGCTTGTATGGTGTGCTTGGAGTCGTGAGGCGGCCTCAGCTTCACCGGTTCCGCAGTCCGAACCCAAGAAGAGCAGCATTTAGGGAGCTTTCTTCATGCGGTTTCAGCGCTGCCGTGGGAGCCAAATGGTGTTGTTGTTTTCTCTGGAGATGTTTTGGTACCACCATGATTGGATGAACAGGGACTGAATGGACTTTAATATGACTTTCTGATTTCCTTAGAACCCTGAGGAACCAACCTACAGGCCCTGAAACCACGCGGGTTCCAGCCTTTTGAGTCTTCCCTACATGTCCCACCTCATCCCGCCTCCTCGCTCCAGAACTCTTACGTCTACCTCCCCGCTCTCTACAGGTCGTCTGCCCTGTTCCCCCGGCTCTCATTTTCTTCAAACCCAAAGACCGCCAGCAGTTCCGCCCTCGGTCGGCGCCGGGAACCGCTTCGTCACCCTCTCACTCACCGCGAGGCTGGCGGTTTCCGCTCCTTCGGGCTTCCGGGCTGGGAGGACGACTGCGGGGCTTCGGACTGCGGACGCCCTGAGCGACGTGGCAGACCGGGCGCCAACGGGAGAAAGGGAAAGGAAAAGCTGTTGAACAACCTGTTGGAATATAATCTTGCGCCTCCCTTTTCAAGGATTTTCCCAAAAAACGATGGGGAAGCCTTTCTTTCAGGGGAGCCAGCCGTGGAAATGGTTAGGGAAGCTCCACGAGCTCCCTTTCGGAGGGAAGTCACGAAAGTCATGTATATAGACTCTTTGATTCAAAGGAAAGAACACACACACTCCAAACGGGGCGTTATCATTGCAACAACAGGGGTTCACAACCTCACACGGCCCAAAACCACAAGAAACAAAGGGCGCAGGGTTCTTACTGCTTTTCATGTCGCGCTCAAGGGCCCTTCATGGCCACGGATGCAAGGACATGGTCATCCATGAAAGTGAAAGCGTTTGCACATACATTATGATCAAATCAAAGTCTACATTAGGCAAGAGAGTTCAACTGCAAAGTTCAGCAGTGGGACTTGGTCCCGCGCCACTTGCAAGCGATTTCGGTCCTAGCAAAGCCATGCCACAAGAGACAGAGAATGTGGTTCAAAAGCGGACCCTGTTTGAAAGGGAACCGAATGACTTTCAATTAAAAAAACTACCAAGCATGTCCACAATGGGTTTGGGATGTTTGTTGACTCAGCAAAAGTCGCTATCATTCCATGGAGCTGGTCCCTCGCCCATGCACATGAAATGGTAGTCTTTTCAAAAGGAACTGGGGATCAGTCAGGCCCAACCCAAGCAACCACGCCAACGATCACCTCACGAATCCCTCCTGCAAGTTCAGCTTCTCCTCCCTCTCTCTTTCCCTCTCTTTCTCCATTTTCTCCCTTTCCCTCAGCTGATTGGGCTTCGCCTCCCAGGGCTGCTGAGCTTGGACCAGAAGCGAAGCGCTTTAGCTGTGCGATGGGGGATGGGGATGGGCGAGTGACGAGACCATACGAAACCCACCGGTAGGTTTGGTTTGTTTGAGGCGGCATGGCATGTTGAACGGCTCATGTCTCGTGTCTGTCTCATGTCTCTCGTGCTGCGAACGCCGGACGTGTCTCCACCTCAGTCTTCTCCAGCACGTGCTTGATCTGACTCGTTTGCTCGTTGACATAGCGCTGGCGACGGATGGCATACTTGGCCGCCTTGCTCAACCGAGGCGCTCGACGACGACCAGTCACGCCGGACTTCAGTGATTGGACAAGGTGGATGGATGGAAACCATATCCCACTTCCGTTGCCTCCCAAAACAGACCAAAAGACCCTTTGCAGTGTCAGGTGCTTAATTAGTCGCCTCCTGGTCACCTGTTATGACATAGACCGAGTGCCTCTGTCTCCGGTCCCCCGCCTGGGGCAGCAGCCGGGTGAAGATCCGGTCGCGCGCTTGGAACTCGGCGCGCCCGCGCTGGGCCACGGCGTCGAACTCCAAGCCCTTGTCGAAGTCTTTCACCAAGTCCTTTCGGAAGCCACTCCGACTGACGACCGACGACGACTTCGGCCTCTTTGGGATCGAAGGCTTTCTGAAACTCGAAACTGTGAAGAACATCTTCTCATGGCTTGCTATGGATGGTCGAAGATTGCATCGTGACACGGATATTTGACATGGAAAAAGAGATGTTTTCGATTCTGATGGGTCTGCCGAACCCAATCGTAACGGCCCCCGGACCTGCGCAATCTTCGCAAAGAGCCGGGCCATGGGGGTGTTTTCCACGGCTGGAGACCTCGGGGATCGGGACGTCACACCCGGCGCCTGAGAAGGGAACATGAACAGAATCAAATGAAACTACGGAGGTCAACATACCAGGGCTGCGGGGTGTTAACCCAGAGTCACTTCGAATCAAAGCAACATCAAGCTTGAATCCCTTTCTAGACGACCGGTCAGTAAACACATGGTTAACACCGAAGAAACCCAGGTGCAGTGGTGAAATGATGGTTCATATGTGCGCTCATGTGTCTGTAGTTTGTCTTCAGGCCTTACCGAGGTCCAAGATGTTCCAGGATCAGCTGTATCCACCCCGTCCACCCCTGAAACAGCCCAGCGGCCCTGAAACGAACGCAGAATTGGGCAAGAAGGGGCACCAAAACTGGGCTGCCAAGGCAGCCAAAGAATCCTCAGAACCTGCTTACTCTACATCTCCAGGCTTCCCGACCGACAATCCAGGAGGACAATCCCCGAGGTCGCTGTGCTACTGGTCTTCCCCTCAGTCACGTCGAGGACGTGAGGACGAAGAAAACGAACGAGACAGGTCGGGGTCATCCTCTCTGCACCGACGCTCGGAACGTGTCGTTCGGGTGTCTAAATAAAAAACAGCAGAAACAGGTGAAAAAAACAGCCGATAACATCAATCAACCGGTTGATCTCTGAGCCAAAAAAGAACGATCTTCAACCGCCAAAAGCTTCACCCTGTCGGGTTGCTGACTTCACACAGGTGAGACTTATGCTTGCTCTTCACCTCTGAGCTTCGTGACCAAGACCTCTTCTGTGAGGCTATCAAAATGTCGCACTGCTCGACCTGACGAGAAGGGCGCGAGAATTCGGGACACATCAACGACCAACGGTCGACTGGATCACGGCAATCTTGGCTCAGGATTCGTGTGACAACTTGGCTCCGGATGGCTCCGGCAACAGAAGGAGGCCTATATTGGCAAACGAATCACCCACACTTAGCCAGACCCTGGCAATACAAAAGGACGTTGAACTGCAAGGGGTGTGCACTCCGACGCAGTAACCTGACCGTCATTTTCCAAGGGACTGTTTGCCACTTCAAAAGTGTGTGTTGCTTTTTGAGTCTCCAGCACAAGCGTGGCTGACCACCATTCCACGATGCAAAGCCCTGGGCGTTTCGGCTAAGTGTGGGCTGGGCGTTTCCACGGTCGCGGTCGCAGCCAGTGGAGGAAGAACTCAGCTAGACGTCATGTCATGCTTGGCGCAATTTCAGAAGTACCTCCAGGCCTGAGTGGTTGATTGGAGACAAATTAAATGGTGTTGAAGCACTGAAAAGGAGGTGCTGGTTTAAGGGCATGAGAAAGGCTTGGACAAAGAGTTGTTCTAAGCTCCAACCCAATTCTTTCCAAGAGTGCAGTTCCACAAGTGCAGGCCACACCTCTGCTGCACAGGCCAAATGGCAGAAGGTCTGCCTGCCCCAGTTCGACTGCTGCAAGCGAAACCCTACCTCTACCATGGCCCCATCGCCTCATGGAATCACTTCTTTCATCTTTTTTCTATAAGAAATCGGGATCCGTTCGCTTTATCACTCATAGCATCTTGCTACTAGTAGTAATGGCCTCCAACCTTGCAAGCCTTTGTTACTAGTAGCTTCTATATACTTGTAGCTACAGTACTATTTTCTTTCTAGAAATCTGGATCCCTTCGCTTTACATCCCAAACAAAGCCTGCTTTCTCCCTCCCAAAAAAGCCGCATGAGTAGCAGCCCGTGAGCCGCCACCTGCTCATCACTGGAGGGTCACCGCCTCTTCTGCGCTTGCTCGCGCGTATCGCCACGGACCGTCCAGATCGGCCAGTTCGGACCTGTAGAAGTCTACAGAAGGACGTGGTTCATTTTTGCTTGTGCATTCTTTTCTTGGGAGACCCCCAAAAGACAGACTTTCATGGGGTGGGGTTGGGAGACCCATTCCATTACACCGACATGTTTCGTGTGAATTGGGGTGCCGTGGCTAACCTTGGTGGTCTTCTGGAAACTCTTGGCTTCTACAGGATCACCCCATAGCCTTGCAGTAGGTTTCGAAGTTTCGATGTGGAGATTAAACGAACCCCAAATCATCGATGACCATTCACCAAACATGAATCGTGAAGAACGAGGCGCATTCCGGCGCACATGATTGGGCCCTTTTTAAATACTCACAAGAAGGGGTACCAAAGCCTACCCACAATGGCCTTTACTGGCACAAGGCAGGCACGTCGCAGTCGCTGTAGTCTGTTTGAGCAATCTCGTGACCACCTGTAAACATAGTGCAAACACCACCATCCAAGTTACCAACACCATGTCCTTGGCCACCCGGTTGTGAGGGCCTGCATTGTTCATGCCCGGCGTGGTGAGGGCCTCGGCCGCCAAGCACCGTGCTGCTCGGACCGCGCGGTGCACTGCAGCATTTGCTGGGCCACCCGAGCACAGAAGAGGCTGCAGACCTTGAAGGCTTCCTGTCAAAGGGAGATCGACATTGGATCAATGATCGAGGTCCAAATGGAGCTTGCTCATGTAGCGAAAGTGGCTCTTCGCTCTCTCCAGCCAGCTTCAATCGCATCTTGCGCTCCCCTGTTTCTTTTCCAACGAAATTCAAGGAATGGACAATAAGATTGAGGAAAAGGGGCCATACCCATGAACTGGAGAGCAAATCCCCAAACCGGAGCCCAATCCACCCAGTTCGTTTCTCGGAGCCCTGACCATGCTCTCATGAACTTCATTGAGCTATTCTTCCCCACCACCCAGGTCCTTTTCCAACCTCTCCCAAGCCTCTCCCCCGTGGCGAGTCTCCTGGATTTCCGGAATCTCCAGTGCCATTTCATTGGGTTCCATGGCCACAGCGCTGGAACGGCGGGTGATCGAGGTCCTTGTCAAACGCACGGTCGAAGTCGCCCACCCAGAGAGAGAGAGAGAGAGTCGTTCGCGAAAATGAACAGACTAGACGATTGGGGGAGGGGAGGTCAGCCTACCAGAAAATGAAGGGCTCCCGGTGTGGACTGATTCGCCACTCACACCGCCCGCAGATTCCATGGATCTCTCTTCGGAGCGTTATTTTCGCATGCGCGAAAGGATGACGTGCATCGAGCTTCGGCTCTGCTTCGTGGATCCATGTGGATCCTATCCCGAACGTTTTCATGCTATCAGGCCGCACGCCTAACAAAAAAACTGCTACCCGTTTTTAAGGATTCTGAAGTGGATCTTGCAGGGTAACGACCATTCAGAAAGATTATAGAAACATAACAATATTTACTGCAGTTAAAGAAAAACGTCTGACAGTGGTAGTGTGACTTGAAGAGACGCTGGGCTGACTGCATGTTTGGCACAAGATTGGCATGGCAATGCATGGCATGATGTGTAGTAGCTATGAACGCTGAGCAAGAGGCACATCTGTGACTTGCTTCACCTGCAGCCACTGACTCAGACAAACGAGAACCAGCCAAAGCTTTCAATTCCAACTTTCTTGGGACTCTTCCATTGTTTGCTCCCACCTGCTGCCGCGTCAATGGCAGCCCCGTCCTGGCAGGCTTCTTTTCACGGATGAGACGCACGAATTCCTAGACCGAAGTGACTTCTGATTGCTTCAGATCTCAAATCAGGCCAGCAGCACAGGGCTGGAGGTAAATATTTTTCAGGCTGTGTGACCGGCGCAAAGGCCGCTTGGAGCCTTGGACGAAAATACCGGGGTCGATCTGACGCGGATCCGCGGCCGGGTGAGTTGCTTCGAAAGGCTCGCTTTCCATCTCGACCAAATAGCAACTGTTTTATTTTAGTAGTTTCGAAAAGAATTGTTGAAATACATTTGGTCAGTACATCAAATGTAGAACGTACATCTCTTTTTGCCACGCCCACCTCCTCTCCCCTTCTCTTCTTTCCCTCGTTCCTTAAGACTTCAAATATATGTTTTTATACAACATATTGTACTAAAGTATTTCAAGATGTTCCAAGTATTTTTCGATCCCGCCCATCTATCTAAGTCCCATCTACAGTGCGGCCACACCGGGGATATGTCTCGGCATTCGTCCAACCTCCGTTCTCTCCCACCGCCCACTCCGCCCCGACCAGTGTTCGTCGATGACCTCCTCCCGTGCCAGTCGGTGCTCCGGCTTCTCCTTGCCCTTCGCGGGAAGGCAGTCCAGTCCGACCCAAATTGGGGGAGGTTGACAAGGGAGAACAAATGGATGCTTATGGAGTTGGCAAGGTCATATGTCCAAGGGATTTTGTTGCTTGTCTGTGGAGTGTCTCATCCGTTCACTTCCGTAGCTGACCACTTTAAATCACTTTGGCTATTGCATGGTGGACCCTTAAATGAGTTCGCAGAAAAAAGAAAAGAACAAAGCAGTGCAACGCCCTCCACCGTAGCTGACCGCTCCTCTTTCAGGAGCTTCTGGACATAGGCTTTGTCGCGGGCCAGGGCAGCCTGGGACGGCGAAGGCGCCAGGAAAGCAGTGACCCCCGATGCTGGCAGTTGCAGTTACCTGCAGTGGCCCCGATCTTCTCAATGAAAAGCCTCATGTTTGATGAGAACCTCAGCCTCATTTGGCCTCATGTTTGTCGTCCATCTTCATTGGATGACGGTGTTCGGTCTCAAAAAGCTTGCGGCAAGGCTTCCCAGGCCAAAGCTCGGCCGGTTTGTCTTGATGCCCCATGCTGAGATGCAGGCGTTGTGGTTTCTCTTGCGCTCGGTCATTGTGATTTGCCTGGAACCAAGAATTGCGCATTTGAACCCACGAGGCAGACGTCTTTGTGAAACGACCTCCTCTAAAGAAACTAAAGACATTGGCAAGGATTGGATTCTGCTTTGCAAAAACACTCAAAACGGGAAGTCCTTCACGATTGCTTCACAATCTGCTTCTCTCGAGAATGCTTGAGGCTTTCCTCTTCTTCCCAGCCTCCGGCAGTGCATCCCAGACCTGGACGGATTTCGCGATTGGAGACCGGACCCCAAGGCCCACAAATACCCAGACATTGTAATCACAAATGCCCACAGGTCCGAACAAGTCTCGAAGTTCTTGCAGTCTGCAGAGTCTGCAGTCACCCGAAAAGGACTACAAAGACTATAACCGTAGCCGCACGGCGAGTGCTGTGGTTTTGGCCCTCGTCCTCATGAGTCGGCTGCCTCAAGAACTCGTAGTTGGGCCTCTCCTCCTCTTCATCAAACTGGCGGAGAAAGGAGCAGGAGCGTTTTGAAAAGCGCGATTGCAGCCACCCAAGGTCTCTAAATCCCTCCAAAAGCTCCGGTGATTCCGTGAAGTTGCACTTTATAGAAGCTACTCACTGAAAAATAACAAGATAGCCCAAGATGCATCAGATGGAACTCCTTCTATCGCTTCAGCACAGGCTGCACATCCTTTGCGCCACCTTTCCCAACTATTATATATGTAAACAGCGGCACCCGAGATCCTACGAAAGAACGAAGGAAGCGGAATGCGCACACTGCTTTGTGCCGTTGGAGCCAAATGCTCAAGGCCTGTTCGGCCGCAGTGAAACACATCCAAAGGCCATGGGTGCATTTCCACACGCCCTCTATTCTATGTGGCCTTTGGATCCGCACAAGTGAAAAAGGATACCGGCCTTTGGCATCGATCTTCCATCTTCGCCTGGAGGTTTGCCATCTTCTTCAGGTCGGCTCTCTCCTCAAGGATCCTCCACTCGTGCTTGCCATCAGTCCTCTTGTAGCAGGCAACCGAAGTCCGGTCCTGATGCTTGTTCACATCAAACCGGGGAGCTGGGCTTCGGTAACTCATCGCTCCATGGGCCACGTGGATGGGAGTTCCATCTTTGTAGTGCCACCCATTCTGCTCTGCCACCATGAGAACATGCTCCATCAAGGACTTGTCTCTGTCCTGAACTGCCCGTCCGGGCATCTCCACAACAGCTGCAGCTGCCTTCACAGCCTTCTTGGTCTGTTTGGTGAAACTCTCGTTGTACTCGATTGACCACTCT
>CAXAMN010003792.1:326405-346725 GCA_963970005.1 Durusdinium trenchii
GGTCGATGGCCTGTCACCTCATGAAGATGCTTTGCCATCTTGCGATCACCTGCTGTGGGCTTGTCATCACCAGACACCACCACATCGTCATCCTCATCTTCCTGCTCGGCCGGGTTGTCCAGCATGAAGTGGTCCCCATTGCCATCATGGTCGTCTCCATCATGGCCATCCGGTTCATCTGAAGGTCCGGGGGGTCCTCCATCATCTTCACCACCATCATCTCCACCGCCTGGGTTCTCGTCGTCCAACTCCTCAATGACATTGATCTCAAGCATTGACCATTCTCGCTCGATGCCTTCAAGCAGAGTCTCAGCGAGAAGGGGTGGATAGTGACCTGCAAGGCGTGTCACCTTGTTGCCACCAATCGCTGCTTCATGGTGATGTCGTCGGTCACACCTGAACCCATCCAAAGCTGCTGCAACCTCCTTCGAGGACGTGAGGAAGGTGGTCGGCTTGTAGTGAAGTCCTCCTCCAGCTCCTCGCAACCCGAAAGCACATTGGTCGACTCGGACGTGGTAGAGATCCAGGTCCTTCGCATTCTCAACCAGCTTGCGAAGCTTGCCAACCAATCTCCAGGCCGCTGAAGTCGCCGGGTTCTCCAGGATGAAGTGGTTCCCGGAGAGGACCTGTTCCACAGCCTTCATCGCAGCATACTCCACCAAGATCTTCTCGTACTTCCTTCTCTTGGCAAGTCGGGCTATCTTCACTGGGTCACCTCTTGTCGTCATATTGATGAGGTTGGACCAGACACTGCAAGGAAAGGCGATCATCAGGCAGAAAGGTCTGTTGTTCCTGATGTCCATGTTTGCCCTTCTGCGATCATTGACCTTCAGCAAGTCGTAGCCAGTCTTCAGGGCGATAGACTGCATGATCGCATGACCTTTCCGAATCGCACAGGCCGACACCGGTTCAGTCTCCGTGTAGAGCTCTCCAACCATGGGGTACCGGTGAGGATCTTCTCGAAGAGTGTTGTGATGAAGCTGCACGTAGACCTCCACCGACTTGATCAAGCTTCCATGAGGTACTCGATGAACAGCTCGGTCTCGATGAAGTACCTTTTCTTCCAGCATCATCCAACCATCCTCAGCGGTGCGAATCCATGAAGAGATCGGCACTGTGCTATCCACAGGAAGCATGCCCTTCTGGTTCATGGTGTCGAAACCAACGAAGAACTTGTCACCATTCTGACAATCATGAGAGCCTTGTTGTCCAAGCATGACTGCAGTCCTTATCGGAAAGCTGAACTGCTCCCATGACCATGGTGGATAAGCATGTTCAATCCACTCTTGCTTGATCTCAAGCCAGGTCTCTCCTTGAACTGCCACTTGACTGTGAACATGACTCTGAGTGTTCCAGCTGTCCTTGAAGTTGTCATTCCGGACAAAGTTGATGTTGCCCTCCTCATCGCAGAACACGGATCTTCGCAGACCAGTGAATGCCTCATTGGGAAAGAACCTGGGCACCGTAGCCGTCGACGGGTGGAAGAGGATCCTCCTGGGGCAGTAGTGGTCTCTGCAGATCCATCCATTGATGTGGCCAAAACGCCACTCATCAGTCAACCGTCGATGAAGTCGGCTTGGTCGTTGAAGTTGTTCTCGAAGTCCTGAGATGGGCAAGCGGATGCAGTCAAACCGACTGGCAGGCAGAGGCGGCATGTGGAGGTCCGCCATGAACACTTCGGCCTCCTGACCACTGGCCACCTTGTCGATGAAGTCGACGTACTCTGCCTCCATGATCTCATTGAGATAGCTAACTGGAGCACCCATCTTATCTCTCATTCGTCTGGCCTTCATGACTCCATCTCGAACTGCCAGGCGCGCACCACTCTTCAAGTCCTTGAAGGCTGCTTTCCCCAGGGTGCCAACTGAAAGCTTCACAGCATCTGATCGTCTGTCTCGTTCAGCTGGTAGAACTGAGGAGTGAGTACCCAACCTTCCTGAACTGAACGGGTCTGGGGGTTGAAGTGGTCGAAGTGGACCTGCCCATCCGGGTTCATTGGGAGTCCCCAAGGTACTTGGAGATGACTCAAAGTTGGGGCTTGTGCAGTTGGTCCTGTTGGTGCTGATACTTCCATCGCTTTCGAGCCAATCATTGGTCCTTTGAGGTCGCTGCCTTCTGCGGATCCTTTGGATCTCTCTGGGCTCGAGCCAAGGGCTTTCCCCATCAGAACGTCCACCATCGGCTTGCACTTGGCCTTCAACTGGTCGTTGGTGTCCTTGGGGTCCACGGTCACGTTCAGGAGAACCGCCAGCTTGACCAGGTCTGCCTTGTTGCGAGGCATCCCGCCTCGGGGTCCGAGAAGCTCTCTGGCAAGTTCTTCCTTCCGGCCATCCAGCTCTGCGATTGCTTGGTGCGTAGCCTGAACTAGTGCAGCTTGCTTCCGAGCACGGGGAGGTTTCTTCAGTGCCTTGATCCCGAACATCACGGCCTCGTCTTCCATGAACGCCTCCTCCAAGCCCATGCGGTTGCGGAGCATCTGAGCCTCTTGAAGGTGTAAAAGACTCATCACCTCCTGGGCCTTCGGCAACCATCGCTTCGGCCACACCTTGCGTCGCACCATGTCCTTGAGCTGGGTCTTCCACTCCTCCGCATTCGTGACCACCGGCAAGGGCACGGGCAGGAAGCGCAGGAATGGACGTTGCACCAACCACAGCATCACTCCCTTCCAATGCCAAGTCCTCCTGGCAGCCATCCGCAGCAGAAGACGTTGCCATCGCGAAGCGGTCGGGGAGATCTCGAAGAGATTGGGCATCATCTTCGAGCTGCCAGGACGAGCTTGAGCTGAAGAACTCCGGGATGTAGTGCACAACCATGTTCAAGTCACCATCAACGTCAGTCGAACGATCAACTAGTCGATTGTGTGCCTTCCATGCGACTCGACCTTCACATTGAACCTCACAGCAACCTCCGACACCTACGACATGCCATGCGAGAGGTCCAAGCGTCGGCCACGAGGTCAAGGGTTTTGGGAGGAGGTTCAAAGAAAAGTGACCTGCTTTCATCTTGCTCAGAGGTGTCCATTCTTCAGTGAGGTACTTCAACTGGAGTTTCTTTGAAGAGAAGTTCAAAGTAGCCCCCAAGCTCTCAAGGAAGTCTTTCCCCAGCAGGCAACCTAGTGAATCGCAAGGAATGGCAGCTAGCCAAAGAAGCACCACTTGGTTTTTCACGACAATCGGCAGCCTGATGCGCTTCTGACTCTCTAAGATTCCGCCATTGCCGAATCTGAAGTAGTCTCTCACCGGCTTCTCCATGATCAGGTTCTTGATCTCTGGAGGCGCATAGTTCAGCGCTGCCTTCATGGTCTTGATCCACTCTTCACCAGCACAGCTCCTGTTGCACGCAGAGTCAAGAGCTGCAACGTACATCTTGTCCAAGCTCAGCTCCGGAGGTCCAGCTGCACTTGCTGTCAAAGCCTCCGAGAGCGTTGAAACCACGTTGATCTCATGGACCGTCGGCGCCAGGTCGAAGGACACGTTGTAGTTTGCACCCTCCAGGAGGTCGACCACGTTCACCTCCGCTGCATTGGCCTCATTGCGGTAGGTCGAAGACTTGGGAGAGGTAGTCGACGATGAAGCTCCTGTCTTGTGCATGGGTTTGGGAAACTTCGGAAGTTGTTTCCCTTTGGCTGAGCTCTTGCCACCAGCAGGACATTCTGGGTCTCCCTGCCAGTGACCAGTCTGGCCACACACAAAGCACTTGCCGTCCTTTGCACCCGTTGAGCCTTTTTTTCCACGGCCCTTTCCACCTTTGAAGCTCGAAGTTCCAGGTCCACGAAACCCACGATCTCTCTTCAAGGCATTGATTTGTGACCTCGCTTCACGAAGGGTCACCAATGCTTCCACAGCTCCTTCAACTTGTTCCTCAATGGCCGCCAGGTCATCATCAGCCTGTGAACCATCTGCCAACTCATCCAGCTCTGTCGCCATGGCCTCAAGGGTTTGTTGAAGCCCCTCAAAGCCGCCAAGACTCTCAGAGTCTCCACCACCATCGTCTTCACCTTCGGCAGGGTGTTCTTCAGCTTCAAAGGCCTCATACTCAGGCGGGTCCTCGTCCTCATGCTCCGTGACATTGACAGAGCCGCCAAAGCCTTTGCCGCCGCCACGCCGCCATGTAGAGCTTGAAGACGAAGTAGTCGAGGGAAAGCTCTTCCGGAACCGGGACAATGTAGAAGACGTCAAGGAAGTAGGTCGCTTAGCGAAGTTTCCATGACCGCCATGTTGATGTCCCCCATGTCCAGGTCCATGCCCATGTCCAAAATGGACTCGCTTGAAAAGGCGAACAGCCTCCCTCTCGCAGGCACCGTAGTCCTCCGTCTCCACCCCCAAAGTTGTCTCCAGCATCTGCCGCTGCAACTCTGTGAGGGCGAGCTTCTGCTTGAAGAACCACGCCTGCTCGCTGGGGTCCACCATGATGCCTTCGGCCTTCATCTCTCCAACCAGCGTTCTGTACTGAAGTGCAAAGTTCGGTATGCTCTCACTACCTCCACGTCGAAGCTGAAGGTAGTACTTCTCACGAAGCTCACCTTTGCGGTCAGTCTGTGACCTCCCAACCATGTCATCCCAGGAGGCCAGGATCTTCTGGATTCCAGCGTCGTAGACCGCAGGTGTCAACTCAACCATCCCATCAGTCTCTTCATCCTTCACCTTCTCGGCGGGGATGTACTCGAGCTCTTTTGGATCAAACTCCAAAGCTCTCAACTTTGCGCTGCCCTTCTGCCGCATGGCAAACCTTGCGGCCAAGTTGTAGGAAGTGGTCTTCTCCAGGTCGATCGAGTGCAACCACCATTGGACGGCCTTCTTGAACTCTCTGAGGGTCTCGCTTCTGCCGTCCCAGACCGGTATGTAGCTGTCAAAGTGCCGGTCATCCTTCTTCTCGTCCGTCATGAGCTCCACGAGGATGTAGTCCACCACCAGGCAACCTTCTATCCCTTGGCCGAGGGAGAGGCTTTACGCCACCAAGGAAGTCCGTCAGGAAGACCTCCGTGAAAAAGTTCGGTCGAAGTCCACCACCGAGACGAAGTCGTCCACAAGGGCAAAGTCCGCCAAGAAGTTCTCGTCCAAGGTCAGTGACCTCAACTCAAGGTCAAAGACCACCAAAGCCAAAGAGCGGCCAGCAAGCCGCAACACGTAGGACTAGCGTAGTCCACCAGCAAAGCCACCAAAGCGAAGCCGCGCAGAAATGGCCCGGAACCCTAAGGCTCCGCTGCCACTGTAAACAGCGGCACCCGAGATCCTACGAAAGAACGAAGGAAGCGGAATGCGCACACTGCTTTGTGCCGTTGGAGCCAAATGCTCAAGGCCTGTTCGGCCGCAGTGAAACACATCCAAAGGCCATGGGTGCATTTCCACAATATATATATATTATGTATATATATATATATCACATACAAACAGGTCACGCAGACGGATGCCACACTCTCGGTCATGGAGCGAGCTCTGCTGAAGCTCTTGTCTCTCTTCTTGCTGTCACTTCGCCCTGCAAACCAGGAGCGCAACTTATCCATGTTCACCACCTCTTGCGGCGAAAAAAACATGGTTGTGTCTGCTTCTACTGCTGCCTCGAGCTACAACTGCAGCTACAAACCTTGGCGATCCTGCTTCCAAACGTCAGTGAAGACAACGAATGGACAAGCCAGTTCTTTCACCGTCTGGGACCGTTTAAACACGGACCCTCCCTGTCCCAACACGGCCTCCAGCTTCGTGCGGAGTCTTCCCGGGGCTCGCTGGCCAAGCTCCAATCTGCCTCGCGCGGCGGAGAGCGGCATCACGGCCATGACTGGGCATTCCGTTGTTATTTGTCTTGTTCCTTTTCTCGTTGGTCTCGGAAGCACCGCAGTGCAACCGTTGGCGCGTTGGCCACGGGCGTGATGTCCCACCCGGACCGTCGCCTTTCGGGTCCGGGCGGTCCAGAGCCTCGGTCGCGGTCCGCGCCGGGTCCAGTCTGGTCAAAGTACTTCCCACTTCCTAGAAAGGGAGTTGAGTGCATTGACATGTGGACTTGTCTCTTTCGCAAGAAACATCCTCCCTGTAAAAAAAGGTCATTGTGTCTGATGTTCAACCAATCCAAACTCTTCTGTTCTTGTTGCACGCTGGTCAAACTCAGGAGAGCACTTGCCTTTGACATGTCACCTAGGCTCTTGGCACAGCGCAAGGAGCATCTCCAAGCTGGCTTTGGAATTCCCGGCGTTTGACAGAGTTCCCAAGGTTTCAAGGTACCTGAGGCTCCAAACCCCGGTGTTGCTGTGCATGCAAAGACCTGAGGACCAGCTTTCCGGCTTTCAGACCGACGGTGAGTTGCAGACCGACACATGGACCGAAGCTGCACGAGGCGCAGCTCAACGACTCTACGGCCAAAACCTGGTGACACTGGTTACCAAACCCAACGCCTTTGCCTCACAACATCCAGCATGTCTCCGTTGCCCCCACCCCTCCGTGGTGCCCGACCCGGAGCTCCGAATGGCACGACGCGTCCTCGGCGTCCCGACGGGAGCTTCCGCGAGCTTCCCCAGACCTCGCCCATCCACCAGCTCTCGGCATCCTGCTCACGGGTCCGGTCCGGTAGCCCGGTCGGTCCGGATCTCGGATCTCGGAGGCTCAAGGACTCACCCGGTCACGGTGAGAAGACCCCAACGACCAAAGAGTGCAGGTGATCATGGACTGTGTACAGGATAGGGAGACATGATGCTTAGGCAATCTGACCCCAGAGGTGTCCTTTTTGATTGGCAAATCCTTTCTCCAGCGCGTATTCCATTGCAAGCATGGCAAGGCCGACGGCTCGACTTGCTTGGAGGTCGACGGCCTCACAGTCGACATGGAGGTCGACGGCAGATCCGTCGGCGGGCGTCGGACCCCTCCGTCGTCCGTCGGGGTTGAAAGCCACAAATCCGTGAGGGTCGGGATCTGATCGGTTCAGCACAAGTCATTGACGAAAATGGCCTGAAATTTGCTCATGAGCCGATGTCTTTGGTCACAGCCAATAGATTCATAGATGTTCGTAGAGTAATGGACTAATCAGTTACAGCCACTAAAAACTCATATATAATAACAGTTGCATCCAGCAAAGAAACAGCATACAGAAGCTTCTCTTGATCTTTTAGGATGCACAAGGCGAGAGGTGAATACAGTGCCTCCAATGACCAAAAAATGGAGCAAGAGTGTCAAACAGTCGGATACTCCCCTGGTCTCCAGACTTGGCAGGTCAGTTATTTACAGTTACTGTATTCCTACACCCTGAAATAATCATGGAAGCGGAAACTGGACCCTTGGATGTCCACAATATATCGCAACTTCACTGATCTACCGAATCTACCGAAGTCAGATTGGCCGTCACATCCCGGATCTTGGACCATCCCGTGAGTCTCTTATTGGATCGAACAACCTGAGGTTCGTGACCCCAGGACGCGGTGTCGCTTCTGCGTTCGTCTCCGCTTCGGTTCTTCTCCACGTCTGGGACTCCCCGGCCGCCATGGGGTGCTACGACCACTGGCGCTGCCCCGAGAGACCGGGATGGCCAGGACCTGCCGCAGGAAGCCCGTAGGAAAGGCCCCACGGGCCTTTGAGGCGTCATGGGGGTTGTGCAGGTCGGGTCGATCGTCCGCACCCCCCGCCTGGGTCTGAGGCTTCGGTCCAACCCAAAAGGTCGGAACAGGCCTCGGAGGCGAGCCCGAGCTGAATGGGCGGAGCCCAAGGGAAAAGAACCAACAAGAGGATTTAAAAAAAAGAGCAGACACAAACATCGGCATGCTCTTGGCACACCAAAACCATCCAAGACCCTAAGTGGTGCCAAAATGGATGGCCCCTATGACCATCAGGGAAAAAATGTTTGGAATCCTGAATCTGTTCGGTGATCGATCCGCAGGAGTGGTCCTCTCTTGGATTCCAGCTCGAGGATTGGCAAAGGCCAATCCTGCCACCAGGACGCTCCAGCGAACGTTCGCTCCAGCCAGCGACAAGTGGAGCTACCACAGCTGCTCAAAAATGAATCTGGTTCCCTTGACCAACATGGGATTTGGAGTGAGTCCTGTAGTCAGGACAAATCCCACAAAAAAATTGTCAAACACCTCGGTTGGCGTGACCAATCCTTTCTGGAACCCTCCAGCGCCTTCAGATCGGGCAAGCTTTGAGTGCCATCAACACGACCATTCGGTCCTGGTTTTCGACCGAGGCAGCTGATCACGGACGGTTCTGGTCCAAGCGTTAAAAAATGGTCGCATCACTTCCCATCTGGGGCATAAATGGATACCCATCTGGGACAATTCCTTTTCACTCTTGTTGCAAGGGTACCTCTGTTCAGGGCGGAAGTCTGTGATCTGGCTCTCTGTGAAACACAGGGAAGGCTCAGTGGGAGAGAGAGGACTCCTGGCATGGCATGGGCACGAAAGTCTGAAGCACTGAACGGGCTCCAACATCTTTCGCGAGGCAAACGGCTTCCTCCTGTATTCTCTTGTTGTCACGTCACTTACGTTTGGGACACGGCAGGAACACGTCTCCAAAACTCAAAAACGATGGTCTACACAGCTGTAGATGAAACCCTCAACTGATGGGAGACATCCTCATCTTGCCCTCAATCATCTGTCGTTTGTATGTCATGAACTGAGTACCTGAGCCTGAGGCGCGGCGCAAGTGACACCGACAATGCCCACCATGCCCTCCTATCCGGTGCTCCTTGATTCTTTGTGCTGAGCTCAATATATAATACATTGAATATAGGTGTGTGTGTGTGTATAGATATATATATATATATACACATGCTTGAGTTAGTATAAATACGTACACGAATTTACGAATGTTTGTATTTATATATATACTTAAGCCAGCCTCTGGGTTGGGGGGGTGCCCTTAGGGCAAGCCTGGCGTTTGCTCGCTGGTTGTTATTCATGTCCTGTAGATCGACTGAAAGACTTGGCGCGCAAGATGAAGTGATTGGGTAACACCGCGTAAAGAGTGCTTTCATGGGGTGAAGTTGACATCGCAGCCACCCCGATAGGGGGTAGAAACGGAAAGTAGAATACATAGGTTTGGGGGGGGGTGCCCTTTTTCGTCCCGGTTCAGGGGCGTTTTGGAGGTGAAAAAGGGCAGGGACGCTTGCCTGCTGTGTGTTGCAGATCAGTGAGCAAAGATGTACCCCCACACCCCCTTTACTCACTTCGCTCGCTCCCCTAGACTCCAGCCTAGCCTATCGGCTGGCTTTCGCGATATATAGTTATTTATATATATATGTATATATATATACATACCTGAGAAGGGAGGGGACAAAAGCCAGCCTCCGTAAGAAGACATCAATATGGCAATGGAGGGTGAAGTCGAGAGCGCACTGGAACATTTTGGGCGTGGGGGGGGCGCCCCTGGGTGGCGGAGGGGCGTTTGCCTGCTGTTGGTTTGTCTTGTGTTGTAGGTAGGCTCGTGGGTCGGTGTGCTGCTAAGGGTGGACCGGGGAAGGTTTACTGCTGAGATCACGCAAAGACTTCGGGGAAAGATTGCCGTTGTGGTGCGGGACGTCGACATAGCAGTGATGCTACTGCTGTTGGAAACAGAAAGCAGAATACATGGGTTGCGGGGGTGCCCTTTCTTCGCCCGGCTCAACGGCTTTTTCAAGCTGAAAAAGGGCACCGCCAAGCAATTCAAAACTTGCCCGCTGCATTCTGTTCTCTTTCCTGCCCCCAACAGACCGCATCAGTACATGAACTCGCACCCCATATGGGGTGCCCTTTTGCGTATGGTTGACAGGCATCTGAACCACTCAAAAAGGGCACCCCCAAGCAACGCCCAGATTTCTTGCAAGCCCTCTTTTCCTACCCATCCTCAGATCACACAGTGTCTTAAGAGACACACACCTCCCTGTCACGCCTAGTCGAACACTACTTCAATGGCCACCAGACGTACATCTCCCTTTCCTGGCTTTCCTGGAAGAGTTCCAACCGCTTTTCACGTCCCGCTGTCCCCGCTGTCCTCTCATCGACATGAACTCCCACCCCTGGTAGAAGACGGTTTACATTGCCTCCTGAGCCCCTCATGATGCGAATGATGCAGTACTCGCCGTCAATTACATCACTTGCATCACAACACCCCAACAACCATACATTTTCTGTCGCAATCGAGTACTCGTTTTTTCGCTCTCCCCCACCAGGCTCTGGGCTAGCTCTCCGAAATTGACCCGTGTGCGACCACCCCCCCCCACACCCCCTTACTCACTTCGTTCGCTCAGTCTAGCCCTATCAGGTTAGCCCTCCGAAATTGAACCGTGTTCGACCACCCCCCCCACACCCCCTTACTCACTTCGTCGTTTGACCAACCCAACTTCAGCCTAGCCTATCGGCTGGCTTTCGCGATTATACCTTTAGCCTACAAAGATCCAGATCTCTCAAGGACGGCTTCTTGCACTTGTTCTTTCTCATCTTTGTGGACACGCAGAGAAGTTGTTTTGGCCCTACCGCTATTCCAGCAAGCATATGAACCCCTGCATCACGCACACGTGCTGAACGATAGTGTACGTTTTTTCTCTGCAGACTCATCAGAGTCTGGAGTCACTATGCACAATGCGGACATGCCATGAGGCAACTTTGCACAGCTTGCAATGCACTGATGAACTGTGTGGTGGTGCAAAATGCCGCGAACCACATGCCTCCCAATGTAGCACAACTATGAGCAGATTGAATATGACTTACCGCAATGCATCATGCGCATGCTCTTCTTGTCAAATTATGGGAATTCTCTTGAATAAGAGGCCCTGAGGGAGTAAAGTCAGAGAAGACCATACCCGAACATGGTTGTCGCCGGATAAAAGGAGTTGGGGACCACAGTGGCTGCTTCATGCGAAGTTGCCCAATCTGCACACCAATCACTCATGCAGAGCGAAGCAGCAGATGCACACCCACCTGAAACAAGGCAACAAGTGAGGTGCCTGTTGAAGGGTACCTACCTCCCAAGCTGACACAAACACTTGGGTCAAACGCTTCTTTAGATCAAGGATAGTCAAGGATGCTTTTCAGAAACTTCCGCTTCGGATCCCGTGCAACATTCACGCTTCGAATCTGCCAAACCTACCTTTTCCCCGAATCTCAACCTAACTGCTCCCATGCTCTCGCGCTCTGCGCAGAAACCAGCGAGCATGCCGTCACGGCCCAATTTACCGGAGCCTTAAAAGGCCGAATCACCGGCCCAATCACCGATGCACCTCTGAGGACACGAGATCGCTCATCTCACCCACCTGAAGCGGACGACACGTTGGAGCCCGGTGGGCTCCAAAGGCACCGGCTAAGCATCCCCAATAAAGGCTACGTAGGTTTGGGGGGGAGGTCGGAAGCCATCTGAACTTTGGAGTTGAAGTGGGCGGTTGAAGTTGTTCAAAAATTCAAGACCAACCAGAGTACACCCCAGAACCATCCAGAACCACAAACCAAACATACCCAGGGTAAACCAAAATGAAACTTTGGTCCAAAGCCACACGTAGCTTGCAGGTCGCTCTTTTGTCTGTCGGTGCCTCCAAGTCAAAGGCGGTGCGCAGCACCGGCGCTGGGACTGCAGGCCTGTGCAGGTGAGGTCGATCTAGAAAAGAGTCGGTCAACGTTGGTTGACCTTGGTGAGCCATAATATAATATATATAGGTCAGCTGATTCGGTGTGATCAAGGAGCCATTCCAGTCACCGTCGCACGGCCGTGATGGAGCTAAAATTGGTTGATCCGCACTGGGCAGGGACCGCAATATTCAATATTCAGTGCAAATAACGCGACACGGCACAACATCTCAAGAATCAACAAGTCGCGCAATTACCTTTTCTCGCTGCGGTGGATTCTTCCTTCAGGTTGGGCACACCAAGCCGGAACGGAGTTATGCATTTATGTCCCAAGCTTTCCTTGGCGCGCGAAAAAGAATGAAAACGACTCTTCCCGGGCGACGACTATGGACAGCCTGACGGCGAGGTCTTCCCACCGAAGAATCATGAAGCGAAAGGACTGGAGCAGCCGAAAGACCGTTTCCCCCTGCTCTCTGCGGTGGAAATCCACCTGCAGCGTTCCGGACCGGACGGCCGAAGGCTCTTCACCTCTGGCTGCCGGAGCAACGACAGCGGTATTTCTGGGGCCCAACCGCGACCGCTCCAAGCGCCGCCGCGAGCCGCCTGACCATCTTGGCGTTGGCGCGCTGGGCGTCAATGCCTGGCTGAAGGCAAATTGGCACGCGTGTTCCCGAACGGGCACGCTCCTGGATGAAAACCCCAAGCTCCTCAAGGTTAGATGCGTGTCACACGAAAACACCATTGCCATTGACTGAAACCGTCATTCATTCAGGTCCGTAGAGCATGAGGGAACCGAAACGCCCAAGACATGTTGGGCATGTTGGAGGACCTTGGAGCAAATACAGGTCTTCCATCAGTCACCTGGAAAAACATACGAAGGATCGCTTGCGTGCGACCCGTCTGAAATTTGAAAGCGGGGGGGTCCATTGACTGAGTGGAACAAAAACACCACCGATCGCAAAGCACCTAAAGCACCACCGCGCCTTTATCCTTGTCAAGCCATCCCAAATCACCCGCCAGCTCGCCACCCTGCAAGGAGGACTGGCCTCGCGCACAGTTTTGTTCCAGCGCGCAAGAGTCAACGGAGAGGAGTTGGGCAAGTTGAGCATCATCTGGTCGAATGAGTCGCGGACTAGCTAAAGCACCAGCTCAAAAATGTGGTTCCTCGTCCTCTCGCCAGTGGATGTCACAATTTAGTATTTGGTACATCAACCTGTTCCTAAACTGCTCTCTGTGGATCCAACATCAAACCGATGCAACCCGTGAAATTCCCTCTGAAAGGCCTACTGTATCGTCTGTATCCGATCCAAACAACACTTCTGAGACCTCCCGGGCATTGTCCACCGGGCTCCCCAGCACTCCGATGTCGTTCGGCAGGCGGCCGTGAAGGCCTTCGCCAGCGTGGCGCCACCTCAGGGACATCCGAGAACGCCATGGTTCCGCAAGGCATAGGATGTGATTGGAGGATGTTCATGGATTTTAGAGGTGCTTTTTTGCTGGCAACCATCTCCCTGATTGAGACGCAAAAGGGGGTCGAGATTACTCAAGGGTGTCTCTATGAAAGGGGAGTTGAGGGATGACCTGTTTTGTGCGATCGACTCTGGCAAGTAAAAACCAAAATCCTCTTGCAAGTCTCCAACTGACAAGGACATTTGAGCAAATCGATGCAAATCGTTTGAAGCTGATTCCTTACAAATCAAAACCTTGCTCAGCCTTCCATCCGACACGAAAGCTCAAGTTCGCCAAATCTGAGAAGCGGGACCCTCTTTGGACAGTTCGTCCAAGACCTGCCGGACGTGTTCGTTCCGGGCGGACCAGACCGACACTCCGCGGAAGATGGAGGGCGCCACCTGTTTGGTATTCGGAAGATGGTCCTCCAACAGGCCATTTTCCACTTCCATGATTGTTTCAAGGGAGTGTAGACCAAAACCAAAACCCCTTGGGGCGGGGGTTAAGCTGGGGAGATTTGAGGTGGTGGCTGCCACCTTGAGCCTTGACAAGAAGCAAAGCCACAAAACCCCTTGGGTGGGGGGCGAGTCCCAGGATCTCCCCGGCCAAGTTGTTCACATGTTCTCTCGAAAATGGCTTGCAATGAACTCGGCCAGCGTAAAACTGTGCGTGTTGAACCACAAAAGCTTCTTCCAGCGTGGCAACCACTCAGGAAATTGCACCTGCAGCATCCGCTGTTCAGCCTCCTAGAGGCAAGGGCGACTGACCACATGTTCACCAGCAGCAAACTATATAGAATCAATCTATAGACATATAAATCTACATAGCCTTTTCTTCAAGTTTAAAAGCTTCCGGAGTCTTTTTCGGTGGGATTAAAATCGCTTAGCGCCAATGCCTCAGGGCCTCCGGATGTATTGGATATCCACTCAACGGAAATAGCCTGTCGGCTGAGACCAACATTGCTGAGACCAACGTGATTAAACAAATCCTGGACCACCACCGGGCCCTGGTGTAAACCGCGACAGCAATTTCAAAACAACTATATAGTCACCACCCTTGGTAGTGTGGAACTATGATTTCCATGGAATTTCTATGGTAGACTGGGCAATTGCTTTGACCAGCACCCCAAAGAAGAAACGGATGAATCTCTCCTCCGGGCTTCGAAGGATCTGCTTGCGTCGGACCGGGTCCTGTCGGGCAATCAGAACAAGGTAGGGGGCTTTTGACTTGACTTTGCTGAGCTGTCAGGGGCTGTCGCCCACAAAACGCCTCGTAAAACTTGTATGTATATACTGTATAATATATATATATATATAATTATATGTATATGATATGTGATATGTATGTGTATAAACCTGGAGAAACGGCCTCATGGCCGGTGCCGGTGCTGGGGCTTAAGACTGAGTTTAACAATATCTTCTCACATTGAAAAGGTTGAACTGCAAAGCTGATTCAACAAGTGCCCGGATTGCCCACTTAGGGGGAAAAAAACAACATGAAAAAAATAGCCAGAAGTACGTAATGCAATATCATAATATCGTTCGCAGCATCCTGTACATGAACATGATTCATTCATCTATTTAAACAATTGATCTACATGCCCTTGCATTCCTGTGTCTATTCACCTGTCAAGGATTCCCAATCTGTCGGCTCCTCTGGCTTCGGTGCCGTTCCCCCACGCCAGGCTCGCAAGAGGATTTGCCGGATGCGCACGCGTCCGGGCACCTGGCAGGTGCGGCAAGGTGGATCGCTTGGTGTTGCAGCAACAGCAGCTGCTGCGTCCCTTGACCCCTCGTCACACTGGGCGGCCGCGCCTCCCTGGCATCCACACCCACCACGCGCTGCCGCTTGGCAGGCTGCCTTGGTGAACGGTCGGTTGCAAGTGTGGCCAATGAAAGCCTCAGCAAAGGACCCCAAAAATGCATCTTTTGTGGATGTAGTGTAGCACTTTGGAAAGAAGGAGGAATGGCTTTCCACAACTACCGCTGGAGCGGCCTTCAACTGCCGGAGAGAAATGAATCCAAGAGCAACATCCACGTGTCCAAAAATATGGTGGGGGGGGAAGCCAACCCAGCCAACCCAGCCGCCGAGGGGCCCTGGGACTGACGTGGCGGGCCCAGCTGGACCACCTGAGGCTGCTAACCTGACCGTGGCGGGAGGTTCTCCCGCGGGTCATCCTCCGAAGGGCCTCCGCAACCTCTCCGTCCACCGGTGGGTGTGTTCGGGTGTTCGGCCAGGGTGCCAACGGAGCGTCACCCTGCCTTGGTGGGTTTTTGGCTCCACTCCCAAAAGACTCCAAAGGACTGATTAGTTCTTGAATCTTGATGGAAGTGCTCAATCAGAAACTCCTAGACCTAGACCTTGCCTAGAGCTGGGCTGGTACGCCCAGACCTGCCTTGTCCCAGCATGGGTGGTCCTCCGCGCTCGGATCCCACGCGCCTCATGCAACCAATGCCGACCCCTTGGGCAGCCTGCCGCAGGCTCAGACTGGCTGCTCGTGGCCTGGCGCCGCAAGAAATGGCATGAAAGTAGGGGAAGCCATCAACCAAAGTTGAGAAAGAGCATGGTACTCTTCTAATATGCGGTTTTTCACCCCCTCGTTACAGGATCCGGATCCACCTTTCAGAAACCGGTGCAACAAAACCATTCCTCCACCGGTCTCGGTTTGGTTCCCCACCTGGCTTGAGTGAGGTGAGGCAGCACCACTTCTCGGATCTGCGACCATCGATTCGGTCGAAGAAAGGGCGACCAGGCGGGTCTCCCCGCCCGCGTTGTGATCATATTCGGATCTGCGACCCCTAAAAGGCACAAATCACAATAGATGAGTCATAATGGACATCTGTTCTATATGTCTATGCGATCCATTGAGGAATCCCAAAAATGTAGACATGCGTATCTTGACATGGCTGCGGCTGCAGGCCCTCTGCAGGTCATGTCGCAAGGGAACATGTGTCTTTTTCCAAACGTCCAGCCCTCTTTGTTTTCTCGAGTGAGTCGCAGTAGGGTGGTGACCGGTTTCATGGAGGTGCCCGTTCGCACAAATCCGGTGGCTTCGTTCAAGGACGGTAGACCTAGAACCTGATTGACCCTTATTTTCGGACCACCAAGCATCCAGAACTTGGTTGACTGCCAATGGGCTCCAGGGTTCTTGGTTTTTCCATGCCCACTGCACCGCCGACTGCGCAGCAGACTGTGCCTCTGAAGCCTTTAGACCCAAATCTCCCATCGAGAGGACCACGTAGGCAGCACCAGACTTCTCAAAGTCGTGGCAAAGCACCTGAGACTCGTGCACCCTGTATAGATCCATACAATTGCCGCGCCGGGCTCGGGAAACCAGCCGGCGCAATCCCCATGTGTTCTCAACGATTCAGATCATTCGCCAGGGTGACACCGGCCAGTGTATCTGAGACTTCCTCCCTGCTGGCCTTTGAATCTCGCGCTTCTGCAGAGGCTTCTCCTCCTAGCCTCAGGATGCCAGCTCCAGTGCATAGTTTGTCTAGATACAATAGTAACAGTAGCAGTATATAATAATAATTACAGTACCTCTTCAAGAATCCTTACTTCACACTTCATGAAGTCTGCTTTGGTGACTCCATGTCCCTCTGAGGGTCCGAGCTCCCCGAAACGCCAACACCGTGCCCCCCGAAACGCCGCAGCGAAGGCTCTTTGGCCCACCACCAATGCCAGCGCGATACTTTGGGCCTGCGCATGGGGAGCTGGGAACGTCCACGGAACGGCTCACAGATTCCATGTCGGCCGCACAGATTCCAGGTGCTCTTCGATGTGCCGAAGCAAATGTGGAACCACGGCTCCCTCAAGAACCACAGCTCCAGCTGGAAAAGCCCCCTGAACTTCCTGTATAACAGGAGATCCCCAACTCAAAAGCAAGATCAAGCGCTTCGTCCCAAGGTCAGAACCCTGGGCCGCTTGGACCCATTTCCCGATTTCCCGATTTCTCCCCACCTGGTCGCAGTCTGCAAGCACCCGGCTGATAGCCCTGGACATTGCCTAGTGAAGGCTGGTGGGCAGGCAGTGAACCCTCTGTAATTTTCCAGGGAAGACCTATTGAATCTAGTCATCCTATGTCATTCTGTACTTCAATCTACCATGAACAGCACCAACTCCCAGAAATCCTTTGCAAGAACTGCCAGCAAATCCATTTTTCATCCTTCTTCCCTACATCAAAAGGCCAAATTCACTATGTTTCACCAAGACCACCTCGCCCTTTCATTCCTTTCCACAGGGCCTCCATAGACCACTCGCTGCGGCATGCGGCCAGTCGCCGGATCAGCCGCTCATGCGGCGGGGCGCTCGCGGCGTCCTGTGGCCCGGTGGCTCGCGGGCGTGGAGGCTTGTGGTTCGGACAACCCCGCACATGTTTGAACCACAGGATGATTTGAAGGCCTTCAGGATGGTGTTGAAATGTTTTGAACCATGGTTTGAACCACGGACAAGCCGGAATGTATGAGGTGTTGCAACAGCCCTTCAGGATGTTCATTCGATTCGGTGTTCTAAATGAGAGTCTTCTGGGTCATGATTCCCTGCCACGATCCTACTTTATATATGAAGACTGGACTTGACAGGACCACTGGCCCACGAAATCCCACGACGATTTCCTTCAGGCCCTTCGACGAGCTCCTACCCAGAAGTTACATTGCTACTTTTTCCTGGAGAGGTCTCTGCAGGCACCGGAAAGTCACAGCACCCCCCACAGTTGTGCGGTTTGGGAGACGATACTCCAAGCCAGATTCTCTAAAACCATTTCGGGTTGTATGTTGTAGTCATCAGAAATCCATACTACCCCCCACACCAATGTGGTCCTCCCAATCAAACCTCATCAGGGCGTCCCGGCCAACAAGGCGAGCAAGGCAGCCGGGCGATCCAAATGTCCCAGGTCGGCCTCCACGGGGACGACTCCATCGAGATCGACCGGTGACTTGGTGAAAAAAGAGGCCCGAATTGAGCTCGGTTGGTTGTGTCTGGACTTGTTTGAGCTCGGTTCATGTCTGTTCGGTGATGTTTGGGTTTCATAGGGTTTTCCATGCTTGAGCCACCATATACAAAACGAGCGAGGGAGAGAGGGAGATCGATCCTTTTAGAACGCAATAGACTTGTGCAGTGCCAATCTATCAGGTTTTTCCTGGAGTGTTTGTTTTCGGTTCCAATGGACCCGCCTTCAGGGCTTGTGCAGTGCGGTGCAAGTCAGGGATGAACAAGTGCCTCAGAAATCGACGGAAACAGAGAAGCCCCTGAATCATCCCACCGCAATGCTGTTGCTCACACTGGTATACGGGCCACCCGAGGGGGACTGCGCTCTAGGCGTCAAAAGAATGTGCCCCCCGTAATTTGGCGCCCCGGGCTTGCTGGTGGCCGTACTTGAGCTGGCTCCGCCATGAGCACAGAGAGGCAGCACCGAGCCCTGTGAAACTGGAGCGAAGTCACGCGAAGTGTCATCCTATGCCGAGTCGTCTGTGTCCCCCGGAGCCCGAGAGTCTCCCTGGTCGGACCTCGAAGAGCTCTTTGTACTCTTTCACCTGAACGGAGCTCGGTGCTGGAAATCACCCCCCTCTCTCTGGCAGTTTTGGCTCCCAAGCCCCAAAAGCCGAGCCCCAAACCACACGCGCCGCGAGCCCCAAAAAACCACGGTGGCCTCCGGGTCAAACCACAGCTTCTGCCCACCAGGTTCCAGAAACACCCCCGTGTCCGGGTTGTGGAGCCAGCCCTCCTTGACCAATCTGCATCGGCGGCTTCGGCATGGTCACCATGCGTGTGGCGTCTAGGCGACTCAGATGGTGATTTCATGTGATTTCGACTCTCAGACTGGGAAAAGGTGTCCAAGATGTAAAAACTCCAAGACACCGAAGCTGCTCCCTCTCCTCCCCATAGGGCTTGAAGCCTGGCACCGCATCCTGAGCCTCCTGAAAAACAGGCCGCCACAAGGGCTCCAAAGGGATCGGTGTGACACCAACTAATATTCCCCACCCAAAACAAACAGCAATTTCTCAAGCCTTGAAAAATAGCAGCATATATACAAAGTTAATCAAAACAGATTCTGAGCCAGCAGGTATATCTAAAATAATATATATATATATTATTCTGGAACACGGAGTTAAAAGGGGAATATGGGGTCCATGCAAGCCATCCATTCATCTCCTGCGCATCTCCTCCCTTCGCTTTGAAGAGCTCTGGACGGTGTTGCTTCACATAGGACAAATTGGACTTGGTCCTGTCGCTCAGTCACATCAGCACATCCGTCCAACAAAGCCATCGAAAGTCGCCATCTCCACATGTCAACAAACCAAGCACATCCCATCACCTCCACAGTCATCGGTTCCTCTTTTGATTCACTGTAGATCGCCCTTGCTCCACATCCCACCCCAGCGACGTGCCAGGTCCACGCGGAGCTTCTCCCGACCGTCCTGGCCGTCATCGTCTTCTTCTTGGGCGCGGCAGTGACCTCCTGGAACAGCGAGGTCGAGCTGCGCCGTTCCGCGGGTTCCACCGGGTGGGAACAACGTTCCACCGTGCACCTCGACAGAGAAGTGTTTACAACAAAAATCATACACCGATACTCTGTTTCAAAGGACGATTTCAGAGCTGGTCTCCTTCGTTTCTCTCAACTCTCTCAACTCGTGTCGGCCCAAACTCCAACCGGCGAACCGGCGGTGGTTCCCACATCGCCAGAACCACCAGGGCTTGGTGCAACTAGCTGGACTTGCCATTGAGGATTCGACCCGTTCACCCTGCATCTTCCCGATGGTCCACCACCACCAACACCACCACCGCCGCCGCCGCCACCACCACCCTTAATGGACGACAGGTGTCGATCATGTATGTCTACCCCTATACATAGCTCTGGTCCAAAACACGTAGGAGTACAAGCTACCGTGAAGAAACACCGGTATCATCCCGTATCCACTGCATCCACCACTTCAGAATAGCTCCCAAAAGCTCGCACCTGTGAGGTGGCAACCTGCTGGAGTTGCTCTTGCATCATCAGGGTGTTCTGCATCGCAGCAAGGGCCAACCACTCCATCGCCCGGGACAGCAAGGGCGCGTTCGTTTGGGACCACGTTTGGAAGGCCGCGCTTTTTGCGGGAAGGTTGGCAGGGCGGTCACAGGTCCCGCAGGTTAAGGTGAAGTGAGTTTCAAGGTTGATCGAAGCAAACATGTGAGGACTTGGGCTTGAGACTCTGGCTACGCAACTGTACAAACATTACAGAAACAACTCGCGAAGGTATGATGCGGCAATCCAAAAACCTGCTTACTAGTGTTTATTAGGAGCATCATACAAGCCTGTATTGTGCCGAGCTGCTTCCGGCGACACACGTGATGCAAAGCTGGTCAAACATGGCCCCC
>CAXAMN010003792.1:369843-382964 GCA_963970005.1 Durusdinium trenchii
GGGGGGGGGGTGAAAGAGTGACTAGGGCGTACACGGTAGAGGTGCAGACCGCTAGTGTCTTTTGCTCACGCAGAGTCTTATCCTATATCCCTTGAGCCTTATGGCAGTCAAGCATGGACACACTAGATAGGCCACTGGAGTGGAACCTGTACAAGTATGCCTATACATTTCAACAAGCACAAAATTCATGTCCACTCCTGCCTATTGCGTATGTCGCATACTTTTTCTACCGCAAGGCTAAAGCAGTCCAGCAAGCTCTAAAAGGAAACTACGGTGCCCTGTACTTACCGATTCTAGTATGTTTCATACTATAGAAAAGGTAATCTCAAAGTCTATTAAATACAGTGAGGGAGCAATAGCTGACTCACCTCAACTACAAAGTCAACGACAATGTATCTCGGCTGGAGACTGTATTGTTCAACCGGCGAAGATACCGTGTACCGGCGCTCAATAGCCCTTAAATAGCTAGAGCCTTAAAGAAACTAAAATTCAAGGAAAGCGGCTTTCTTACACAGAGACCTGTAAAAGCAGTAAACGACACTCGCGTAACGAAGAATTAAAAATTCAAGACCGCACAAATTGCAATGAATTAGGATGCCTTGCAAAATGCAAGGAGCGTCAACTCTCGGTCCGAGGAATGTTCTTCTCGACAAGTGGTCTCGGCCGCTTCCATACACAGAACTTAAATAAAAATGGAACTGCATCAAAAGGACTCTTTCTCATTGACATCAAAAACGCAAGGAAGGAGACACCGGCAAATGTATGTACAAAACTTGCGCTACAAATGCAAACTTATGAAATGACTTAATCCTCAACCATGAATGGTTGTCCATTAGAGGTCATTTCAGAAAAAGCGGCTGTGATATGCAAAACTGTCCATACCTATCTACATGCTAAAGCGTATAAACCTGGAACGCAGGAGTATCTTCTTTGATAAAAAGTTTCTCCTCATTGCAAACCAGAATTTATTAAAACTTCAGCCTGGCAACTTAAAGTCAAGCCTGGAAGCAAAGTATCAACTGTGATCAGAAGTATCTTCACTTCCTAGTTATCATTAAAAGTTAGCTTCCGCTCTGAGTTTCATGCCGCTGCAGTCGATGAAGCTGCTCGATCAGAAGTTGGCGGCCTACCTTTCCTTTTATTCTCTTTCTGTCTCTCCTTCCTCCGCAGTTTCGCCTCATGAAGACTTGCTCCCATGCGATACTGTCTTCTGTCTCCAGATGAAGAGGAAGCTGGTCTGAGTGAAATAAACATTGGACCATGACTGTCCTCGTCAGTGGGCCTTGAGCACATAACCTCCGTGTCAATCATAGCAAAGTTCTCTGAAAAATTACAGATGAACTCCTTCGTGCTCACTGTGGAATTTTCATATTCCTCTTCACTCATCGAATGACCCCATTCAACAATGGTAGGCAAACATGTATCTCCAAGCTTTGATCCCTGGTACTCTTCTTTCTCTTCTGTAGAGTATTCTTCCCAGAGTTTCTCAAAGTAATCTTCACACTGCTTGAGGACTTGTGAAGATGAACTGTAAAATGTTCTGGGAATAGGTGCTTTGATACCAGGATCTGCTTTTACACGGGCTTCTGAAAACCTGCGGATCCAATGCTGCATGGTGCTGTAATAATAGTTAGCCATTGGCTGCCTTTTGTACCCAGACATCTGTAGGCTAAACTATTTGCATCACCAGAAATGATGTCCACCTCATAGACAAAACACTCATAAAGCATCAATGCTGTCTGTTCTCCTGTCAGTAGGTGGGCATCCACAGCACGGTGTGTATCAACATGATAATTACAGACTCTGATGGTATGCATGTTCGCTCTAGTAAGTGGAACACGCTGGTCCTCAGGACCATAGTCATCAAACTCAAAGTCTGCATCCTTGAATTCTTGACGAGGCCTTGTTTTTCCAAAACAAATCTCGTAGATAGCCCAAGTTACATCACGCTGTTCACAGTGACCAAGGTCTTGGTCATGTCCAGCAATGATCTTGACATATCCACCTGGTGCCAATCTAGCCATCACTGCAAGATTCTCCCAATCATTGAAACAAACTGTCCAATTCTTTTGCTCAATGAATTCCTTGGCAGGAACAAGGAGATGAGCTTCCTGGAGAATCACGACATGTGCACGTAAAAAGAAGAGCATATTGAAGAAAAGGTTGTTCTCAAATTGCTCGTATTGAAGTGACATGGCGCTCTGTTTGCGTGGCCTCATTGCACTATCAAGTCCTTGGAGAAACCTTGGTGTGGTGTACTTCTGACCACGAACCATGTTGCCATAGTTCCAGGATAAAAACGTCAAGGACTCTGAGCTGGCCAATAAGTTGGTTCCATATTGTTCTTGTATTCTTCCCTTGAGGAACCTTCTGCACAGCTCTTCATAGAAGGTGACAAAATCCCAACTGGGTCCATTGGGACCATATGATTCCAGTTCCTTCTTAAGTTCCTTTTTCGTATCCTCCAATTCTTCTCGAGCATGTTTTGCCCTTTTAAAGGCCTTTGGGTCGACCTGATACTTGCCATCCAAATAACTGATGCGGTCATCATTGATGAAAAACCTCTTCAAATCATGCTCTGAGTCGTGTTCATAACAATCAGGTGGAGGTACTGGACAGACATTTCGAATGGATCGAACAAAATCATCCTCGTTGATCCTCGACTGAAAATGAGGATGGGAAATCTCACCTTTTCTGAAACAAACATGGTTCAGCAATCTTGCGTGAGTTTCCCTGAAGCATAGTTGATAAAAGCCAATACCTGGATCTCCTGTAAGCTCTCCAAGCAACCTCAAAGGTGAGGTATGCAACTCATAGGTATTGTTAGCGTCCACAGGATCTTTATCAACAACTACTTCAGATGGAAAAGACTCTTGGATTTCGGCCTCCAATTTCTTCTCTTCATCATCCTCTCTGACCTCTCTTATCTTCTTCACCGCCTTTTTTTCTCAAGAGTTGCATCATCCTGAACTTCTTCATGAAAATGAGGATCAGGAATCTTATTCAGGCGGCTTTTCTTAGATTTCCGCTGACCTGAAGTATCCTCAAGGTTAGCATCCTTCTCACCTGATGGTAAGTACGATGCAGCTGAGTCCTCACCTCTCTCTCTTGACAGAAAGTGTGGTGTTGACTCCTCCTTAGCTTCCTCCTGGTCAACTTCCATCTTTGGTCCCTCTGAGAGAAAAGTACCTGCATTCTCATCAGACATTTCTTCATCTTTCTCAGTTTCAACTGCAGGATCTTCTTCAGGGACTTCCTCTTCCATATCTTCATCTTTCGTCAACATCATACTACCAGTGTAGATCCCACCAGCAATAGTGGAGACTCTTGTGTAAGGAGGAACTTCTTCACCTGCCTCAAAAGCTCGTTCTGCGACATTCTTGGTGAGCAAGTCCTCTACAAGATTTTCTCCCATGGTCCTTGGAAGAGGTTCTGAGGTCTCATGAAAATCTGTCCTCTCTGAACTGAAAACTTCTGTTGCCTTCTCATTGTCCTTTTTGTCCTTGAAAAGATGAGTAATCTTCACTGCTTCTCTTTGTAGCACCTGATCACCTTCTCTATACTTGTTGACAATGGAGCGCCATACTGGTACGTCGTCATCATCAAAATCAAGCTCCATATCATCTGCTAACAAGTTTGAAATGTTTTGAGCTGCCTGTTCTTCTTCTTCCTCACGTTTTCTGGCAAGCTCCTCATTCTTCTGGATCTTGTAGACACCCTTCAGAATGTTTTGTAGTACCTTTAAGTTCAGCTTCGATGATGGCTCATACGTCCCTGAACTTACAGGCTCAACTACAACACGAGAGCAAGAAATCGCCTCCAAAAACTTGGAATTGTATTGGCGTTCAAACTCTTCCTTCTTGATCATCTCATACAAGGGATCAGAAACTGCAACACGCGACTGAACATATTCACGAAGTTGATAGCATGCATGTTGCACAAATCTGCTATTGGAGTTGTGAAGAAAACTCTCTAAATGATTCCTGTCACGGTCAATCAAATACCACACCACTCTTGCAGAAAACCTGAATTTCTTGAAGTTCATAGCAGAATGTGTATGATACTTCTCTGGATTCACTTCTGCTTGTAAGGCGGCCTCTGAAGTCTTGTAGGCTGGGAGATTTGTGTCTGGATCCAAAATCATAAACTCTTCCCACAAGATCGAGTGGTCAAGAACCCACTTGGGAAGCACCTTGATGAAAAAGTCACAAACAAGTTCAGACACAAGGTGCATGACACGACCAATCTCTTCCTCCTGCTTGAAGCGATAGTGCAATTTGGCAAATAAGGGATTGTTGAATGCTTCCTCCACTGTGTTGCCAAAATTATCCCACTGAGGTTCTGGAATACCAAAGTTCCAACCCAGCAATTTGGGATCTCTGCACATATCCAAGAAACTTGAAAGTTCTATAGATTGAATACCATGGTCTGTCAGAATTTCAGCCCAGCGGCGTCCATTCTCCCAAGCACGGATGAAGAAAAACTGTTGATATCCAGTTTGCGCCAACTCCATCCACTGAGAAATTCCGGGTTCAAAACTCGGTGCATACGTCTTGGGGTCTTCCTCTGTTCCATAAACACTTGGACGTAGCAACTTGTATTTCTACAAAAATATTCTCTCTGGTGTCTTGTCAACCTGTCCCAATCCCTCACTAGAATCACGTCTTCTCCAGTGCTCTGGAGTACACGTGTTCCTATGCGATCATGGAGTGATACCATGCCAATGTCATATACCATCCATGGGTTGAGAACCAGGTTGTTGACATTCTGAATGAACCATGTCATCTCTCGCTCAGCAACATGAGCAGAGTCATCTTCTTCATCTCCTTGAGGTCCTCCAGAAGTCCTTGCTGTTGAGCCTCTTGAAGTGATGTCCTTCCAAATGTGATCTGATAATGGCCTTCAGGCATCACCTGACGTGACCTCAATCGTGAACGATTGTTCTCACGTGCAGGGTGATTGTCATAGCTGACAAATCGCGCAATAGCGCCTAAGCTCAGCTCATCCAACCAAAGAGACATATGCCTCTTAGCTTGTCTGGTCTCAGGTTCATCGGCATGAATCCTCTTGAGAAGTTCTCTGGCATATGGCTTGTCAATAGAGAGTCTTGTGAACAAGGCTCGCAATCTGTCTTGTTGCTCCTTCTCTCTGTTGATCTTCTCCATTATCTTCTCTGCTGGCAGAGGGTTAATCAACTCCTTAGCTGGCTCTGGAGCATCTTCTGGTCGTGGTTCATCCACACAAATGTCCAAGTATGTGGGCTCTACATCACAATGTGCAAGCACCACTCCATTGTTGCTGAAATACAGAGGAAGTCCAGCCTGAAGCCAACGAATCACGTCAAGCTTCACATACAAGGGCTGATTATAGTCCCTTGGAACCACTGTACCTGGACCTAGAGGAATGTAAGGCAAAGTTTGTGGATTGCTGTACATGAAATGAACATAATCTCTTCCTTCACCTCTGTTCCTTCTATTCCAACTTTGTGGATCTCTCATCAAACCATACCTCTCAATGCTGGCCCAGTTCTCTTTCCTGGTAACATGAAAAACATGTCCTAAACATCTTGCCTCAACAGAAGTCAATCTATGATTCAACTTCTCTGGACTAATGTTATATGAGAGTCCTGTATGCCCTTGGTTCACTCCTAAACGCATGGAGAAGGGCATATCGTATTGATGTCCTGTGTTATGCCAAACATTCTTGTCCAAGCGAATCACCAAATGAAATCTTTGCTTCTCATCGCTATGCACTATAGCAAAGAAGGCATTAGGATAAATACGGAAAGGTGACGGCATACGAGCAGTTCCCTCTGTAATCAGAGGCATAAGCTCTATCATTGCCCTATTGTCCATCAACCTGTCGATAGAACGATCACGTCGTAGCATATAGTTGAGCCCCGTGGCTATCTTTCCATAATCGTTTTGCCTCCACGCGACTCTTGTTGCCACGAACTGTCTGCTTCTCTCATATTCATCCTCTTCCTCTTGGGTGACATAGCCAAGAGCGTATCTGGCAATCTCTGCGAACCACCGTACTCGAAAACTAAACTTAGCATGGTTCTCAGGTGCCAAACACATTGCAAGAATGTCAGTTAGGATCAATTCATCCTGCTCTGAGTTCTTATGGAACTCAACTGGCGCACGTGGGCGTCTCAAACGAATTGCCCAGTTCTGAGGTTGTCCCCAGGGAACCTTTTGTGACCAGTTTCGAGCATACTCAAAGATGTTGACCGGATTGGACGCTCCCTGACCGGCCATCTCTGTTGATACAAAGTCCACCGGTCAAAGGCCAGTGTCCTAAGTCTTAGAAATGACAGGTAGTCAACGATGCAAGGCAATAGTCTTCGATAGAAAAGTGCTGATCTTGCCAAGCTAATTTGAGCCGCAGGCACAAATTCATGAAAGAAATTCAAATTTCTCTCAAACAAAAACACATGCATTGAATTCTCTCCTCTCACTCTCAGTGCAAAGAATCTCCAAGATAAAACACATCATGTGAAAAGTCAACATGTGTGCATACTGTAGGAAGCCATCCACGCATATATGCCTTGTGTTCAATAAGTGATCTAAAAGGTGGACGCGCATCAACTTCCTTTAAACAACCACTGCGTACTGCATCTATCAAAGCTTGAGGACTAGCAGACTTCTTAGTAAGACAGTCAGCAAGACACCACTGAGTGCGTATATGTGACAAGTCAGCAATTGCACCAGAGCATGCTTCCTTCCTAAGCATTTGGATCATATGAATAGCCTCTTGTTGCTCAGGAACATGAGTAGTACTAGCTGTAGTCACAAGATTGTTAGCATCAGTGCGCATGTGAATGTCAGTAGAGTAGCCTGTAATGTCCTTGATCAAGCCTCTAAGCATTTGGCAAGTGCCATAACACTTCATGAATGCATACAACTCGGCAACAGTTGTGGACAGGGTTGTTCTCTTGATCTTAGAAGATTCAAAGAAAATAAGTGAGCCTTTAGTGTTCTTCTGTTTTGCTTTTCTTTGCTCACCCATAAAAATAACCATCGCACGTTGAGAGGATTTGTCACTGTTGTTCCTGAATGCGGCATCTGGCATAGCAATTAAACGTGGACTACCTTCAAGTGGCCAAAACCGTAACTCCATAGGGTCAGTCACGATTTGTTTGCACAGCTTGTTCAGGGCCTTGCAATCACCTATTGTAGGTCCTGCTGATGCTGATGCTGACCTTGAGAATTGGTAGCATGCTTGGAATTGTGTTCTGGATTGTAACCAGTTTATGCTGCCAAGAAGGGATCTGAAGGCTGTGTGCATGTCCTTGTCACACTTGTCCTCATCCTTCAAACCTTTTGGAATGATAATCTCAGTCAATTCTTGAACACAAAGGGATTGCTCTACTGAGATATACTCCTTCTTCTTGGTCTTCTCTTGCATCTTCCAAGCAACACGTTGTCCAGTAAACATCAGGTCATTAGTGTCCTCATGTCCAATCTTAAACTGTGACTTCACAATCTCCTTGAACTGTTTCAAAAAGATATCATTACCTGTCACAAAAAGATCATCAACATGTAAACAACACATACCAATGGGTGACCTATTCTTAGAATTACTGCCATGCACAGGGTCCATAAAATGCTCAAGCAACTCTTCCACAACTTCAGGTGTAAGCTGAGGCGTTTGTGTCACAGTATACGTATGTTCAGCAGGAAGAAAAATACTGACAAGCGTTTCAGCTTCTTCCTCTAACGTCACTGTATTCTTCTCGTTGCGAATATCATTGTTTGTCTCGAGAAGCCACCAAACACCTTTACGCTTAACTATCGAAGTCCTAAAACAAAAACGTGAACGCGAATACGTAGGTTCGGGAGTGCGAAGAGCTTTAGCGCGATACGCAACTTGAGCATGGCCATTTGCATATTGGTGCCAACCTGGCTTGTGCTCTACAGAGTCAAGGAAATTCTGGAGTTCCTGATCTATCGCAGGAGTCCATTTTCCATCCTCTACCTTAAGCTGGTTACGCATCACCGTCTTCTCCGACCTATTTCCGTAACACACCGAAAACAGACGTTCTTCACAGAAAAGACCTACGAACTTCCTCGGCTGTGTCGTGGAATTCGTTCGGCGGCGCACCTGCTATGTAGAATGAGACCGGTTCCGGTTCAGCTGTCATCTCCTCTGACGAGTAGTTCACAGCCTTAGGAACCTTCAAGCATCCGGAGTAGCAGACGTACGTGCACCGATCGGCTCGAGTCGGAACTAATCCGAGTGAGTGCAAAAACTTGTCGAGTCGATTCGTACACTGAACGGGTGCGCAATCCGACGAGATACGGTGGCAATCCGATGTCAGTCGGAAGTTGAACGTGAATAACGCGTCGCTCGAGGTCGTAAAGTTCCCCCTGAAGAAAGGCAGTTTTCAAGTCGATGTGTAACAGGTCCCAAGAAGAAGAGGCTGCATGCTGACATGCTACGCGAAAACCATACCTGGTCGCGGTTGGAGAGTCCGTCTGGAGGTCCCATTTCTGGGCATCTTGGAAGCCTCGACAGACCCATCTGGCCTTAAACTTCTTGAAATTACCATCTTTGTCAATCTTGATGGTCAGGACCCATCGACCGGTAACATAGTTATCGATCTTGTGCTTTCTTCGGTCACGATACTTCATCGCAGTAAAGTCTAAAAAGCTGCGAAACTCCTCTAGTTTAGCTTGCTTGATCTCTTTCGCATACTTCCGGAGCACTTCCGGAGTAATCACACTCTCTGCCTTCGGCGTCTTCTTAGCCGTGGTCCTTGCAAGATACTGGCAGAATTGTGAAAAGCCTTTCGGATCATACGAGTTAAAACTCGGAGGAGCTTGGTTCGGACCTATGACACAAAAATCCATATCGTCAAAACTAACAAAAAGATTCTTCTCATCGTCCAGATCCTTGTCTGGATCCTTCTCAAAACCTTTCACATCTTCTTCATCAAAAATAGGTTCTGAATCTGTCTCATTTGAATCCGTCGTCTGATTATCGTCATCTTCGACTGTGCTCTGAGGCACGGGAATGTCGGCTGCTTGTGGCTGATTCGAACTTGATGCTGTCGGATTCTCCGAATGTCCAGGAAAGAAACTTCTCGGAACAGACTTCGGAGGTGCCGGAATAGGTTCGTCATGTCCCGGCAACTGAACCTTAGAACGTTTAACCTGAAACTTCACCTTGGCCTTTGGCAAAGCATCAGTTGAGTCCACAGAAAGCTTCCGCATTTGCTTGCTGTGACGTTCACGATTCTCTGGAACATATGGTTCTGGCTCCGGCGTGTTCGAATCGGGTGACGGAACGAACGGATGAACGGGATCCGTATCGATCGGAAAACCTATCGGCGGTTGACCCGGATCATCTGGCGGACGGGATTCACTTGAAATCTCCGGCATTGCCTCTTCCGGATCGCTCGACGGATATCCGAGTTGCTCCAAAGGAACATCGGGATTTCCGAACTGATTCGGAACAGCTGCGGGACCTGTCGGAGGTGGTCCCGGAGGTTGTCCATCCTGATGATCATCAGGGTTGCCACCCGGTCCATCACCAGGCGGATTCATATCTTCATCATCTGGATCAAAATACTGCTGTTCCCCCGAGACTGGATTTGGCTCATAAGCCATATCATCATCCATCGGTGGTCCGTAGTCTGGAGGTTGATCCCTTGGATCCTCTAGAGCTACTTCATCAGGTGTCACAACGTGCTTCACAGCGCCTGTCGTCTCTGCTTCGTAAACGATCATGCTCCAATGATCTACCAAAAACTGTTCGTGATGAGGAGACAGTTGTGACACAAACATAAAGAAAACCTGATGGTATTTTCCTGGCTTCCACATAATCAACACTGCATCATCTTCAGAATTGAAGAGAGGATGCACTCTACCAAAAGTACCACGATAAACCTTACATCTCTCAAAATACATCTGTGGCAAGGTTCTTCGCCTAATCTCCTTCAGGCCTGGAATCAATGACACAATTCGAGAATCAGAGGATGTTGTCACATCAAACTCTGATCTCTGAGGTAGTGCATCTACCTGCCTCAAAGTTCTGATCAGTTCAGTAGTAGTGAACCTTTGTGGTAGTATATGTCGAAGTGGAACCGGAATTTCCGTCGTCTCTTCCGTTCTTACGGAATTCAACAAAATTGACTGATGAGCTTCTCTTTCTAACAAAAGAGCTGTTCCACACAAACTTCCAGAGTCAAAATTCTCCAGAAGATCTTCAATAACGAAACTCTGACGTTTATCGGAAGTCTCACTATAAGGAAGGAAACGATTCATCTCAACCAAAAATGAAAATGGAAACTTCTTCCAGTCAGCATCCTTAAAGTACTGGTTGCTTCTGGTGGCTTGCACTGTTTTAGCTTGGAAGGAACAGTCACCAGTACCTTTCCATCCTTGACAGGATGCATAGGAATGGAAGACTGTCACGTAACTCATTCCCTTTGGACAATAGCAAAAACAATTCATATCCACATCAAAGTGAAAAACAGGATTCTTCAAAGAAGAAATGAACTTCTGCAAAAACAAACAAAACTTGTTTCCCTTGGGAACAGTCACAAACGCATGTTTCTTCCTTGTCAGTTGCCACTCAATCACATTACAACATAGCAACCAAATAGAAGCTCTGTTTTGTTTGGGAGAAGGGTTGTTGATCACTACACAGTGGGGCTGCAATCTCTCAAGTTGCTGCCAAATAGCATCTTGACCCTTCAAAGTGGAAAAGTTGTATCCTGCCTTGAAATCCATAGGAGATGCAACTCTTACACCATTCTTTGAAAGGAACCAAGATAATCCACTGTTTCCATGAAGTAACTCAACAACATCAGGATGATCATCATTACAAAAGAAAAAGGACTGTTCTCCAAATTCGGCGTCAACATACAGTTCGTGATCTTCACGTAAGTTCTCCGGATTCTCATCGTCTAATGCCGGAATGGAAACATCATGCCACTCATCGTGATCACGTCTAACCTTCGACTGATTCACACGTACCACTGCCTTACCAGTGTTGGCTTGGACCATAGCTCCTTCTTGTCCAAGTACTGTGGCACGAACCCAACGTCCTTTATCCTTGAACTTTGATGAATCCTGGTCCAAATAAAAACCTTCTCACCCTGGAAATAGGGACCGTCACTTGGCATAGTCCTTCTTGCAAGATCTGCTCGAAGGTCCCGAGCTTGTCGTGCTTCTTGATGAGCTCTCAAGGCTACACGTTGTAGTTCCAGATTTGTACGATCTTGCGCTGCTGCATCAGCTGACAATTGCTCAGGGCTTGCGGTCTCAAGGTCAAAAAGATCTGGTGGACGTCTTCCAGTCGCTATCTCTATTGGTGAGTATCCACTGATAGTCAACTGACAATTTCTTGCCCAAACTACTTTCTTGACCACTTCTCTGACCGTAACACCACGAAAACGTGGGTCATCCAGATCTACTTTCATAACATGCCACATACGTTTGAACAAACGTACAGCTGTCTCTGCTCGGTTCGGCCAAGGAGTTCTTGGCCCACAAGGACATTGTTGTATACCATGAAACCTGTAGTATTCAACAAAAGCATCTGTGAAAAAGGCTTCGTCTCCTACGATGGCCTTCGGAACACAATTGTTCTCATCAGACCATTGTCTCAATGCTTGGATGGTGGTTTGATCTATGAGGTCTTTCTGTGCCGTAGCCCAGAGAAGATTTGTGGCACCATCAAGAACAAGTAGAATGATATACTTATTCTTGTGAAGTTCAACCTCACAATGATCAGCAAAAACAACATCACCAAAACATGAAGCTCTAATACCGGAGACTCTGGCTCGTGGCGGAGGTGCCACTGAAGTGTTACAAACACGGCAGTTCCTGACAACTGATTCATACTTCTCTAAAACAGAGTCAGGAAGCTTCAACATAGAAACACGTCTACGAAACTGAGTAGGACTCATATGGTAGTGCTTCACATGAAGCTTATAAAGCTCTACCTTGTCCTCCAGTCTCTGCAACATCTTCCTATATGCCGGTGTCATTGCAACAACTTCACTACCAGGTAATGGGATTGAAATCCGCCTAGGCTCAAGAGTGCCATCACCTGGTTCAAGTGGTTCATGTTTATCACTTGATTGTCCTTTTGATGCTTTAGGAATTTCTACAAGTTCACCTTCTGGCCTCTCAGGTGGTTCTGAGGGAGTATACCCTTCAGGATCATCACCCTTTAAATCAATTGGAGGCTCAGATGGTTTCGACTTGTGTCCTTTCCAAAATGGATCAAAACCCTTGGATGTATACCGAAACTTTGGCGGTACAGGCTTTTCCGCGGCACTGGATGGTGCACCTTCCTTCTCTGAAGAGAAGCCTGGTTCCCTGTCCTTTGCAATGGGAACCTTTTCTGAGGAGGAGCGCGCCACTGCATCGGGATCACCAATGCCACGGTGCTCAATGCCAGCCTTCCTGATCTTTAGATCTGGAATTTTGGCATCTGGCTTGAACTTAAAAATTGTTCTACCACGCCGTTCATAGCCAATTTGTAGGTCCTTCCATTTTGCCTTGCGCCAATCATCTGTCTTCTTGATCTCTTCTCCACCTTCTTTCTTCTTGATGATTGTCAGTCGCAAGTCTTCCAGCAAGTCAGTGTCTACAGGACAGGACTTAGTTGCTGGGAAAAGAATCTTCCTGTAATCCTTGTGGTGACGTGTCAGTTCTCTCTTGCGAAGATCTACTTCCCAGTAGTCAACCACAGGATATGCATGCTCAGCTTCATCTTCATCACTATTGTGATCAACTGAAATATGGCCATATTCATAGTGAGTGAAGTGAGAGTAAAAGCTCTTCTCGCGCCGAGCCTGCAAACGCACGTCAGACAGATACCATGCAATATCTTGGAAGTCCAAAACAAGATGAGTACTGGCTGCAACCTTCAACTCCAAAAACTTGATACCAAGAGGCACCGATGTCAGATAAGCATGTTGAGGTGTCAGCCTGAGTTCAAAGCCTAAGTTTCTCATCTGTGGCAAGCTCATAAGCAAAGGGACTTCTCCTTCTTCAACTATGTCAAACTCTGTATGGTGGATCGTCCATGCACGATCATACATGTAAATCACCAGTTTCTGAGAGCAAGAAGCCTTCTGAGAATTGGCAAAGTAAAACTTG
>CAXAMN010003803.1:11426-29373 GCA_963970005.1 Durusdinium trenchii
GGCGGCGTTAGGGAGCCAAAGTGGGACCATGGGAGGCTTGTTTTGGAGCAGAATTAGATTGGGAAAAGCTGTGGCGGGACCAGGTGCCGCCTCGGGCCGGATGTCTTGCTTGTTCTGAGTTCCTTCTCCCTGGTAAGTTTGGGGATTTCTCTCAAACAGCCCCGAGGGTCGGAAAGGCTCTTCTCCTTCTTCGGCATTGGGGGCCCGTAGGTCCTCCCGCATTCCTTTGGTTGGTATGCTTGAGCGGACCGCTCGAAATGCCTGGGAGTTCCTCGTACACTTTCCTCCAGTGTTCTTGGCTCGCCTGAGGGTGTTGACCCCTTTGCCTTTGGCGGAACAAAGCTTGGTGGCGGCGCCTTCCGACCGATTGCGGTCCCTCTCTCCTCCTGTTTTGGTGGGATGAAGTCCTTGGGCGGAGGAGGTGGTGGCTTCCTCAGACCCGCTGCTCCTCCTCCCTCCTGCTTCGGCGGTAGGAAGTCGCTGGGTGGAGGAGGTGGTGGTTTTCTCAGACCAGCTTTGGGTGGCGTCTTCGCCCTGGGCAATGTCTCATCCCTTGGAGGTGGCATGTAGCCTGGGGGTTTTGGCGGCGCCCATTGGTGGTAGTTGGACGATGGGCGTGGGACCTCCGACATAGGCGAAGGTTTTGGCATGTTCTCTGCTGGGGGGAACCTCGAGGTCGGCTTTGGCGTTGGTCCTTGTGCGGTTGAACTGGCTGGACCAGCTGTAGCCGTTTGCTGTTGTGATCCCCATCCTGTGGCAGCTGGGCCGGCTGGGTCAGCCGTAGGGGCATTCGGTCTCGGAGCACTGTAGGATGGTGGGAACCTGGATGCTGGCTTGGGCTGGGTCGGTTGGTGCTCTGCCTGCGGACCCGGTGGTGGAGTAGTGGATCTCGATTCAAAGAAGTCTCGAGCTTCCCGAAAAGACGAGGAAGGCTCCCTCCTAGCCTGTTGTGCATAGCATCCCCGAGCCTGCCCTTCATCCTCGTTATTCCGGGGGTTATAGGCTCTGGTTGCCCCTGGCCCCTGGCCTTGCTGGTGCTGCCCGGGCTACTGCTGCTGCCCTCGCCCTGGCTCTGGCGAGTTCTGCCGCTCTCTCCGCTTGCCACTGACGGAACTGCTCGGCCATCAGTGGGTCACTAAGGATATCCCTAGCGGTTGACATCCTCTTGAACTCTTCGGATTTCTCTTCCTGCTCTCCTGTCGGCAAGTGGCTGAGCTTGTCTGGACGGTACGTTCTTGCCTTCATTCGGAACGCCTTGAGCACTTCGGGCGTACTGGCCCCTCGCCTGACTCCGAGGAGTCGATGCAGGTCTAGATCCGGGTTGTGTCTGAAAAAGAGGTGTGATTCCTCCAGCTTGCTAACTGGGGCCGCTTCCATGACGCAGCTTCCAGCACGTTCGCAGAAGGACACTCGTCGGTCTGGGGCCCAAGACAAAGATCTCGAGCCTAGAGTCCCACGATTGAGATCAGACCGATCTTGGTGGTTTCCAACGGGTGGGCGATCGGCAGCCTGAGCCTTCTGACTAGGCAAGGTGATGACGTTGCTGCCTATCATGCCTTGGGAGATGCCTATCTGGGCTGCGTGGTCCTCATATAAATATGCATGAACGGCATCAGAGGTCCAGCCCCCGTATCTCTTCAACCTCTCAAGGTCCCCGGTAGATGCGAAGAAAGCCGTGGCCCCCCCTTTGCGGAGTGAATGAGACCCTGCAAGTTCCCCTGGGTATCCCGAAGCCAGTGCTGCCACCTTAATTAGGTGGGCTATCCCCTCTCGGTCGAGACCGGATCTGTCCGCGTACCGAAACAGCGGCTTTTCAAGCTCCGCACCTCTCCAACGATGAGGTTGTAGTGCTTGCAGTGTAGCCAAGGCCTCGACCGGACACAGATCTCCACCGGATCGGTGGTGTGAACGAGCTTGCCCACGACCGAACTGGTCTGTCTTGGAGGACCTGACTTGGATCACCACTTCATCTGCTACTGTCCCCAAACAGGCTTGACCCCCCTTATAGAAGGCAACATCGGCTGGGCGGATCGCCCGATCTAGCGGGTCTGATCCATCGCCATGCGGCAAGAGTTCACTGGCTCTCAGCGTGAAGAACCACCCAGTCAACAGGGCCCCTTTAACCATGGCTTGGTCCGGTACGGTTAGACCCATTCGTTGGATGTGCTGGTTCAGCCACCTGAGCATGGTTGGGGTGACTGGGAGCTTTCTGGCTGGGGCCCCTTCCCACCTCTGCAGTCCCGCTACGGCGGACCACAGCCGTGGTTTCCCTGAGAGTGGGTCAGGGTAGCCGGCAGTAATGCGGGCATAACGGATAGCGGACAGCCTTTGTCTGATGCCCCCTATGGAGCGTCCCATGATTTGGTGGAGGAAAACCACGAACCTGATTAGCCTCTGTTCATCTTCATACCGAGCGGAACGCTCCTCTCCCGTGAGGAACAACGGTGACTTAGCCCCACTATTAAAAAGGACCCATTGCTTCCATCCAGAAGCATAGACTCTCCTAGTGGAGTCAGCTAGTTTAGCTAGCACTGCTTCCATGCCAATGTGGTCCAGGGCCTCGATGCCTTTAAGCCTTGGGGGCCCACAGTTCCCTTTGGGGGGATGCTCCGCTTCTTCTTGTCGGTTTTTGGCTGGGGCAACCAGCTCGTGAGTGGGAGTCAGGTAGGGTTTTTTAGCTTTTCCCTTTTTGGGGGCACCGGCTTTCCAGGAGGAACCAGCATGAGTGGGGGGGCACATAGGTTCTTTGATTTTCCAGGAGACCAGTGCCAACTCATTCGATGGTCTCTTGGGGTTTCTACCCCAAGCTCTCAGCCACACTTCAAGCTGCTCGTGGGCTTGCATCTCATCAGGGTCATAGACCCCTGCTCGTGATCCCTCCCAGCGGTGCGTCGCTTGGAGCAAGCGGAAAGCTGCTTGCCAACCAGGTTCCCGTACCATGGCTTGCACAAGGTCGGAACGACCTGACGGAGGCGTTTCGTTCCACACAGCAGCTTCCCCACCTTGCATTTCCCACAGTTCTTCAGGGAGGAGTGGTCTCACATTTCCGGATCCATCTTCAAGCAGTGTTCCCCCTGGAACCTTTAAGGGATGCCCCCGGAGCCTGGGCCCACATGCTGGTCCTCTGTGGCTATGCACCAGGTGTCTCTCCCCGGTGGACTTCTCAAGGAGGTGTCCTACTGGTTTAGGGAGCCAAGGGTCCCCAGCGGTCACGATGTTTGGATCCCGAGTGAAGATAAATTCCGGGGGTTGGAGTAAATTGGTGGCCTGGTTGAAGGGTTTCAAGGGCAGCAACCAGCAGGCGTTGACCTCCCGGATTCGCATCGCCTCGACTTCCCCTTCAATTGGTTTGGCTTCACCCCACCAGCACGCGACCCGTTTCCTTGCTGCGAACGCTCCCAAATGGGTGGTCTGGTAGTGTGCTGTCATGAAGTTCCCCAGTTCGGAGATGAGCTCTTCAGGGAACTGAAGGTGGGAGTCCCCTGGACAGTCAAGCAGGACCCCTCTGGGAGGATTTTTCCTTCTGCCCTGCAAAACTTCGATTAACCGTGAGATCTCAGCTCTTCTTGGATCATGGCTGAGTGAACAGGCTAGCCATTCAGCCTCACTTTCACCGGCGACCGACCCCCCGCCCCGGGTCCATGCGACCTCAAACGAGGCTAACATGGTCGGAGCGACCTTCACTTGTGCTAGGGTCCCCACAAAACTACCGCTTTGCGCTGGCACCTCGAACGAACGGGGCACCGATGTGCTTGTTGCCAGCTGCGTGGCGAGGTTAGCACTGTCCCCAATTTCCCCTGGTAATCGGAGCGATGGTCTCTGTGCGGAGCGCAGGAGCTCCTCCCAGTTCTCGACCAGGGCAAGCTTCTCCCACCCGGATCGTGCCATGGACTGTTCGACTTGGATCTGATCCTCCCGGGTAAGCCAGTCGTTGAGAGTATTGTGATAGGTTCTTACATAAACTCCTTCTACCGTGAAGCTGAATTCCGCCTCGAGTCTTTGGAGAAGGAGCAGTAGGGCCCTCATATACCTGTTTCTGGCTCGACGGGTTGAGAGCCATGATTTCACATTGGCGTTGTCCGTCACGTACAGGATCATTTCATTCCTCCAGGTGGCCGATTGGGCCGAAGCTAGCACCACGAAAGTCAACAGTTCCAACACGGCTATAATTCCCAGGTTGTCCCCTGATCCTACCACTTCTTCGATGGCCGCTACATACCTCTGGCACGGTTCTGAGTGGTACTTCAGGGCTTTCCAGTCTGCTGCACCCAGTCAATCTAGCGTGGCATCACCGCCGACGAACCTGGTTGACCTTGCCATGCCTGGAAGAGCGAGCCTCTCCCGGATCGGGAGCAGTTTCCCAAAAGCAACCCTAAAACTGGCCCCCCATGGTTTTTCCATTTGAAGCCTGATCCAGTCGAGGGCATCCCAGAACTCCTCCCACACAAGTCTCAAATCCTCAGCACTGCCTCTCGGTTGGACCAACCGGTGGTCACCTGGCTCTTGCTGCAGCAGTCGATACAGGATGGGTAGATAAGGGGATATTTCGGGCGAGGACACAGCCCAGTACTGGGCAGAGCCTGCTAGCTCCCTGAGCACCTTGACGGGGACCTCAACGCACCCCCTCTGCAAGCACTGCTCGCGGAGCAGGTATTTCGCTTTGATCCTTTTGGGCTCTGGTAGTGTGACGGTTTGGGCATCGAAATCAAGGTGGAGGCCCCACAGCAGCTGGCATGCCTGGGGGGAACCTTCTTCTGCAAGTTTGTCCAAGTTGATGGCCCCTGGTCCCCAAACTGCTTCCATAGCCTGGTCCATGTTGGCCAGTGACCTGGTTATCCGAATGCCGACCTTAGGTTCGACAACTACCCCGTCATCCATCAGCCACCGGCTAGTATCGGGAACAACGTCATTGAACTCGGGCCACGCCGGTCGGAACGACCCGTGGTGCTTCTGTGCTGCGGTTGCCCAAATGACGAACTCCCCAGGGGCCCCCACCCAACCGAACACCATGACCAGACTGATAATAACCAGGCCCATCAATCGTGCGCAGAACTCGGGGACATCTTGACTCCTCAGAAAATGCCACTTGAACGCTCGTGGTACGTCGCGCTTAGCGCATTGCTGCGGGATGCCTGGGCGCCTCGCTTTCCACCACAAGCTCTGCCTCACCACTGCCCTGTGTCTCGGTTGAGCGGCGGGGGGGTGGTCGTACTTGGATCCCATGGCGTTTCGACCCCGCATGTCATTGATGGGACGCCCCTCCTTGGACAATGTCCTGTCCGGGTTTTGTTTTGGTACGCGGCCCATGGGGCTCTCTGAGATGCCGCTGATGGTCAGAACTTCTTCAACTCTACTGTCGACGGAGGGATCCCCCGTTTCTGCTGAGCAAAGAAGCACTGCTCCATAGGACGCATCCTTCCAGGCTTTCTGCAGCATCTCTTGTTCGTAGCCCCTGACCGAACCGTGATTTTTGGCCTTCTCCCTATTTGGGGGTTTAGTGGACCGGCTGGGCACTCCCTCATCTACGCACATTTTGAGATACTTGGAGTGTTCCTCGGAGAGTCCCCGGAGCCGCCCCTCTTGGGCCTCAGCGAGATGCTCCCCGTCCCGCCGGATCCTGGCTTTGTTCACTTGTCTCGCTGCTTCAGCAACTGACGCGGTGCATAAGAGGAGCTGGTTCCCCCTCTTGGCTGCCTCTTCTGCTGCTTCTTTCGAAAATGGTGCTTGGCATGCTTCCAAGTATTCTTTCGCCAGTCTTTCTTTCTCTTCCCCGGCCCATCCAGCCTTGGTGTCTTCCGCTCCAGCCTGACCGCTCGGGCTTTCGCTTTCAGTGCGGTTGGGTGGGGGGGTGTCGTGTTTGGCTGGTGCAGCCGTGCTTCTGAGAGTTTCGGCGTCAGCGGAAAGATCTGCCCCCCCCCCTGTTGAGTGTTCTCCGCAAAAGGGGCACTCAGCCTCCATGTTGGGCTGGATCAGCCCACATCCGCCGCAGGGCTGGTAATGAGGGCATTCCCCGGCCTGTGGCCCCGGTGGTTTGTCCGCGGTTGTCGTACCAAGGGAACGTTCAACACTCTTTGCACCGTCTGAGGGCCAGGCGGGGCATTGAAGGTCTTGCCAGCAGACCTCCAGGGCGTGGAGAGCGGAACGCTCTTGGAGGTATTTCTCCCAACGCCATTCCTGGAAAGCCGCCTTCACCGTGAGACCCCATGCCGCGCACAGGGCCGGGGCATACTGTTGGGCAATCCGAGTTAGGGGCACGCCGGGAATGGGACTGCTGCCCTTAAGTGGAGCGTGCGTGTGTTTAGCACTTACCCCAGGGCAAGCCCGTGCTAAGAAGAGTAATGCCCAGGGATAGAGCTCGGGGGAAACTAGCCACCAAGATTTCTTCCTATGGTACTCGGCATCACTACCTGCTGGTGGGCCCAAGCCCCACGCGCACATGGCCATTGGGACGATTCGGGCGCCTGTCTGCTGGCGTAACTTCTTCGTGCAAGGCAGGTCCCAAAGCTTTGGATATCTGCCTGAGGGTGCGCTACTTTCAATGGCAAACAGTCTTCCGTTTTCACTAAGAATGGTTGCCAACTCGGCGGCGAAGGCAGCATCTTCATTCCCCTGGATTTCATTAGGGATGATCCCTTCTCCTTCTGGATGCTCCCAAGTTCTAGTTCCCCCGTTTTTCAGCTGATGATCGCAGAAGGAGGTGCAAACCACACCCAGCTGCCAGACGTTCGGGACGTCCGGCCCAGGCGGAGCGCCTGCGAGACCCTTCAAGCGGCTTTGGATGTCTGGATTCCTCAGATCGTGATCGGGTTTGTACCCTTGTTGGCGAAGGGGGTCTTCAAAGTATTCAAGTGGTTCCCCACGTGGGATCCCCTGGTACTCCAGCCCTTTGGTCCATCCGGCCCATCCAGCGTACACTTCCTGTCCCACTGGGCCATACGCGAACGCCAAACGGTGCCGTAGAGGTGTACCGCCTCGGGTCAGGGCTTGGGGGTCTTCCTCAAGGCAAGACTCCAGAGATGCCGGGGGTTGTGACACAGGTTCTCCTACTCGGTAGGGACGTTTCTGCTGTTGTTGGCATCTGGCGCATGTGGGGAGCTTCGCCGGGACCAGCTGGTCTTCCAGCCTGCTGTTGTCCAACGCTTCTGCCCAGGGCTCCACCGTCAGTTCACGGGATATTTTCTGTTCCCGCCTGAGCGACTGGATCAGCCTCGTGGGTGATTCTGGTTGGAGCAACCTCATATGCCCTCGATGAATGCTAACGAAGACTGAAATGCTGCCATCCGACCCCTCTCCATGCAACAGGTCAACCTCCATACGTCCGAAGTAGGAAATCCGCATGACCACCAGTGTCACCCCTTTGAGTTCGTCCCGCGACAAAGTTTGGAGTGTGCGGTAATCCTTTTCATGGTGGGGGTAGACACAGTCATGTATGTTCTGCCTCAGGAAGTGTTCTGTCTCTGTGATCCAAGCGGGCGGATCGCCCAGATGCGCTTGGGCAGCCACGCCCTCCTCCCAGAGTGTCCTGCGCAAGGTGCAGGCCCTTTGAACACATGTGTCCTGTTTGGCTTGCGGATGTGTGGCCAGTGCGATTCCAATGCCAACATGGAGGGGGAGACATTGCCTTTCTTCAAACTCCTGAGGGTTCCCCAGAGGGACACCGGTGTCGGCGGCTCTCAACTTGTCTTGAAAGTCTAGACATGCAATAGCACCAGCTTCGCGCAGTCTTCCAAACAATTTGAGGCTACCTCGGCCAACCTCCCCTTCCCAGACCAATGGTTCGAACTCCGCATCAGCTTTATGCCCAGCCTTTGGTGTCCTCGGCGAGGGTCGGATGACCTTGTTCGGCGGCCTCCTCAAGAATGGTCGGCAGGTCGACGTCCTGCTGTGCATCCTCTGCTGCCATGAGCCTAGCGATGACATGGGATCGTAGGTAGTCTGAGGGGTCTTTGAGAGCCTGCAGTACGCCACTGGCCTCCAGGGTTTTCCACCTTTGGATTCGTGATCTCTCTTCATCGGAGAGCGCTTCCTCATCCCTGGGATCGGAGCAGAGGGGTTCCCTTCTGGGGACTTCCAGCCAGCCCGGATCGGGCCCTTTCACAGCTTCTTCAAGATCCGCCTCAAGTTGGGTCAGCGGGACTCGGTAGTCCTCTGGGACCTCCCAATCGGGCTCACCCGCCTTGTCTTCATCATCGCCGCCTCCTTCCGGTTCATGGCCAGCCTTAGCTTTGGATTTTGGTTTACCCTTTCCTTTGGCTTTTGGGGTTGGCTGCATTTTCTCGGCTTTCTCAGCCGCTGCCTGGGCTCTCAGTTGTGCGACCCTCCCATCGACTTCCTTGGGATCGATTTTGGGTCCCCCTTTCAAGCCGCCTCTCCTAATGACTTGCATGGCAACTGTATAGTCTAGCTTTCCAAGTCCTGGCAACGGCTCATGGGCGTGCTGACACTTGGAGCCTCGGCTACACCCCATGTGGGTCGCTGCATCCCAGCAGATTGGTTTTCCCGACTTTGAGTCCTTGGGTGCATGTTCAACTGACCGGGATGCCTCAGACTGGAGCAGTCTCTTCCCCGCCGGATAAGCGGACTTGTTTCCAGAAGGGAGGGCTCCCCCCGAAGTGGGCGGAACATCTTTGAGGACGAGCTTTGGTGCCTTCCCGGGTTTATCATCATCTCCCCCTTCGACTGACTCTGCACCTCCGGCAATTTTGCGGGTGTTCTTCAGGTTCTGATCATGAAGCTGCTTATGGAGGAGTCTTGACATCTGCCTCTGTTGCCTAGGAATGACCACTGTCTGGTAGTAACCGGCTGGGTCGGCCAAGTCCCAAATCCTGGGGAATTGAAAGTTGGCTTGACCGTCCGCTCCTGGGGCAAGGGCAAGCAATTTGAGGTCTTCCAGCCTGGGATTCTCCGTTCCGCAAATTGAGCACAGCTTCCTACGACTTTCTCGCAAGTCCTCCCCCCAGGCCGCCACCAATTCCTCGTAGAGTTCGATGCAGTAAGCGGCTGGGAAGGCATGTTCATCTTCTTCATGGGCTTCTTTGAGGGCGGTAAGGCATTCCATCCTTTCTGCGACATGCTCGGTTCCGTAACATGATCCGAAGACCCTGATGGAATTTTCGGCATACCGGAGCCAGGTGTTGAAAACCCCAGGTGGTTTCACTCGACCCTCAATTTTGTTGTCGCTGGGGGGGGTGCCAGTTGTCCAGCTGCTCGGAGCGAGCTGTAACGCAATCACTGGCGTGTACCGTGTATGGCTCCACTCCTCCCCACCAGAAACCTGCAATGCCCAGCATGAGACGATTTGTCATAAGGACTGGCCATTTGATAAGATGCAACATGTGACGAGAATGCATAGCGATGCGTTTGCAGGCATGGTAAAGTTCCTTGCCATAGACCCCGGGGGCTATCTCCACCGTCAGGGTCCCGCATCCTCTGGCGAGGAAAACATCCATCTTTTCGGCTTCCCGAACTGAGGTCAGCGATCCTTTTGTGAGGTTCTTCTCTTCGTCCTGTGCTTTACGCAAGCCATCAATGGCATGGATAATCCTATCAGCGTTCTGAACTTGGGTGGCTTCTCCTAGACTATCCCCGAAGGTAGCTCCTGCTCTTTCTTCCCCAAACTGGTGGCCTCCCACCGCCGGCTTTACCAAGCCTTTGGAGCCGCTTGACCTCTTTGGAAAGAGGGATATCCCTCCCCCTCCTTGCCCCGGCATGGTAGCCCCCAGCAAGGGGTTTGGGATTCTCTTGGATCCTGGGATAACGAGGACATGGCCCGAGGCGGGTTCACTTGGAGCAGGGGCAGGAATTTGTGGGGTCGTCACTTTGAACGGCCCTTCCAACCCTGGTGGGGTACGTGATGGGGCCGGAGCAGCAGGTCGAATGGCACTTTCTAGTGGCTTCTTTGGGATCCCGAACTGCTGCATGAGGGTGGTCGGATCGACTTCGAAAGCAGTGGCTACCGTTTGCACTGTCTCAGCGCTCAAATCTCCTGGTGAGTGTGCTAACAATGTGTCTCGCGCTGCATTGAGACGCGCTCCGGTATCCACTTCATCATCAACTGGGAAAGGGGGAATGTCAGGTAAATCTTCTCCTGTACCATCTTCTACAGCTGTCGGTCTCGGAGGTGTCATGAACTCCTTCTTCTTGTGTTGATGTGTGACAACATAAGCTTCAGCATGAGGGAGAACCTCCTGCTGAAGATGACTGCAAATCCATGTCTTGCCTGATTGGAACGAGGGAGACTCGCCATCAGTCACCTGGCCGTCCCATGCTTGGAGCAAGAGAGCTTGCTCTTCGGTGACCTGACTACACAGGAATGAAATCCCTTTCCCGACGGACTCTTCATGGGAGGCTTGAAGGAAGTCATCAATCCATTCCCTACAAATCCGTCCGTGTCCATCATCCCTGGGGGGGGGGCGCAACTGCGAGAGGTGGACCACCCCTTGAACTTTGAGGGCAGGGATGTCAATTTCAACCTTCTCCTGAGCTCGGCTAGATGTAGCGACTCCAGTAACCCGCCCCAAAAATGCGACCCATCTTGGCAGACTTTCCCCGTTCTGGAGGGACTTGAATCTGATTAGTGAGATACATGGGCCTTGAAGGAGCCTGCCTTCCGCTTGATGCTGGAACTGAGATTGGGGCCCTGCTGAGGAAGCGCGTGCCTTGGGCTGGCTAGTGGCAGCTCTACGCTTGGGGCGGCTACTGCGGGCTTGAGGAGAGACCCCCCGTTGATCCTCAAAGTGACCTTCAACTCCTGAGGATGGTTCTTCTGCTTCTGGATTGCTCCCGTCGCTCTCCCAGGTAACCTTGCGTTTGCTGCGCACCGAGCTACCAACATCCATCAGGTGATGCTTGCATAGGGGGACCCCTTGTTTGGCTCCATCGTGTGATTCATAACATGAGAGCACACTGCACTTGCGTCCGGAACATGCTGCCACATACAACTGTCGGTGGTGATCACACAAGCGGACCGCTTGCCTGCCCTTGACATCGGAAAGACCCTTGTCACATTCAAGGAGTCGGACCGACTCCCCAGCTGCTTGATCCCGACATGGTTCATTGGCTAAGGCTCGCGGCTTGCCACCATGGGTCAATCCAACTAGGACGGCCTCGCAAGGATCTTCCAGGACCTCAGCTTCAGATTCCGACTCAGGGTCAAGGGGACGGAGACCTCCATGATCCTGGATGGTACGGGCTGGTTGAGGGGTATCCATCAGATATCGAAGGAGCGTCCACCCAGAGAGTACCCCGACCATCTTCCAGACGGATCGTCCGACACTTCTGAAACATCTGGTAAAGAGCACCATCAGTCGCCTGGTGGACCACCCGGCGTACGCTCCCAAATCTACCACGCTGTTGGCATCCACCACTGCGTAGGTTTTGCAGTGTATACCCGGTGTAGGGTGGTTCTCAAGACTACACTGCATTTCCCGGCAAAGGTGGACTTTACTCTCTCCTTCCAAAACCTGCCTCAGATTTCGATGGGAAACACCTCGAACTTCTCTCAGCCGAACCCAAAGCCCATTCCGATCAACGCGTGCCCAGTGGTCGCAATCGGGTTTGACCCTCGCTGCCTGGCCATTGAGCAGAAGCACCACATCGTTGGGCTTTCTCTCAGTCCCTCGACCCTTGACTCCTTTTTGTAGGAAGTCATTATCAACACTTTCCCTGGAGCCGGGGCCTCGGATGGCTAAGGATTCGTAAGTGTGGGTTGCCTGCAACTCAGGCAGAAGATCACTTACCTCCCGTGCAACAGCTTGAGTATGACGGGCGCAGCAATCAAAGAGTAGCCGGATCGGCCGGAAGACCCAAGTCAACGCATAGATTACCCCAATGGTCAAAACTGTAATCAGCGCTAGTAGGGTTCCCCAGGCAATCCATGGCCAAAATTCTCCGCAGGTAGCGAGTCCAAATCGATCAAGAAAGTAAAGCCCCCAGCCCCCGGAGGAGCTAAGACTTCCCTTCTGTTGTGGGGTGCTAAACCATGCTGGTCCCATCCAGGACCTGATGTCAAAATGGAAAACTGAGTGACCCCACACATGAGCGAAAGTGTTCGCATCTCCTGCGTGAGGAGCGGAACGCTCACCTTCCTCAGGGGCCATCCTGGGAGGGGCGGTCTCGCCCACGGTTGCGTCTGGGAAAATCTCCTCCACCTCATCCGAGGAGTTGGAAGAAAACCACCAGACCCAATCAGCCGGAGGGCCTTGAACAAGCTCCAGGGTCAATGAGAGGCCCAGCACCGATAGCCATGGCCCACCCAACATTGTGACACCTGTCCTATTCAAAGCAGTCCCTAGGCTGCAATCACTTGAGCCAGTGAAAGCAGCAACCCAAGCTAACCCTACGTTCTGGCGAACACGCGAACAGCTCAGCAATCTTCCCCCAAAGAACTTGATCGGCTGACTGGAGTTTTGAGACATTTGGGGGACACAGTCCACTCTCGGAATCAAAACGTTGACTATAGCGTGTGCCCAAAAACGATGAACGTACCTCTTGAGAGTTGACAGATGTGCTCCCCGACAGAAGGCAATGGCGGTCGCCTGCAGATGCAAAAGCTGGGACAACTGCTGGAGGCCAATGTTGGATTGAGGGATGTCTCGAACTGGAATATCATCGATCAAGAGATCCGATAACGCTGCAAGATCTGTTCGAGCTGCTTTGCGAGCACGAAGTAAACTGGTTTCATCCTGGAGTTTTGCACTCAGTCGATACTTCCAAGGAATCCATTTCCAGTCCTTCCGTTGGAGTTGCTGATACGTCAATGCTAGCGTGCGACTGGAAGGCATGAGGTCTGGGTCCAAGAGTTTTCTGGATATTGACGCTCAACCCCGAATGAGATCTGGGCTGAGCTTTGCGGGAAAGGGCTCATTCCATGCTGAGCTTGTGCGAGAACCTGAAGACAGTTCGGAGCTATCACCTGACGCGGCAAGGACGGAAGCGGGTGATACTCCTGATGCAGCCGCTGGCTGACAACGCATCCACAAAGCTCGAACCGAAGAACGGACCCGAGGGGTGATTTCTAAACCCATGGAATCAATGGCTGAATCCAGCTCTGGCAGCGATAACGCCAGCAAACCCAACGTTTCAACGTCGTAATTCTCATCCAGCAATGCATGTTGGACTACGTCCGGAATGCGAAGCTCTTGCAACAATTCAGCAAAAGAAGGTCGAGCCATGGTGGGAAGGTAAAGTAACAAGACAGAAAAGAAGGTGAGTCTGGTCCTAATGTGAAATTCTATTCAAAAGCCCCTTCTTTTTTTTACTAATATGAAGAAGGATGATGCCTCCGGACTGAGGTCCACACAACGGGTGGTGAAGCGTTGGCACCAAGAGCCCAAATGCAAACAATCGCTGATTGAAGTACGCACGCCATTGACAACTGCAATGGGAAACAGGAATCTGCTGATTCCAAGGTGTCACGTCTCGTGAACAGAGCGTTTCATGACTTTTCAAGCCATCGCGACCCTGCTGGTCAATGTCAGGAAGGCAAACTGCTTCCGGGGGAGCATCTGGACCATGCTGGTCAAGGTTGGAAGGCAAACTGCTTCCAGACTGGCGGAAAATCAACTTGGTGAGGCACATTATACGCCCTCTTCAATCGGCGGGGTGAGATACCCCCTAACTGAAAGAATCACAAGGAGAGACCTGTCTAACAAGGGGTGTTCATCCACCAATTGAAGCTCTCTCAGTACTGCAATCGAGGAGGTCAACTCTGCTGATAGAAGTTGGACATTGGGTTCGTGCCAAATCGCCCACAAAGGAGCGGGGGTTGATGAGGGAGCGCATGAACTAAGCGGAATCTCGATCGACACGGCTTGGGCTTCCACATACTTCACGCCGAAGTGGTTGATGTAGGCCTGAAGCGATGTCAAGGCACACCAAAGTTCACCGATTGGTTGGGTCATGTGGGAAAGACCTGACGCGCGCAGGATAGATCGGCGCGATTCCCGCGCATTCTCAAGGCGATCCAACGCGGCTGGATCTGGGTGGACTCTGTCAGGTCCAGTGCAATACGCGAGAAGGATGGCCAAAAACTCCATGATGGGAAATGGGAATTGCGAAAACACCAGTGTCCTAACTTTGAGGCTAAGAAGATTCAAATATAGCCAGCATCCAAGCTTGCAAGTCATCAAAGTCATGCAAAACGTTGAAGTATGCCATGAAGCGAATCTTCAAGAAAGATGCAGCAAGCTTATATGGCACATCCAATAACAGGTGTCAAACTTATTAGTGTCAATTCCTGTTTGCAAAGCCTTCTTGATATATAAATCTATATACAAATCATTTTTTACGACGGAACGAATGCATGAAGTGCATTGAGGCAGGCTTTTCGTCTACAGAAACGAACTTCCTTCGGGAGTTCTGGTGACACCTGAGCATCCGGGACAAGTGGGGAGCCGCACTTTGGGCGGAAACGGCAGCCTCGATATTCCAAGCCAAGCTGAATCGTCCATGAGGCGAAATGCACAATCTTGGGAGTGAGAATGAACAACGGGGATTCCGATAATTCCGAGTCAGGTACATGGTTGGGACATGGATCATCGACAGGGCTTTCAACAATCTCAATCGGCTGACTGATTGAAGACACGGAGTTTGGGAATAGAATCCTAAATCGATGAAGCTTCATTGAGGAGACTTGAAACGGCTGGGTTTGATGGAAAAGAGTGACTGCAGGCTCAATCACTGGACTCTGAGCTCCCCGATGAAGAGGAGTTGATGGGCGGAAGCCGTCATGAACGATCTTGCTGCGTATATCAGCTTGCAACTTGAGCGGTGCGTGAACAGAGTCTCGGCCATACAAATTTACAGTACTATTCAAGGACACTTTATGGTGTCCCTGCAGGGAACGACTATCGGAGTTGAGGTGCAACTGACAAGCCCATGACAACACAGTTGCTTTGGCCGAGTGAAGAGTGTATTCACAAGTGCAAGACTGAAGACTGGGAATCTGTTGGATATACTGTCTTAATTGAGCTATGGCCTGGGCGTACGACATTGGCTCCAAGATTGCACCTGAGGCGTCAAGCAGTGGAAACAAATGGTCAGGGATGAACGAAGGACCAAAGCTTTCTACAGAAGCATCCCAACTTTCGTTCAAAGCCTCAAGCCATTTCAACAACCAGCTAGACTGGTGACTTTCGGAAATGAGACCGAGACATTGAACTGCAAATGGATAGCCAGTTTTACTGGATTTAGCTTGAAAGCATGCTGCGCGAAGGGATGTGTTGTCCAACAGGATTTTATCCCAAAAGACATGTTGAGCATCATTGAAACGAAGGGAGGCCCAAATGCACACGAGAAGAGAACCTCTGAAGACGCGATCTTGCAGAGAAAGATGACCCTCCACGAGCGAGAGCTCCAAGTCATGAATGACATACAGCGGAAATGGAAAGCTTTCACGTTTTTTTTGTGAAGAAAAAGTGAGATTACTAAAGATTGGTGAATATAGGTCTATGATTTGCAGTTGAAGGACGTTTGATACCCAACGAAGCGCTTTAAGCGTGTTGAGACCAATTAGTGGGGAAAGTTGCAATTCATCCTCTTCAGGGTCATTTTCTGACCATTCAGAATGCATCAAACGCAAAACATCTACGAGTTCAAGAACTGAACAATTGTGCAAAGACAAGCCAAGATCACAAAGCCATTGTGTGAGATTCAAAAAGGAGACACAATACCTTTTAATTGTGTTTGGGCTATACTTGCGAATGAGAAGCGGGAGAAAGTTCGATTGCAACTCAAAAGACTGGCAATTCGAAAGAATCACACTAAATGAGATGCAAAAGGAACAAACCTGCCCAAACAATTGCTCAGCTAGTTTCGTTTGACGAAACTCAACATGTTGCTGGGATGCGTTCTGAGGACTCGAACGTGAATGGCTCTGTCGAGCGCCTTGAAGCGGCGAGAACGTGGGGAGGGGGGAAGTGGCATCCAAAGGAGTTGAAGTTGCGACGAACTGCTCATTCTCAAAAGAGGATGGATACGGCTGACTACGTCTTGATGAGCTAAATACTGGAGCTGGAGGTTCAAACTCCGAAAAGACTTGAGGCCTACGTGGCAAAATCTTAGGTGCTGCAAAAGGGGTTGGGTGGCTGACAAAGCTCAACTGCGGTCGAATAGCACTAACATTCGCTAATCCATCAAGTCGATCCGGCGCCAACTCTCGATTATGAGCTGGGGTGATGCTAGCAGCTTTAGGTCTTGGCTGAACGGGCTGGACCCCGGTAGCGTTTCACTCTGAATGGAACCTCCATCAGGCATAAAAAGAGGCTGCGGAGTGAAGATTTGGTGTTTCATCCGGGCCTTTCCGGTAAGGCCTGGATCAACACAGATTTGGGGCGACATTTCTTGCATCATGGCGCTTTTGCTTTGGCCAAACAAACAGGAAAGTTGAACTAAGAAGCTGTCAGCCCCTAAACCATGCTAGTTGATAGAACATGGCATTCATCATGATGATGCATTCAAAGCCCACATAGTAGATTCACCGTTGGCAGGTGGGATCCACTATGGTGACTTTGAACATTGACGTACCTTAGAACCAAAATGGCCAACGAACATGTAAGAACCTAAAACATTAAGTGAAGGATCACAACCACTTTCCAAGCTTGTCTGGCGCTTCTTTGGGCACATTGGGCAGGGATCCCTCAATGTAAGAGGACCAACTCTTCCTTTGTCCGGTCGGTCATCAACGGCTCGGCTGTAAGTGCGTTGGACTTCGCTACCAAGCATCATGCAAGTCATTACTAAGCATGCCAGGTGCTGCTATTGGGCTCAGCCAAGGTCTGACACACATCCAAGGTCTGGGACCATATGTAGCCATTGCGGCCATCGCCATGCAGGGCAGGGCACAAACGCATTTTCTTCCGCATACGTGCCTCGCCACGTGGTTCGTTGGCCTGGCATTTTGACAAGCCTCCTCAAGACTGTACAATCAAGGAATGCTCTACTGGCGATGTAGTGCAATGAGGGCGGAATGGCCAGTTCTTGGAGCGCCGCGCAGTTCATGAAAGCTTTCACATGAATTGTGTGTACTGTATATGGGAGGCGGACATCTCGAAATATCAACCTGTGTAAGCAGCTTACAATTGTCACACGCATGGGCACCCAACTCATAGAAGTCCCGCGGCAGTCGCAGCTCCTGCAGCCCTGTGGAGCAAAAGCATCCTGGGGGGAGCTCACGACACGTCGCTGTGTCTGGTGTGTCTGGATCTTGACCAACTTGTAAGATAGTCATACTTGCTATGTTGATGCAATCAAGAAACAAATAATGTCCCAGTTTGGTGGCACTACCGATATTAGCCTCCATTGGCATGAACTTTTTGTAGCGAACAGCAGTCGGCAAAGGCTTTATACCCAAACTCAATGCAACCAGGCGCCGTAATGCTGTTAAGCCAATGGCATCCTCGAAAAGCGCTTTCTTCAATAGTCGGCATCTTTACGATACGTAGGTGACGACAGTTCTACCGAATGCGGATGGAACTCGAATGGTCTTGGCTTCGCCCGCGAGGTGTCCTTGTGTAATGCATCCACAAAGCACTGTTTGGCAACCACGTTGAAACAATGATTGTCCTGCAGAGTGTGCCAAATGGGGTCAGCCAAAACTTGGCAGGTGTCCTTATTCACGAAATGTAGCTCGCAGCCAAAGGTGCTGCTGTCCCCCAGATAGGGGAGCTGCCGCAGCACTGCATTTTCAAACAAGAAGGCACGGATCTTATGGCGAGACACTTAATAGCTTTCAGCAGTGCGTGAACAACATGTTACAGAAACAATGCACTTAGAAATTGCATGGAATTTCAATTTTGCACACGTGATGTTACAGTACGCATACTTGAAGGTATGACGCACGTCGCACTCACACTGTGAGACTGTTTGTCACTTTTGCGTTTGCCCTCACTCCCTTTTGAAAGCCTGGATAGGCGAACGGAGTTCCAACTAGTTCGGTCACTTTTCCCGG
>CAXAMN010003803.1:47292-125045 GCA_963970005.1 Durusdinium trenchii
ACCAGTTTGGGGTCCAAAAACCACAGCAAAAACCGGTCTCGCCACAGAGGGCCTCCCCAGTACCAAATGGAGTGCCTGGGAGCCTACAAAAAGTTGCCGAAAGCGCTCAAGTGCCTACTAAATTCAATGCAAAAAAATAACATTTTCTTACAACATCTCCAATGTACAAGTGGCAATTTCCACTACACAAGTGGCAATTGCCAGTTGTAAGTGGCAATTTCCACTTGACAAGTGGCAATTGCACACTTGTTTCCTTCAAAACAGCATGGCAAAAACACCCTTTTTCCATCCAGAAGTCAAAAGCTGCCTCATTTTGAGGCTGCAGCTGGTTCAGGTGCTTGGCTCATGTCCTTGGTGCCTGTTTGGTTTTTCTTGCCCTTTGGTGTTTTTGCCATTCATTGTGGGATGCAAATCTGCAGCTGTCTTTTTGCACGAAGGCTTTCCAGCAGGTCGTTTTTTTGGGCAATCTTGGGGCAATCCTGCTCCAGTGCATCTTCCAAAGCCTTTCATCATCTGAAGACAAGTAGTGATTGCGTTCTGCATCCTTCAAGACTCTGGCTTTGTTGGGCGGCTGCTCAGCTTCAGAGCAAGATGAAAAAGACTAGGGCTTATCCACAAACATGCCACCGACAGGTACAACTTTCTTCTTCTGCAGATCCTGCTTGTCCACATGTGGCTTTTCAGGTGGTGCCACAAAGTTCCTATCATTCAAAGGACTTGATGGTTCCTTGGCCAGAATTCTCACAAAGATCGATTGCCTGGAGGCTGGCAGTGATGTAGGAAGTGGAGTGGAGCTGCTGGAAGGGTTGTAAACCACCAAAGCTGTCTCACCAACAGTGCTTTGACCCTCCTCTGTTTCAACCGGTTGGGACAAGTCAAGAACCCCCAGGACTTCATCCAAAGCTTTTTTTCCCTGGTCAGACATCCTCCTCACCAAGGACATGTAACAATCCCTGTCTTGCTTTGCCTTCCTGAACTGGCTCAGAAATACACTGACCATTTGATCAGAAGTGTCGATACAATCACACACCTCGCTGTTTTGGTTCTCGACTGTGATCTTCTTTGCTTCAAAGAGCTTCTGCAAGGCAAGCTTCACTTTTTTTGATGGAAGGACAGCATTTCTGGCTTCTTTGACCAAATCATATGCAAGGGGTGACAGGGCATTCATCCAACCAGGATTCACAGCTCTGTTCCAACCCTAAGGCTTCTTGTCAGGCACTGACAATGAAGTCTCCAAATCTTTGGCGCCACACCTTTTCAAATGGTTCTCGAAGGCCAGCATCAAAGGTTGCGCACCAATTGCAGGATCCACTGTTGCTCTTGCGACTATGGTATGGGCATGGGTACAAGCAAGAGGCTTACAACTGTGGTGACACCAGATTGGATATATGTCCAGCAATGACCAGAATGTGACACCAGAAAACTTTCACATAATTGTGCATCAAGATGACCAGGAATGTGAGCTCCAAGCAGAGAGCTTCAACATGTTTGAGCTGTCATGTTGTCTGGAAGCCTTCTAAACTTAATCTGCTGAGCCCATATTCACTGGCATATTACATCTGTCAAACTCAGAAAGATGGCTTCAGTGCCTACTAAACATACAGAGTACCTATACACAAACATATCAAAGCGCCTACATGTCACCCAAATGTTTTGCAAAAAAATATTACAAAAGTTCCTGCAACACTAAAGAAATACTATATCAAAAAATAGTAAAAATAGTTTATTTATATAAATAGACTATTTTCAAGGAAGGTCGATTTTAGATATTAGTTAAAAAATAGTCTATTGCATTCCTGACTAATAGTCAGGGTATAACCTGTTAGATATTAGTTAGGAAATAGTCTTACCTTGGCTTAAGGGTTTGACCTCATTGGTGAACTGGTGTTCTTTGGGTTCCATTCAGTTTGGAAGAGAGATAGAACAGGCGTCGAGGTGGCCTAGTCCGATAGTGTGGAGGACGCTATCTAAGGACCAACAGACTCGTGCGATTCGTTTGTGTTCGATTTTGAAGCTGGCATTTTCGAACCACGCTAGGATTTCGATGATGATTAGCGGTTTCATGGAAGGGTTGGACATCATTCCGGGTACGTCAGCGGGGGACGTTTTTGGAAACGCTACCACCTATTTGGGGAATGGGTTTGAACTAGTGAGACAGTTGACCAAGGAGTATTCCCTTAGAAGTCGGGGTGAGTGTTTGTCGTTGAGGACGCAGTTGTTATTGAGAACGTTCGCTTCGACCGCTTCGGACGGTGCCGTGAGTGACATCGTGAGACAGATAGATGTGGCTTGTGCTAAGTACATGCGGTTGATGTCCACGGTTTCAGGAACCGAGGATTTGTCGGGATTGCGCGTTGAGGATGCGGACATGTTGGGTCTGCTCATTCGAAGTTTGCCATCGAATGTTAGGGATTACGCTTTGATGCACCCAAGTGGAACGACGTACGCTTGTTTTCGCGAGTCCGCTCGCCGGTTCGAGAATCAGCACAGACTGTTCAAAGAGTTGAACCTGAAGAAACCCATCTTTGGAGTCGTCGATGAGTCTTGGGACGGTCAGGACTTTGAGCCAGAGGACGAGAGTTGTGAACTGAATGCTTTGACCACACCTGGAAAGGGGTTGAAGTGCACGAGATGTGGGAAGAAAGGGCATGAAGTGTCGGCGTGCACGACGGATTTAGCAAAGACCAAGTGCTATAAGTGTGGTTTGCTTGGCCATGTTAGCATGAACTGCAGGTCCGGTGCCAGCGGAAAGACCGGCGAGAAGCCTTCGAGTTCGTCGTCGACTTCGGTCTCGAATCCGGGTAAGAGTCATGGTAGTTCACCTGTTGGGAAATCGACTTCGTATCGGTCGGATGGCAGTAAGGGTTCTGGGTTTGCCCCCAAGGGTTTTTCGAGGGTGGAAAAGGCTCCTCAAAAGGGGGTAAGAAGGGTAAGATGTTTGCAGTTTGTGATGAAGATGGGACCTGGTGGACTTGGACGGAGTCGGAAGAAGTTGAGAACGTTGCAGTCGAGGACGATGCGTGTCGCGAGACTGTGGAGGACATGGACGAGAAGGTGCTTGTCTTGAGCGGCTTGTTGCCTTGGGTTGACAGTTGGAGTGATTCGGATGCAGTGCATGGCACTGCAGAGGATGAACTTGAGCATGAGCATGGTTTGGTGTTGCTTGCGGCCCCCTGTGATGAAGCATGTTGCAGTGCTGAGCACATTGATCTGGCTTGTGAGCATGATTGTATGAGTTGTGTGAACCTTCCCAGAGAGGATGAGATCCCAAGGAGAATGTCTGAGGCCAGCTCTCTGGGGTCGCTGTCAGGGTCACTGTGCAAGTTCTCTGGCGACAGTCATCTTTTGGCTAGTCGCGGACTAGAGGAGCTGGTCGATGATGATGACGATAGAGTTGAGATGAGCCCAATACGCGTTGAAGAGAAGGGAGATCTGAGCTGGGAGATTGAACGCCTTTACGATGCTGCATGGGGTGATTCCCATCGGTGTCACGGTCGTGCCACAGTGCTTGATCATGATGACTCATGCGTGCAATCTGAGGGGACCAATCGCGTGTCGATGTTGTTGTTGCAAGTGTTTGGTTCAGGAGTCAATGAGGACTTTTGGCTGTTGGACTCGGGTGCGAGCGTCAACGTGATCACTCGGCAGGCGTTGTCCAAGTTTCGCCATACCCCCATCAAACCTTTGAAGAACCCCGTGCAAGCTGCCAATGGCAGTGAAGTTATCATGGAGGGTTTTTGTAGGGTTTTGTTGGAAATTCAAGTTTTGACCCCAAAGGGAGAGACACGTTCGGGAGTGATTCCTCTTGATGTTCTTGTTGGACAAACCGCGTTTTGTATAGTTTCAACATGCAAATTGGGACGTCTTGGTTGGACCACGAGTGTTGGGAAGAGTGTTGAAATGAAACATGTTGCCACCGGCGTGATCGCGATGGACGTGTCAGTTTGGCATGACACTCCATGGTTTTTGGTTAAACCATACCCTGGGGATGAAGTCGAGTTGGAAGAACCGGATTTTGTTTCATCTTTAGGAGATTCGTCTTCTTCGGGGGAATTTTGTTCAGGGTTGACACCAGAGCAGATGGTTACACACAGACTTCAAGGTCACGTGCCTTATGAACCTTCGTGTTTGATTTGTCAGAGTTGCAAAGGACTTCACAAGCACTCACGTAAACGGACAGAGACTGGGTTGACGTCGGAAGTGTTTGCGGATTTCGCATTCTTGAACAGCAGCATGGAATGGACCGTGCATGATCCCAGTGAGGATCCTCCTCAGTCGTTGAAGTTCCTTGTGTTGAAGGAAGCCTACACAGGCTCCATCGGAGCTTGTCTATGTGGCCATGGACTTGACGTTGTCGGGCAGTTGACAAGTTGGTTGACGGAGTTTGGATTGAAGTCCAAGCCGGGGACGGTTGCGATTCAGGATTCAGCTGGTCACTGACGCTGAGGCGGCGGTGAGTTCGTTGATTGCAGGTGTTAGCAAGGACTTCATCTTCTCTGTAAAGAGAGCTGGACCGCAGAGCCACGAGTCCAATGGTGCAGCCGAACGTGCGGTCAGGGTCGTCAAGGAGTCGTTCAAGTGCTTGTTGATGGAGTTCGAACAGCATTTTGGGTTGGCGCTTGTGTTTGATCCTACCACCATTCAGCATGCATTGAACTATGTGTCAATGGCTCACAACAACTTTGCCGTTGTTCATGGGTCCAAGAGGGTTCCTAGGGAGATTTCCACGGATAGCAGGGTTCATGTTGACACTTTTGCGTTGTTTGGTTCTTTGGTTCTTGGTGAGGTTCCGGACTCGTTGAGACAACAGAAACCCCAGTTACCCCGGTTTATCCCTGGTGCCTTTTTGCATCCACAGTTTCAATCCATGGGAACGGTGATCATCGCGAAGGTGAGAATGGGACAAGAGTTGACCATGAGGAAGTTTGTTGCTCGTTCGATCAAACTGTGTGTTCCGATTCGGGTGTGTAACGACTACGGGTTGTTTTCGACTTTGGTTGACGAAAGGACTGGTCGGCCGGCTGTTCCATCTCTTCCTTCCGAGGATCCTGTGAATCCCCTACCTGAGGGTAAGAGCTTAGAAGTTCCTGCTTCTGGTCCGCCTGTGCGGTGGATTGAAGAGAATGGTGTCAGTAAGAACTGCAGTGCGTGTCGGTCGATCGAGCTTTACGGAAGTCGTCGAGGGAAGAACCACTCAAAGGGGTGTTGCGATCGGTATCGTCGGTGGGTTCATGAACAGGTGAAAGAAGGGCCCCAGGGTTCCAAGGGTTCTCAGATGGTTCACCCCCACACTGAAGGAGAAGTTTTGGGAGAACGAACCCCTGTTGCTCTCGAGCAGCGTGCTTCCGCAGAGGATGAGGCTCCTGAATCCGTTGTGGATAAGGGTCCAACGCCAGTGAGGACCGAGAATGCTTCTGATGTGGAAGTGCAGCTCGAGAGTGACTTAAGTAAGCGGGAGTTTTTGGATGAAGGTCCCGGTGGTTCGGTTCCGAGTCGACCGGTTAAGAAGCTTCGGACGGTGTTCACAAAGGGGTGTCCTGCATGTGAATCTGGAATGTCAGCTCCTGGCATTCGACATTCAGCTCAGTGCAAGAGGAACCAGGTGGTGCGTGTTGCAGTTGAGGCCGAGCAGATCGTTCCCGAGCTAGAGGTTGGAGGTCAGGATGTTTCAGAACCACAGGTTGCTCACTCCACCCCGGTGGACGAGGTGTCGGTCAGACAAGGTGATGCATCAATGGATGAGGTGCCAGTTGGAGGAGAATTTGCTCGCGTGACTTCAGCCAAGCGATCTTCAGAGACGCCCTTGGATCAGTTGGAGAAAGAAATGGAAGAAGAGAGAAGTAGACCAAGACTTGCGTCGAGCTTGATTGATGTGTTTGAGCATGCTTTTCTAGCTACTGAGTCTGACGCTCCCGTTCGAGATCTTCCTTTGTTTTCGGTTCAATTCGCTTCGAACGCCACAAGTGTGATTGTTCCGTTTGGGAAGGATAAAATTCGGATTTGGGAACCTAGCTCAGCTGTTGACGACACGACCCTCAAAGAATTGTCAGGGGAAAGCACACTTTTGGGTATGAAGAAAGAAGTTCAGAATCTTTCAGATCTAGAAACAGGAGATCTGTACACTCATGAACAGTTGCAGCAAAAGGGTTTGTTGGAGACCTGTCGGGTGATTCCGACACGTTGGGTGACCACAGACAAAGGAGGTGGCATCGCGAGATGTCGCATTGTGATCAAGGATGTGGCGAAGAACAGTGATTAGGCCAGAACGTTGGGGATTATTAGCTCTCCAACTCCATCTTCGGATGCATTACAGACATTTCTTGGGTTAGCTGGCTATTATGATTGGCTTGTTGGAAGCGCAGATGTCACGGCAGCCTTTATGGCTACGCCGTTGCGTACTCGAAATGTGGTGGCCAAGTTGCCCATGAGCCTGACAGATCAGGATGGTCGGCCGATCTACTTGCATCTTAAGAAGGCATTGAACGGCTTGAGATCAGCTTCACAAGAATGGACAGTTTTTCTCACGGAAATCATTTCTGTTCTTGGATTGTCATCGGATGACATCGAGCCGTGTTTGTTTTCCGGTCGATTGAAATCAGGTGGAATGTGTCTGGTCATGTCGTATGTCGACGATATTCTCGTAGCGGCGGAATCGGAAAGGGATATTGAGCTTGTTTTGTCCTTAATTGGTCAAAAGGTTGTTTTGAAGAAAACTGGGTTGATCCAATCTTCGAAAGGGGGTGGGGGCCAGCTTAAGTTCTTGGGACGACAGATTTTCAGGCAACCAGGTGACAAGGCAGTGTTTGTTGGACTTCCCAATGACTACTTGAAGACTACGTTCGAGAGTTAACAGTTATGGGTTGAAACCAGGAACAGGAAGTCGTGCGGCTCCCGACATCACTGGAACCTTGGATCAAGGAGGCGCAGAGTTGAGTCCTGAAGCTTATTCCCGCTTCCGAGCGGCGTTAGGAAAATTGAGTTGGTTTGCACAGACCCGACAAGACATTCGTGCCTGGGTTGGACTGCTCGCTACCCAACAGAGTAAACCAACGGACGCCGCCGAGAAAGCACTGAAGGCAGTCCTACGTTTCTTGCAGAATGATCAGAACATTGTGCTGCGGATGCCGGCGGACATCCCAGCCAGAGACGATGGGAGACCACACCCTATGTTGCAAGGGTTGGAAAGAAAGAATGGGGTGAAACTTGTTTGTTTCTCAGACGCCTCTCATGCGCCACTTCGCTCGACTGGGCGAAGAGGGGTTACGGGTGGTGTTATCACAGCGTTTGGTTTCCTCATCAAAAGCCTGTCACGGCGCCAGCAATTGGTAAGTTTGAGCAGCATGGAGGCAGAGTTGTATGCCATGCAGGCAGTAGCTCAGGAAATGGTTGCAGTTGGAAGGTTTCTGGGACGTGTTTTGCATACTCTGGGAAAATCCACCGAAAGGGAGGTCTCGGGAATTCTGTTCTCTGACAGCGAGAGCAGTTTGAAATTGTTGAGGAACATGGACATCCCCCGAAAGTCAAGACACTTGGAAATTAAGCTGGAGTGGATTAAGGAGCAAGTCAATCGGCAACGTTTGGAAATCAGATTCCTTCGGGGAACTGATAACCCAAGTGATTTGTTGACGAAGTGCCTAGGAACCGCCGTGTTTGATCATCACAGAGTTTCCTTAGGTTTCGAAGTGGTTGAAGGGCCGTAAGCTAGCATGACACGGTTGAAACATCACAACCTTGTGATTGTTGAGGTTTGTTGCGAAAGGGGGTCTTCCATTGCTAATGAGGCTAGGCGTATGGGGATCTTCTATATCGGTGTGACCAAAGACATGGAAACTCATAGAGTGTTTTCAGGTGTGAAAGAAACGTTGTTGCAGTTTAGGGAACCGAAGAACGTTTTCGTGCGCATTTCATCGCCGTGTTCATCGGGATCGCCGCTTCGTCATCTTCGGGAGAGTGGAGAGCCCACGGATGCAGATTTCGAGTGGAACGAGATCTTTCCATATGTTGGAAAGTATTTGAAGCTTGGTGTCCACAGCTCGTTCGAACTTCCTTGGCACAATGAGATTTGGGGACGCCAGTTGACGCTTGAGACTTTGAGGTGTGCAGGACATAACTTTGATACACCTGTGCATCTTTGCTCGACGGGATTGCGATCTCGGAGTGGAAGGCCAGTTGGGAAGAAGCTTGGCTTTACGTCAAGTTCGAAGCCGTTTGTGATGACATTGAATAGGTTGTTTGGATCTTGCAAGTGCATTAGTGAGCACGCAAGCATGAGTGATGTTGATTGGTCTGAAACGGCTCGATACAATGACATGTTGGCCCGCGGCATAGTGAAAGCTGCTATCACAGCATTTCAAAACTAGAAGTGCAAACTGTTTTGAGAGAGGAAGCAGTCTAGTTTCCATAAGAAAGTTTTGGTGTTCAAGAAACATATCTTAGATATGATGATTTGGCATCAGAAATGTTGTAGTTATGTCAAAGACATTGGTACGCAGAAGCATGATGTGCTTTACAGTCGTGTTTAAGACATGTTTTGTGAACGCACATGCATACCATAGAAGGAACATGTTTTGATCTTATGTTTCCACACAAGGTGTGGGGAGGTGAGGTCGTGATTTGTCTCTTTTGTGAGGCAGGTGGCGAGGCTATGCTGGAGGTGTCCTTTGGATTCTTCTGGGGTGGCCAGGCATCTGTTTCAGGTTTTCCACTGCCGGCGAGGTCGGAATGTCAGGCGATACTTGCGAGGCTTTCGTCCGGCGAACTGCTGGCTGATAGTGTCCGAGTAGCGCGACTGTGTTGAAAGACTTTACACACTTAGCTTCCTTAGTTGCGGGAGCCATGGCCAAGTCCGGAGATGAAGTCTCAATGACTGCTAGTGACCAGAAGGAGCTTCGACGCATCATGCTGAAAGTTCCGGAGGATGGGGATGTGTCCAAATTACCGAAAGGTGATTTGGCTACTTTGAATGATTTGATGAAGAAGAAAGCCGGCCTTTCTTCAGCCAGTGGTGAGAAGTCAGCGGGATCTATGAGTGATGCTAGCAAGCGTCGCAAAGAGGCTGTGGCGGAATCCAATGAGGAAGACGATGTTTCTTCATGGGAGATTGAAGAGATCATGCCGCACTCGTTGCCGAGTGGAACGACTTTTGAAGAGTGGCAGAAGACCATTTGCTCACTACCAAAGGTAGAGAAGGAGCGTGAGTGGAAGGGCAAGTCCTATGCAGAGCTTGTGAATTTGTCTGAGAAGGACAAGGAGCTCCAGAAGTATCTCTCCTGGATTCAGGCCCGCTTTGCCAGTGAGTATGTCGGGGGTGTCCCAAAGAGTGAAGCAGTCGACTTGGCTGGATTTCTCCAGTACATTGACTTCAAGGGCAAGGCTGGTTCCGGATACCAGCGAAAGGTGAAGAAAGACAGTGAGCTCCTCAGGCGGTGATTCGCCATGGAGTGTGAGAAAGGAGTATTCTGTTGGACGCTGCAAACCGTTTTGGGAGAACTGAATGTTCAAAGTATCTGTTAGATTTGTGGTGTCGCTTTGGGTCTACATCCTTTTGGGGAATTTTTCAAGCTTTGCAAGAAGCCCCTGTGAATGACTCACCGAAAGGGGGTGTGAAAGGATTGCACCATGTGGTGCACCATGCGGTGTGCCATTCCCAGTTGTCTATATGTGTTTATAGCTGCATGCATGTCGATAGATTTGCGCATGCACAGTGTCATCCACGGATGATGCCATTTGAAGGACTTTTGAATGTTGCAGATCTGGACATCGCCTCCGGGCGACAATTATGTGTTTGATGTGTGGAACCGTCTCAGGACGATAGTGTTTGAAGACACCTTCGATGCTCTTTGGAGCATCTATGAGTTGGAGAATTTGGTGAATGGTTGATGGATGCCCACGACATCCATCTTGTGGACACTGTACATGCTATGCACACTCGTATAGCATACCCTGGGAGGTTATGTGTTTGGTTCTTCTTGGTTTCCCCTCTTTTTGGGTTTCCTCCCAGGTGATGACATCAGCCACACTGGGGGTGCACCCGTGAGGTGTGTCCGAGGATCCTCTCGAGGATCATCATGCTGAAGAGTGTGGTGTCTGATGGGAGGAAACGCAAAACCTTGTTTCCTCGTTTGCTTTTGGGGTTTATAACCTCCTGGTGGGTGCTAGAGTGGTGGAACAGAGAAGATCTCAATGATCTTTGTGGAATTAGAAGGGTTGGACGTCACTAGGGTGACTTTTGGGTCCAATGGAATCCACACTAGGTTCGTTCGCCTTGCGGGAATCGTTCGAACGTCGTTTTCGGACGAACCATACTTGTTTTCGGCTCACCTTCAAGAGGATGGAGCACTGGAGTTTAAAGAAGATAGACATGCACAAAAATACACACACTGTAAAGAACCTTGCGTTTGTTGTGTGTCGCGCAAAAGGTCGCTTGAGGCTTGCGGTGCTGTTGGGTTCGGGCCTTGTGAGGTCGTTTGGGGTTCTGGTTTTTCGCAGACAGGTGGAGGTCCTGGTCACCCAGGACACCGTGACTCTCTTTTTTTTGCACGGGTAAGAGAGGCAAAGTCACCGTGATGAATTCACATGAGGGGTGCGAGGAAATGAGCCTGACCAAGAGGCAAACCCAACAACAAACCACCAAAACAAACCCAAACCAACCACAAAAACCAAGCAGATCAGGCTCATGTCCGCTCAAGACGTGAAAAAGGAAAAGGTGCAGATCCGAAGACCAAACACAGGAGTGAAACAGGACACCGTGACTACTCTAGCATAAGGCGAATCCCTCGAGAGTTGACATAGTAGAAGTACGAGGTGTTCCAGTGTGCAGGTGTGCGGAACTTCCATCACACGAGAGTCTCCGGTGGAGGGCAGGGCCATCCAAAATTTTGTACGTTCCTGTCCCAAACGGGGTGTTGGTCATCAGTTGACGTGCATAAAAGACACTCTCTTGCCACGCGCATGGCCCGCCTTGCCAACAGCAAAAGGCCACATTTGATTGGCCCTTCAAGGCAAACATCCATGATCAAATGCATTTTGCCTTTCGTCGCGAATTCAGGCTCAGAACACACTGCCGGTTTGGTGGGTTGTTGGCGGTGTGTTCGAAAGAGATTCCCAAGCAGTTTGGCCAATCGGCTCAGTGCTTGCTAGCAGTGGGAAGCCTTATGTCTGCCATCTCAACTGCCGATGGCACATCCGAGGCCTGCAAGGAGGCCTTCTGGTGTGCGGAAGTCGATCCAAGGTCTTTGTGGGCTGCTTGCAGTGCTGCCCATTGGCCTCCCAGACAGCCACGACTTGCTTCATCTGCGGCTTCAGTCAGCATGTCGAGGGGAACCTCTGTGCTGCTATGTAAGAGGTTGCATAGGACCGCTGGCAAGTCGTGTGGCACATACCAACGATGTGCCGCTGGGAGGCCGATGGGGGCTTTGAGCAGGAGCGCTCTGTGTTCTCTTAGGTTATCTGCCACCCCTCCAGGACTCTGCTTTGGATCACCAAAGAGCAACCGAAGGAACGGTTGCCGTGGGATGGCCGGGACAAAAGCGGACTTGAGGTCCATGTAGTTTGCCTTCGCAACTGAGTGGATAGCCAGCTCCCTTGGCTGCCTCCCAAAGAGGTGGTCAGGACGTGGTGCAGTGTGCAGTTCTCTAGGCCTGGAAAGCGGTGTTTCACTGTTTCACGTGGTTTGTGGGCTTGCGTGCTCACCTGATACCCGGTGCACTCGTGTAACCAAGCGCCGACGTGCAACAGCAGTTCCCGCTTGTTCTTTTGGAATTGCTGCCGTCGTGCACGCTCTCATCACCTCCCCTCTTTGGGAGAGGGGTGGATGTCTTCGTAGCTGCACCTTCAACTTTTCTCCAGCCACTGCTCGTCCACGGCAGGTTTCTTGCTGTCTTTCATTATGTTTCAATTCCGCACGCTCGTCCAACGATCCCACAGAGCCTTGCCCCTCTCAATCTGGGGTTGGGGCTGAGGCAACAGTGCTTGGTCAACCTTTCAATTGCTATTTCCTGGTGAGCAGATGTGTCCTCAATGTCGTGAGGTCGTTTGTCTGCCTCAATCTTTTCGTTCTGACACAAATCCAACGTCAGACAAAAACTCCAGGTAAGGCATGGCAGGCCGGAATTTTGCACAGCAGACTGAAGGATCTTTCGTGACAGAGCAAGCCAATCCGGAGCAAACCAAAGTTAGCATAGGCTTTGTCGTACTCTTAGACAAAAGTTTCGACTTGCCTGACTCCGGAACTGGCTTGGAAAGTACCTCATATCTGCGTCCATGCTTGCCCACCGATGACCAAGCTACCGCGCAGTGATCGTTGCGAAACTTGTTGCTACTAACGGTTTGCTATTTGATGGTCATCCTGTACTGAGTGCTGCCTAAGCTTTGAATTCATGGCCCCGTTTCACACCCGAGTGTGATCTTCGGATCTTCACTTCTTTCTCACATCTTGAGTAGATATGAGCCAGCTTCGGTTCGGGTTTGTCTGTTTGGGGGGTTGGCTTGTTTGGTTGTTTTGGGGTTTGGTGTTTTGTTATTTGTTTCGGTGGTTCTGGTCGTATTTTCTCTTCCGTCTTTTCGAATTCATCTATGGTGACTTGTGCCTTTCGGCACACATAGCGCCCCTACCCGTGCAAAAAAATATCGCCGTGCTGCAACATTGATTGTTCCTAAACGCTCCCACCGCTCCTGCGCGTTCTTGGGTGCCCCTTGCACACATGGGCAATGATCAACATTGCCACACAAACACTCACTGCCCGCAGAAAGGAATGTCGCTGTTGCCTGACCATCAAGTACTGAGCGCAAGTAGAAGAACGAATTCAGAGCCCCGTCTCACCCTTTTTTCACTCAACTTTTGCTTCGGCTTGCACAGCCCGTCTGAGATGCGAACCCGGCTGTTTTGTTGTTTGTGTTTTGGGTTGGTTGTTGTTTGGTTGGTTTTTTTGGTGTTGTGCCTTGCTCTGGTGCCTGGCTCGCATCTCTTAGTGTCCCTATTAATTCAATCAAGGTGACTTGTGCCTCTCGGCACACATAGCGCCTCCACCCGTGCAAAAAAAATGATTCTACTTCGATGGTAACGAAGCACATGAACCTGATCATGACGTGCTGAGCGCAAGGGAAGAATTCATTGCCCCAGGCCGCATTCTGTTTCACCGCTCGTCAGGCTGACTCAGCCATCTTGAGATGCGTTGTTTTTGGTTTTGTTTGGTTTGTTTTTGGGGTTCTTTGGTTTTGTTTTGGTGTGTTTGGTTGGTTGCCTGTTTTTGTTGGCCGGGTCACTTCTCCTTCTTTTACTAGCCTAAGGTGACTTGTGCATAACCTGCACACATAGCGCCTCGACACGTGCAAAAAAAAATCAGCCATCTTGAGATACGAGCCTAGCCATGTTTTGTTGTTTCTTTTGTTGGCTTTTCTGGTTGTTTTCCGTTTCGGATTGCTGGCCGGTTCACTTCTCTTTTTTTTACTAGCTTAAGGTGACTTGTGCGCAACCTGCACACATAGCGCCTCGACTCGTGCAAAAAAAATGTGGCCTGTGGTGGGCGTGCCATAACAAGGCATTGCAACATGCGCCATCAGGCCTGACGAAACCTCCCTCAACAGGGAGGGGTCGTATCCAGCAAACTCCTCAATGGCAAAGCGTACAGGAGCGGGAAGTGTGCAAGATGCAATCTGGGAAAGATAGAGTCGGCATTCATCAATCGGCTGCCTCCTTTATGCATGGCCCTTGTGAAACATTATGAAACGTGAAACAAGAAAAAACTTGTTACGACTTGCAGAGTTTCCACCTTTAGAATGATAACCTATACCGCACACACGGCGTCCATACTCGTGCAAAGTCGAGAGATGCCACAAGGGTGCTTCTGTTCACCTGAACTGGACTGAGTGACCTTAGTTACCCCAGAAATTCACAGACTAGGAGCTCATGCCTTTGACAATGCAAGATTCTCGCTCTAGTCGACATTTCTGATACGACAATCCTAGAGATTCGAGAATTTACCTATTCTTCGGCATACGTCCCTCTCCATGTAGTTCTTTGACCCGGCAGTCGCGTCAGTCTTCTTGTACAGTCCAAGAAGGCTTTGCAGGCAATGTAGTGCAATGATGGTGGAATTGCAAGCTCTTGCAAAGCAGCGCAATTCATGAAGGCCTTTGCGTGTATGGTGCGTAGTGTATATGGGAGCATGAACTCGAGTGTAACACTCATTGTCAAGGGGCCATTACGGTTCGACTTACGTTTGCCTGCGGGACAAATTCCAGCAGGATGGCAGGCACTGCATGCACAGGGATGATCAGTCCCTGCACCCTCTTCTTGTCCACAGCTTCGCTGCATGTGGTAGGACAAAAGGCCACACGCCCCTGCTCTGTGTAAAAATTTCGACGAACAATTTTATAACTAATGTTTTTGGCAATGGAAGCAAGAGTCACACTTGAGAACCAATGACAAATAGCTTTAAACATCATATGTTGTTGCTGTCCTGTCAACATGTTGTTTGTGTTTCTTTGCAGCCTTCATTGCCAATCGTGAACACATAGTTGCACTGCAAGAGTTTGGTTTGATGATGTTCTCATCCTTTTATACAGGTTTTGGAGACCAAATTGCTCAATGTCAATGATGTCAATGAAGGGGTCACCCCAAACGTCCTCGACGATATTAATTAAAACCTACAGAATGCAGGGGGCTAACTGCCCTACAAATGCTCATTTTGTAGTGGAACAGTGCTGGGTACCCAACCCTTGAGGTTGGGCATCAACATTTGGCGCGTTGCAAACAGTCAAGCTTGGGTGTAAACTTTTGTAGTTCAAGGGAAATTCATGCTCTGTAGTTTCATTTTGTAGCTTTCAGTGGGCTTGGACCTCGTCAAATTGTATAATCTTCCAAGTCCCTTTCTGCAAAATGGATCCGTGGATGTCAGCTAGTAGAAAAATAGTCTACCAAAGAGGGACAACCCAGGTGTTTTCAATTGGTTCGAGGTTGCAAACTTGGTGTGTTCATTTTCGTGCAAGGTTGATTGGTGAAGAGGGCAACGAAACAGCCGTGTTGACACACTAAACCAGTGAGCAAGTTCCGATGCAGCCGGTTTAGTCAGGCCATCAAACAAGACCTTCGCAGAAGAGCAAACGTTGCGTGTTTATTTTTTCAGTCACCAGGGATCCCACATGTATGGGTAGGCACATTGTCGACATCTATTGGAGTGCCCTGTTCCCGTTAGTTCCCAACCATGCGAATGCTGAGGCTCAGGCTTTCACTGATTTTGTTTTATTTTGTTTGCGCTCTATCCTTGGTCGTGGCTTCCCCTCCTCCCATACAAGGTGCGCACCACTTTTGGCGGGCATCTCAACCTGGAAAGTGTTGTGCATTTTGGTTTGGAATGCTCCTGACCAAGTCTCCTGCATAGAGCGCCCGATTTGTTCTAAGGTTCTTGTTGCAGCCGTTCATGTGTGCTTTGCATGGGTGCAGTTCCGAGGCCTTTTTCGATTTAATAAACAGTTTTTGGATTCTTCTTGCATACCTCGAATCCAACGGCTGTATTGCCAGGCGATGTATGTTGTGTGATACTATGGGATTTTCTGCCTTTTCAAGGTTTGCTCAGCGTTGGATGCACCTGTCAAAGCAGAACAGCCAGATGCAGGAGCTGCAGTGTTGGAGACCAGTTCAATGTGACTTTTAGATCAGATACTTGAAGCCAGGATGCAGCGTAACGCTTCATTTTCTGTTGTGCAGCAAGAGACCGCCAGAGCGCTTGCAGCTAAGTCGGGATTATTGATTACATATAAGAGAACAATTTGGATGAACACATTGCTCCGGGTTATTAAGTTTCGGACAAAAATCTAGGAATCAAATGAATCGCGTGAACTATCCTGCGTCCTAAGTAAACTACTAGCTACCTAGCTTCTACTAGCTACCTACCTCTCCTCGCAGCCTACCCCCCTTTAAAAGACACGATCAGGATTTTATGTTTTTGTGCATTGGGAGGCTCGAAGTCCTGGGACTTGATCCTTCTGACTCTCCTAGCTCCGCAGAAGTAAAGAAAGCATTCCGGTGTCTCGGCATATCTGGAAGAGTCTGGTGAGCAATATTGTGTCTTCATTTGCATACATGAGGCGCAAAGTGGCCCGCCTTCACCCTGACTTGAAAGGTATGCAGCTTGCTTTTTTTGCATCATGATGTGACTATGTGTGTTTTTGGGGGCTGCATTGCAGGCGGAGATTCTGGACCAGAGTTTCTTGAAGTTTTAGATGCATATGCAGTGTTGACTGGACGTCAGCGCTTGGCACTTAGCTGCGCATAATTATCAATTGGATTGTATTGTATGGCTTCTGTGAGGGGCGCAGTGTGCAGACTATCTTTAACATGCAGTTGGAGAAGTCCGAAGAGTCAATGTCAGAAGAAACCACCCATATTCCGTTTCTTGCCTCATGTTCTGTTTCCTCGCAGCAGCTGTGCAGACATTGCTTGAGAAATACGGACCGTTCAGATCCTGGATAACCCAATAGCTGAACAGCCTGGCCAGGTGTCTCAACGCCGGCTCCCAATGGCCTTTCCGGGCCACGAACTTATGCTGAACACGACTTGCGCTTCAGATGGGAATGATGGCTCAAGATTGATCAAAATCGCGTCAAATAACTGTATATCTTGGAAGTTTCTTTCGGATCAGGTTTGACATTCAGCGAACGAGCAAGGGCAAAACAGACACCGAGCGGGAAGCGGAGTTTCAGAGGCCCTGGTGACTTTCGGTGCTCTTCTATTTATATAAATAGATAGATAGATAGATAGATAGATGGATCGAAAGTTTGTTCTTGAGAAGCACCTGGCCTGTCCTGCATGGCAAGAGTCTCCCTGCACCAACAAGAAGAGAACACAGGACTCATGTATAGCATCAAATACAGTAAATTCAGAATGTGACTTTTGCATGTTGAGTACTGCTTCACAGGACTTTGGATGTTTTGTACTTTTGCCAGGCCCGGTAACTGGCGCTGGGACCAAAACACAGGATACAATCCTAGAGATCTCAACGAGGCTGGGCTATGGGTCTACTAGTCTATGAGGCTTCCGTTGCCTTTGTAGTCACTGTCAAGCAACAGAGTGGCAACAGCTTTCCTCCAAAGCATGGTCTTTCTTTCTGCTTGGCCCAGGAAGGCTGCAAGTCATTCGGTGCGTATCCCTTTCATGCATGCCCAAAATTTATTCGCCCGTACTTGACCGTGAAAAGTCAGAGATATTGGGGTTGGTTCCGTTGTTTATTCAGTCTAGTCTTATTGCTATTTAAGGTTCAGTCAACTCCGGCAACGCTTGACCAAGTTGCCAGCAACCCTACCGCTCCCTCACACGAAGATCTCGCAACTATTTTTCTCGACCGGTTACAGGTCCAATATGTTTTGATTGAATCATCCCCCGTATGGGTATGCCCCAACACCTGCACAATGCATGTCTTTCTTCTTATGACAACGAGATCATGTTTTTCAACATCGTTAAAGTTTTAAAGATCCTTGGGCCGATCTCATCTTATGAGCAAGCGAGCTTCAGGCTTTTGCCATGCACTGGTACATGCCAAGTGCATCTACGGATGTCAGGTTCAGCCCCCCTTCTAATAAACAACTACGTTTGTTACGAGCTTCTGTTGTCAATGTGTTGGATTTTCCAGCTGTAAGATGAGGGCCCCACTTCTTGTATTGGCCTCTACTGCTGCCACTTTTCTGCCAAATGGGCCATTCATCCCACCTACTTACATCGTGATTTTGGTTCTGCATCACACTCAGCTTGTTTGCCACAGAGTCCAAACTAGAACCGCTCCCAATTCGAGATCCTCCTTTGTTTTTGCTTTCGTTTCGGCACAATTGGACGCTGCAGCTTCCTAACATTTTGTTATTCTTTGTCTTTGCACAGTCAGTTGTGGCCATGATGACCTGACCAAGCATTTCAGCCACATGGCTGACGCCTCCTTGCTCAAAGATGCCTATCAACCTCAGCTCACATCGACCCTTCGCCACCTTCCCCCAACTTGGGGCAGGTGCTGGCACTCACACGTATTCCAGTGGCCGGGAAAATGTTCACAGGTCCATGACTTTTGGCGGCTGTCTGCGGAGAAAGGGAGGCTTATGATGACCTCGTTTGCTTGGCACACCTTGGTCCCGTATTGCTGCTGCCGCTTCGTCAGTGTTCAGTCCCATACGAACCAAGTGGGTGATACTTTGCTTGTTGCTGAACAAATACAAATCCTGGCTTTGCTGGTGGATGATGGCATGGTCCTGGTCACCAAAGGTGATGTGTGCACAGCCAGGGGCAGATGCTGGTCGAGTGGTCCTTTGTTGCTATGCACAGCTGTGGTCTCGGGTGAAACGATTCTTCGCGAAGCTACTTGTCGGTTCAGATCCGTTTTCAAAAGGTGTCCTGTTTTGTTCTTTTCGGTGTGTCGTTTCTGTGACTGCCTCTGTGTTTCACCGTACTTCCGAATTTGTGGAGACTTCCTTCCTTTGTACCGTCTGGGACTCTGGTATGTTTGTGCAAACGCATCCCATCTGCACTTTGAGACAATTGTTTGAACTCTTTCCTGTGGGCTGCCCTTCCACTGCGGATGTAAACGAGTTTCGCAACTCCTTTGCAAAGTAGTGCTTCGAGCCCTTGGGTGACTGGCATAAACGGAGCAGCAAGAAAAGACATATTTTTTGTTCTCCAAGAAGCATGATCAACTTCTATACATGGACAGTCTACATGCCACATGTTTTGTATGTCTCACTGCAGCCGCTTCCTTTGTCCTTTGTTCAAACCTGACAGACTTCAGGGGTCAGGTGAACAGATTGTCCTGCTTAACTTTCACCTTTGGGAGAATGGTACTGAGATCACTTACATACATCTAAGAACTTTGATTCTCTCTCATGGTAGCGGAGCTGTGGTTGCAAGAGCCCAGGTAAGGCACTTTGGGTCCTGGCTCCGGAGATCCAAGCAACAAGCATCACGTGCTAACTGCCGGACTGTTTCAGTCAGGGCAAGCAAGCGTGCTCAAAACTAGCAAGAGCTTTGATCCGTTACTGCGCCTCTCTTCGCGCTTGACATGGAGACCCCTGCCCCAACAAAGACTTCAGCGGCTAAAGTCAAAGCAGCCGAAGGACCAAGACCTGGCAGCAGCAGGCCAAAGGCCAGCAAAGGAGTTTGGACCTCAAGGCAGCCGTTCGTGAGGCTGTGATGCAAGGCCAACAAGCCGAGCTGGGCCATGGACAATGTGTTTTCAGGGCAAGACTTATTGATGGAGACCGACTGTGGAGTGTATCGACTTCAGATCCCCTTTCACCGGCGCCAAGCTAGATGCAAGGTCGAGGCCAGTGCAAGCGCCACCGATGAAATGGAGGTTGTGGATGAAGGCACCGTGGCCCCATTGTGCTCCAGCGAAGAAGAGGTTGAAGAGAAGTGCACCTCTTTTCACGTTTTCCTCCCCGACCGTGGTCTGAAGCATGCGCTGGGAAAGACAAAAGCAGTTTCACAAAGAAGAGGAGACGGCTCGGATGAGTTCGCCCCTCTGACTATTGTTTCATGGCCCAAGGAGCAGTGACACGCTTTACAGACCAGTCCAAGCGTGCACCAATCCAACCACCTCCTGTTGGCGCATGTTTTACTCACAACTAAGAAACTGGCTCAGCCGAAGATGATTCTCAGACGCGATTCCGGACCGGCTGTTACGTGACATGTGGAGGCTGTTGGGAAAGGATTCGTAGGATCGTTGGTCTTGGAAAAGAGCCCGAGAGGAGCCAAGGAATGCCGACAGGGGCGGACAATCCGCGCGTTGCGCGAATCAAGTCAAGTTATGGCGAAAAGCTTCCTGTCAACCCACCAGGCTTGACTTGGTTAGTTCAACGTGCATCAACGTTGTTTACATTTTGTTCTTCCGATCAACTGAAATGGAAGACGGGAGATGGTGGAGTCACGTCTTTGTGGGCGAACCGGTGAGTAGGGATTCCACCTGTTGGGAAAACAGTCGAGAACCTCAAACGTGGACGGACGCAAGGTTGAAGCGCAATGGTCAAAGGATTTTTCTGGGAGTCAAAGACAACGGCGCAGAGTGTGAGGGGTGTTCCGCAGGGGCAGAGTATGACCTTGCCAGTTTCAGGCACACCTTGGTCCACACACTGTCCGCGAGGAATCAGCCGCAGTTGCCCAAAGACTGTGTTGTTGCAAGTCCGCCTGCGGAAGCGCAGAAACACGCGCCTATTGAAGACAAGAAGCTGAAGCTGAAGAGGCTTCATACCACCGGATACACAGCAGGTTGACCGTGATGCTACACAGATTGGCACGAGATTTTGAAAACGCAGTGTTTTCAATCCGCCGTGCTGGAGGGCCTGATTGGCCCACCGTTTGGCTTCGCGTGACATGAAACCATGTAGATGAGAGTCGATGAGACGTCTGATAGGAAGGTAACGGAGTGATAGAGTGCTTGACACACTTAATCCAGACAAGCCAGTGTGTGAAGACGAGGTTCCATTGCCTGAAATTTGGCAGAAGAAGCAAGAGACTAGTGAGGACTAGTGACTATGAGGAGATCACTTGCAAAGAACCCAAACCAGACAAGGTCGAGCAAGCAAGAAAAATCGACGTCGCTGAAACGATGTGAGTTTGGGAGGGTCAAAGTTCCAATTCCAAAAGGAGCAAAAACCTTTGGCGCCACTGGGTCCATGTGAGCAAGCACGATGAGGCAAATCCGCTCTAAGGAGTAGCCGAAGAGATCAGCAGACGCACAGGCTGCCATGATTTCTTCGTGGCTATGCCTGGCTTAGCTGTTTTGAACTTGCTTCTCCAGCCGGGAACACAGAGATAGAGAGAGAGAGATAGAGAGAGAGAGAGAGAGATATTTTTCTGGAGAGAGAGAGACAGAACGCGCGGGCTTCTTTCTTGAAGGCGACCAGAAGACCCTAGGACAAGACCCTTAGTGAAGGGAAGAAACCAGAAGATGGAGATGTTGTAGATCGATGGCCGCCTCTTTGAATTGAGGACTGACCGTATGAAGAAGTTTGGATTTTTGCAAACGGCACGGCAAACCATGACATGGAGAACTCCGAACAGAAGTGTTGTCCCTATTTCACAGCGTTTGCAGTAGAGACGAAGTTGAACATTATATAGACGGTTCTATAAGAATGGCAAGTTGTGGAACGAGGGGTTCGCGGCCACCTGGATCACCGGGAACCAGATCCACGACATTCAGATTTGATCATGAAGTGGCTAGGAACTGGACAACCAGGCAATGTCGCCGTTGGCCGAACTAATGCAAACATGTATATAGACCCATTGCAACTCGCTCATTTGCACAATGGCTTCAATGTCCAACGTCGAGCCGTTGGAGCATGTTGAAGCGATTGGTGTGACACACTCGCTACCGACCCAACGTCGCGCGCCCCACGTTGCATTTTTTCGAAACCAATCCGCGTACTATACTCAGGTTGCGCCCGAACACGGAAAGTGTTTTAGGAGGCGTGCTCATGGCCAACAGGTGCTGTTGACAACATACAGCACAGGCCAAAGGAGTTGTCTCATTAGCAGTGGCGAACCTGAGTGTTCTGGCTTAGCTTCAGGAGCTTGCCAGATGCTGCAACGGTTTGGGGACTTTATCCAACGAAGTGTTTTTGGACGCTTGTCATAGGTTTGGGACGAGCAATTCAGGTTCCGACTGCTAGCGTGTCCCCATAGCAAGCCAGCCGCCGAAGACAAGATGAACGTGGTGACCAACGCGCATCATGAACTTCCAATTCCTGGAAGGAGAGCATGATTTGGCGTTGCCGGCATAGACGGCTTCAGCTTGGCTAATTTCTTGCTGCGCGAGAGGTACCGAGAGTGGCGTTAGCTTAAGGGACGACACCCATGTTTGGCCCCCCCAGGAGCTAAGCCAAGCTTGGGAGGCGTGATCAGATGTTGGATCGCCCAGATGGGTTGTAAACAAGCTGTTTACTTTGCTTTGTTCAAGGCGGCTGGCAGACTTCAGGGCGCAGCTGACAGGCTCGTCCTGCTTAATTTCAACCCTTGGGAGAGCTGCGTTGAGATCACTTACCTTTAAGAGCTTAAACTTTTCGTTCATTTCACGATGTCTCTGCACTTGCGTGAAGCAAGATCCTGGTGTGAAGCTCACTATTTCGTTTCAAAAACTGTGAACCCTTCTTTTTTCGCGCCCCAACAGCAGCAACAGCCCTGCTCCATTCCAACTCAACTACATCTCCCATGACATGTGCTGCAAGGACATGGCCGCCGCCATCTAATTTAATTGCTGCTGCCCTGAAAGGCAACGGGAATTGCCACTGGTTGTTCACCCTTTCGCATGGATTGGCTTGGGTTGCTTGCTGAGACATCTTGCTGTGGGGGAGCAGGCGCTTGCTCTATCTGCTGATTTGGTGGTGTTCCAATTCTTATGGGTGTGAAACTGTGGCTCAAGGCTTTGCGTAACGCAATAGACCTTACACACTTTTGGTTTTGCTCCCGTTGTTCTGCTTTGCTCGTCTCCTGACACACCTCCAGTACCGCTTATCAACCTTTCGTTCACTTTTCCCGGCGCGTCTCATAGCTGGGCTTCCTCGTGCGACATAAGCCGCTGGCCACGCAATTCACTGCGTTTTACACTAGCCAGCGCTCCAGCCCCAGCAGTTTCGTCGACGAAAGAGCAGCGAACATAGCTAGTGCGCCCAGCGCAAGCAGATCATAGCCTCCAGTCAGGCCAATCTTTAATCAGTGCCGCGCTCTGGCAGGTATGGGATGAGATAGGCTACAATCCGTACACTGGCGAAACATGGTTTCAAGAAGAACTAAGCAGGCCGCTGTTGGTGTTTACAGGATGCAAACTCAATTACACATACGCATGATGCAATGAATCCTTGTTGACCGAGGAATACCGTGAGCCGCCTCCAAAAGCAGAGGTAGAGGCTTATGGTGCGAGATTGAATTTTTGACCGTAGCTGGCCTTGTTGGTTTTGCTTTGCGCAGGAACCATGGGTGCCGGAACCACCAAGCTGAGAACCAAGTACTCTGAAAAATCAGATGACTCAATGACCTTCACCCTCCCGCTCAGGTGCAGTGAAACCTTCTCCACAAAGACCGAAATCAAGGCTGTTGCAGTGGTTTCTGCCAAGTACAATCAGTCCTGTACACATACAGTGCAATTCCGGCAAATGACTTCAAATGACATGAAACACAAGTTGCCGATGTTTGTTTCATAGCTTGGGTTGGTTCAGCATGCCAGGCTTGCTGCATGTGGACATGCGCGTATATATATATATATATAACATACACACATATATATATATATTAGATATACACATGCGAATCATTTTCGGTGCAACCCATCGGAGAGGTGTATTGCGTGACTGACGTCACAGATTGTACAGTTGAACACACCTCAGCCCTTTTAAGAAAAGGTGCGTATGGTAGCGGAGCTGAGAAGGAGGTATCCTCGGACCCCTCTGGAGCTCTGATTGAAAAGCGCCTAGGTCATTGGGATTCCGGGCGCGATTGTGATAGATTTGGGGCCTCTGGAACGCAAGCAGCTGAATTGGTGAATAATATATATTGCGAGCAACACTCTGTACCGAGTACATTGTGTCAAAGAGACATCACTGTAGTACAAGGAGATGATGGAGGAGGTCAGGGAAATCCTTCAGAGTTTAGCGCAGAGTACGCTGGCAACAACAGCAGCTGAGGCAGTGAAGAAAGCGGTTGAGGACAAGAAGTCATCGACCGCAGAGTGGTCAAAATTGATAGCAAAGCTAAACATCTGTGGCTTGACAAGTCGCAGGATGAAGAGATCAAGAAGTACCTGAGCGGGAGATGGTCATTGAATAGTATATATCAGTTCTCATCCTCCAAGATATGGATTGTTATTGAATGAGACACTGATATGGAAATATAACGCCTAGTCACTGCATGTAGTACAAGGAAATATATATATCAGTTGATGAGGGCTATATGAAAGACTTGAAGGAAACCCACGAGAAGCCAAATGACAAGTTTGACTCGGAGTTGGCTGATGATGCAGAGAAGACTAGGCGCATCAGGTTCTATGGATTGTTAGCTTCATTGACGAGAGGCAGGGCGCTGCACTTGGTGAAAGCTGTGGAAGACTCTAATGGGTTTGATGCCTGGAGGCCTTGCGCCCTTGGGAGCAGCCACTGCGTGGCCAGCGTTTTCAATGAATAGTGCACTACAACCTCAACTCTTGAAGCTTGAAGAGGGATTTGATGAGACTGTCAAGGCAGGTACTACAATTCAGGAAGGGTTGAAATCTGCTATTCTTTTGAGATGCGTAGATGGTCAACTCAAGTCCTATTTGAACTTGACAATTGGTGACAATGTTCAATACCATCCTTTTCATCATGCTCTCACAATATTCAGGCCGCATTAGCCACTCCTAAAAAGTGGTTCTCATCAGCTCTGCTGATTCTTCCACTTCTGGAGTGACTGTGGGATCCACAAACTTTGACAATAAGCTCCCCACTAGCAGTCCATGTTCATTGAATCTCCAACCCCCCAAGCAGTTCTCATCTTCATCTCGAATGACCCCAGTGTGGCCCTGAACTGTCAAAGAGCGACTTTGTAGGTTGAGCGGTACCTTCAAGTCACCATTCTCCAACATATGCTCTCTGCTGTTGATTCCCCAACCATGTTCCATCAACCTTCCATAACAAAGTGTGGGCTGATTTACCTTGGAGCTGAAGATCACATTCTCTTTGAGAAGAACTTCTCATCCATCAGGTCACGCAAGGAATTTTCAACACTTTTCGCACTTCCTATGGATACGATTTCCTTGACCATCTGGTCGCTTGGTCTTTGTACTCTCCTTCCCCGTGATCTGCCATACTGAAAGGGAATCACGCTACACCTGCCCCACTGTCAATAATGCTGGCCACATCCTCACGCTCTTCCCCAAGTCTTCTCACCATGGGTTCATCATCTGAGATGTCAATTTCTTCAACTTCCTGGAATTCTTGCTCATCATCACCATCTCCAACGTAGAAGTGAATTACTCGAACTCCTTGGTCTTCTAGCTCATCATCTCCCTTTCTCAAGTCAAAGATGATTGCCTCACGCTTCACAATTCTCTTGACTACTGGCTTGGTCTCTGCTGAGCTCCCTTGTTGGCTCACACTAGCATGTTGTTGACCAACTGTATGAGTCGTCACTGATTCTCCTCCCTAAGATGAATGGGCTGGATCACCTGCTACCTGTTGAACTCCATCAGTCTTTGCCTAGATGTCCTGCCTTTCCACAAGTGTACCACACTGCCACACCTTTGCCTTTCTGGTCTTTGCCTTTGCCTTTACCCTTATGTTCACCTTCTTTTCCTTTCTGATCTCCTTTCCCTTTCTTTCCTTTGCCCTTGGCATCTTTACCTTGTCCTTTCTGATGGTCACCCTTGCCCTTCTTACCTTTCCCTTTGGCATCTTGGAATCGATCAACGTCTACTGGCATAGGCTCTTGGTATTCTGTACTGCTACTAGCCACGGAAGTAGCCCGCTTCTGCTGAGATCTATCCCATTGCAACACATCTTTCCTCAAAGTTGGAACTTGATGAGCAGTTCGTTGATGATGATGCAGCCTACTTTTTGGGAGAAGGAGGTAGGACGCCAGAGAGAAGAGGATAAGAAGGATGAAGACCTTGAATGTGAACCACAATTGAGCCCAATGGATGTAGACATAGTTTTGGTGAATGGAGTAGAGTTGACTAAGGATTCATCTTTGGGATGAGGGCAGCGCGTTCATCTCTCGGCGCTTCAGGCAGTGGCTCTATGCTAAGGTCTACGCGTGAGTGAAGCAAAAGCTCAAGAAACAAGAGAGGCGTTAGGACAAAGCGTGGCAAAGGTGCCAGATGAAGCAACTCAAGCGAGACACAGATTGACGCACGCGCCATATGCCAATTATTGTATAAGGAGCGTATTGAACGTCGAGCGCGGCCAGATCGCCATGAGAGTACAGATGGAGTGAAGAGAGGAAGTGTTCCCGAGATAAGCTTTGACTTTTGCGATGCAAGAGCAAGAGACTCAGAAAGAAAGTTAGCAAGAGCAGTATGTTGGCTACCGGACTATGGTGGCAAAGTGAGCCGAAAGAGGCATTTTAGGGTCTCACATCGCCAAGAAGGAGCGTGAACTATTTTCAGTGCAACTCATAGGATAGATGTATTGCATGACTGACGTCACAGATTGTACAGTTGAACATACCTCAGCCTCTTTGAGTATCAAGAAAAGGTGCGTAATATATAGTTTGAAGCAGACACACAGTCCAGGATGAAGAGGTTTCAGCGTTTACAGAGTCGAGATGTTTGTTGTCGGTTTGCTGCTTCACTTGGGAGAGGCCACCGAGATTGGAATTTGGCCTTGCACAGGTCACTTACTAAGTTCTTAGAAGTCTTATGCGTATGGTTTTGCTACATTAAAATACAAAATTGGACTTCCACAATCCAGTATGTCCAGTTTGCCGTTGCCCAGGCGAGGGATCTTCCGGAACCGCTTCCGGTGCTTCAGATTCTTGGATACCTGCTCCTTGCAGCAGTGTCCTGGACCCAGGAAAGGCTTGCTCGCCAGGAAAGTTGCAGCGTACGCGCTAGAGAAAGTTGTCACAGCTTGCCGCTTGCCCTACTAAATGAGCAACCCCCACCCAAAGCAGCGTGTATAACACCTGTTGTCCCTTACTCGCAATGTTTCCTTCAACCACTTTGCCTGTCCACCTTCAAAAGTTTATCGCGCGTCTCATGGAGTTTACGCGTTATCATATTGGAGTAATCTTCAAATTTGTGGAGTCGCTGCCGGCCGTTTTCCTTCCTCATGCTGCTCGCCAGCTGTTTGCGCAGATATACGCCACGCTGAAATTCCGCATGGCAAGATGCTATTGTACGATACAAAGTCATCGTCCACCCTTGTCGATGGACCTTTGCTTTGGCGCCCTCGAAATTTGTAACAAGTGTGCTGTTTGCAGCCGAGGTGCGCCTTCTTTGCCCTGTCTCCTGAGCAGCTGTGGGGGTCCAAACACGCTGGGGCACGTTTCTGTGAAGCTGTGCTTTTGTTTTGCGAGGAACAGGTTGGTGCGTCAGACAGAAGCAGTTGCGTCTCCTAGGTTGTCGGAGGAAGAGCGCGCCAAGCGCTTGGAAGAGTTGGAAAGGCGAGAGGAGGCGCAGGCCCAGCAGCGCCAACAGCAACTTGGCACGTCGCAACCAGAAGAGCTGAACCGATTCTCTATTTTCAAGAATGGTTCTACACAGAACGCCGACGTTTGTGGTAACATGGCAGTCGCGTTTTTGAAAAGCAAAAGGTTTCCTTTGCTTTTCGTGCGAGTGCGTGAAGATCAGTTCCGAAAGCGTGTTCAAGAGATGTCAAGAGGATTTCCAACACAACGACTATCACGGCAACAGTCTCGAACCACATAGCCACTCCAATGAAAACGTGCTGGCTATAGTACCGGAACAACAGGTCAGGAGTTCATTGTTTGCAGGTGCGCGTGGTTGATATCACCATGCCCCACACCAGGCGGTTGGGCTCCCTCCACCAACAATACGCTGGGAATCTATTTGAAACCCACAAGGGAGCATGCGCGCGCACACACGCTCAAGCTAATGCGTACTGACTCGATTGCGGTTGGCCACGCGCCAACCTAAGTGACAAACCAAAGGAGCCACGGTGAGTAACGTAAAGCGTTCGGACTCTGAGGTGATCTTGTTGTAGTTAAAACGGGGTTGATTAGGAAGCGCAAAGTCATCACAAGCAGGTACGTCATCAGGCGTCCCTGATGATATCCTAGGATCGTACAAGGAGCTTCGTTGGATGGAGCCTCATACGTCCTCTCCATCCCCCTCCGTCTAACAGTGACAACTCTAAAACAACAACCTAAAGAAATTCCAACAAAACCCTATAATTCCAAGGGCTTCACAAACACGCCTCCTGATGAGGGAGGCAGAATTACTTAGTTAAATGTGCAGTTGTGCGCGCAGCAGGACAAAAAGATGAAGACATGACAAGGAGGACGGGACAGGGCAAAAGTGCGTGGTTGCCATGAAGGGGAAATGGTGTGCACAGGGACGGCGGCCCTCCGCTCCTTTGATGAGCAGGTCCACCGCTCCTTCCAAACCTTGAGCGGACTGCGCCCTACGGCTTCCCAATGGAACCAAGCCTCACGCGACGCGGAGTTGCTCAGTGGCTGGGCTGGGTCTTCGCAGCACTGCCCGCGACAGCGCTGCGGCCTTCTGTTGGTGGCAGCGGTTTGGATGCCTCCTACACTGCAGTTGCTGACAGCCATGCTGCTTCCGCTTTGGCCTCCTTGTAGCTGGAGCCGAATTGTCCCTGGATGCCCCTGCCATGAAGCAAAGGTTCGTGGATGCGCCACCTGGCCTCCTCTACGGTTGCCGCCAAGGCTTGCTTTCTGAGGCTGAGGAGGGGGCGCGAGCTTTCCTCGCCGCGGTCCCATGTGGGCGTACGCGGATGGAGCCCGCCCTCTTCGTGACCGAGGTGGGACAGCGTCTTGGTATCGCCGACGCGGCCGCGGATGGCTGGTGCCCCAAGTGCGACGCCGTCCTCGACAAGCGCTCCTATCACTCTGCCGTTTGTGTCGCTGGAGGCGAACGGCGACACTCGCAATGCCCTCCATGATCACCTGTGTTGGTGGGCTAACTCCCACACGACCCTGCTTCGGCCCGACGCCCAGCTGACATCTACACATTGTGAGCCCTTTGGAGTTTGTCGACTCCGACGTGATCGGGGACAACCAATGAACCCAACCCGCATTGTCAAGACCTGGCCCACCTGAAACCTGGGTTGAAGGTACGTTGTGCGCGAATATGCTGAGGGCCGGGCAGTGTGCGCAAAAGAAAGAAAGAAGAGACGACGGAACATGAAGGCGGAAGGACATGAAAAGAAAAGGAAAGAAGAAGTGTGTGAAGGGGAAAAGGATGAAAAGGGAACCAAATCGAGGGCCGGAAACCGATGAAGCCAAACCTCTTTAAACACCTAGGAAGACCTGCCTTGTTTGTGCGCGCTGTGTGTGCACCCAAGGTGGCGACAGACCCCAGTAATTCTTGAGAGTCATTGAGAGTTCTACGGCCGCTGCGGCCAAGTACGCCGTGCCAAAATGGCTGGCTGCTCAGACCGCTGTGGTCACCTCATGGCGTGCCCGAGGGCTGCCTACTTGTATTTAACAATTTGTCAAGTCTTGGCAAGTAACTTTGGAGCAAGCCTGCTTTGTCCGCCGCGGACTGCTCTGTATCCGGGCAGGTGATATGGTAGACAAACCCCCGTTCGACGGGGCCACAGGACACTCCTCGGGTACACCTTGGGCTGACCTTATAAGGTCAGACACACTGAAGATAATGCGTACTGACTCGATTGCGGTTGGCCACACGCCAACCTAAGCGAAAAGCCCAAGGAACCAGGGTGGGTATACAAAGCGTTCGGACTCGGAGGCCCAAAGAAAACCTCCAAGAAATTCACCAAGTTCAAAGAGCTCGAAAAGCGGACGAGGGCGACAGAATGACGACGGATCGTGCACATCTGTAGAGCCCGTTAGCACTTGACTTGAGTGAGCCCTTGCAATGGCTGGTGATCTTGTTGTAGTTAAAGCGGGGCCCATTGGGAAGTGAAAAATCATCACAAACAGGTACGTCATCGGGCATCCGTGATGATATCCTAGGATCGTATGGAGCTTCGTTGGATGGAGCCTCATACGTCCTCTCCATCCCCCTGCATCTAACAGTGACAACTCTGAAACAACAACCTGAAAAACTTCAAAGGAAACCCTATGATTCCAAGGGTTTCACGCACACACACACACATACGCACGGAGCTGAAGTTCTAGCTGCTAAGGCTACTAAGGCGGGGCTTATCGAATGTTAAACTCAATTCTTGCAACAGACCTTTGCAATCCTTTCTATCCATCGACTGCTGAAGAAATATGCTGCCGGTACGGGGTTGTCCTCCGTCCAAATATCATATTTGGACAGCCAAACTCAAGAAATTGCTGACATGGAATGCGCACTTGTTAGGCCGTTTTGCTAATGCCTGTTGGTGGCACTTGTGACATAGCTTTCAGTTCATTTTCCTTCATGTGCTCGGCTCGCGGCGACTTGGCTGACTTCCGATTGCTCGTTTTGTAGTCTCATCATTGTCACCAAGGCGAGCAGCTTTGGAGATCTTGTGGAGACAACGTGAGAGGCAATGGCAGATGGAACAATTGAAGGCGCAACTGAGCCTCCAAGGGCTTTGCTTAGTTCGTCCACGGGCGTCATGTGTTTGTAGACACATCAAGCATGTCAATGTGAAGGGGTTTGCTGAGTATGCGGATCCCATAGATGAGCCTAGGCCTGAGAGGATTTCGAATTTCAGTTGAGCATTCAACACCCAAAAGCTTGTGCCCGCTTGCGCATGTCCAGGGAAGAGGCTGCGTTTGATGCAGCAAGAAACCCGATTGGAACAGATTAAGCTTGCTTAGGGTCTGTTGGGCGAGCAACAAGCTCGAAACCAGCAGAGAAAAACAGTGAAGAAATCATTATTGCAGCTCCACCAATGAGAGTGGGTGTTGCAAACGTGGTTGCCAAAGAGTGCAGCCTATCTTCCCACCCAAGGGTTGCGGTTGCGGCATGCTTTTGGCTTGTGGTCATTTTCTGGGCCTCAAAGGTGGACCAAAATACACACGGACTCAGGATTCAAGCAGATCAGAAGCCAGTGCATGCGCACAGAGACATCGCACTTGCACTTTTGGGAACATTTTCAGCAGAGTTTTCTGCACTGCTCTGTTGACATGATTGGGCCTCGACTCCAAAATGCCGGCAAAACAGCAGACAAGAACAGACAGTAAGCGATCAGAACCTTGTTCGGAACTCAGTGCTTTGAAGCTAATGAGCTACAAATCTCACGCATTTGACGCATTTTGGCTCAAATCCAAATAAATGCACAGCCCTTCAGTTATTTTGAATTGGCAAAGACGTCACATGTCAAGCTTGCAAGAGCTTCAAGACAAGGCCTGGGACAAACAAAGCAACAAAGTGCTTGTTTACTTCGTGAGTATGCCACCTGTTGCTTCAGATGAGGTCGCGGACCTTCAAAAACAAAATGAAATCCTGGGTGGATACCTCAATGACCCGAATGAGCAGAAAGATGAGATTGAATTTCAAGCTTCAGGCATGGAAAATGAGATGCTTGCCGACTATCTTCAGAGAGATGCAGAACGTACGTCTGGCCTAGAAGACAATGATGAGGACACAGTGTGGTGTGAAGCCAAAACCAGTTTTGTTTGGTCTATATAAATTATGTGGTGTTTTTTGGAACAGAGTTTGTTATTCTCAGTTCCTGTGGAGACGCATAGACAGTGCAGGCATTGTCCGACCTTCCGTCATCTCCTGTAGACAAAGGCAAGAAGGCGGGTTTCCATTGTTGCCCCACTATCATTTGAGCTGCCTGGTGAGTTGTGGCAGGCAGCAAAGGGTCGCCAGGGGCAGCAGCAATTGCCTCAAGCTTGCCACTACTCGAAAGGAAGCATTGCCCTCCAATACCTAGCTTGCTGTAGTGCTGTAGCCATTTTGTACGATAAGGCGCAGACAGCTCCCTACAGTGCTCACGTTGGAGGAAGCGTTGCACAGATCCCAAAGACGAAGCTACATTTTTTGATACAATCCTGTGTGTCAGACATTTTGCTCAGCTTTGAGGTGAGTGAATGCAGTAGGCACAAAAACAAGCATGTGTTTCCAAACCGTGATGTCGCGATACAACCCCCCAGGAATAATTGGCAGAACTGATCTCTGGGCAATTTGACACCAACCTTTTTGGCAGGACAAGTTCCGGATAGCAAACCAGGAGGCAAAGTTCCAATGAATGACAAACTTTTGAGGCTGTTTGTTCGTTTTGTGAGCTTTTGTTTGCAGCTTGCATATGGAAGCTTTAACAAAAGACATAGCTGGGAGCACAGCCTTACCAGCAGCCCAGCACAGTTGTTGACTTTAAAGGAATGGTGGCAAACTTTGCTTGCACTTCTGATCTACTGTAAGAATATTCAGGAAGACAATGGTTTGTTACAGTAAGTAGTGGCTCTCAAAAGAGGTCTGTATTCTAAACTGCATGGGTTTGCAATAGCAGAATGTCCGGTTTCATTTCAGTTGAACGTTGTTAAAAGCTCGTTCAAGTTTGACATGTCGGTTGGAATTGGCTTTGAGCAGCTCCTGGGTCTCGTCCATGAACCAGCATGTGTACCTGCCGTTCTCTGTCCATGGACTTCCATTTAGCGGAACGGGAGCAAGCAGCTTCACCTGCTTTTCCTCTTGGAGAACACAATCAGAGATAGAAAAGCGGAAAAGCACATCCTCGATACGGCTCTGCCAGTGGTGTACGCCGAGATTTGCTCGAGCTTTGGCTCATGGCATCACACTGTGTCTCGTGCGAGCCACGCAGCTCCGAGTGCGCCAAAGAGCCGATCGAACACAGTGGACACCGCCCAAACGCAGATCCCTTAGTGGAACGAAACTTGGCCAAAGCAAAGCAGTGAAGCAAAGCAAAGACACCAAAGAGGACAGCATAGCATTGCACGGTGTCACAAGTGCTTTTGCAGCTTTGGCGATGAATGAACGAAATACTTTGGTCTTTATTCGTTGAATTTTGAGGACACAAAGAGTAAGAGCTCGATTGGTCTTGAGAGCTCGGAGCAAGTTGAGTTGCCATGTTTCTCCATGCGAGACCCTTATGCTTCGCTGTTGCTGCTTGGTCAAAGCAAATAAAGGCTTATACTAAAGGAAGGCAAGTCTGCGAGGTCAGCTGCATCTCAAGGTATGCAGGCTGGCCAGGCTCAGAGGTCCTTGAATCAAAGTCGACATATATTCAGGTGTGCAAAGCAACAGTTCCACATTGTATTCAACCCTTTCAGGTTGCATGGAGTGAAGACAGTGGAGACGCGGAACTGGCCAATGCTCAAAGATACTTCTGGTCGATGTCTAAGCTTATCACATTCAGTTGAACTGATTCTGGTGATGAGTTATGCAGGCCCTTGTCTTTTGCACATCGGCTACAAGACCATGGATGAGAGCGTCTTGGAGCTCAGCTCCACTAGCTACAGTGTAACATCGTTGGGTTCATTGTTGGGTTCACTTTGCACATTATTTAATGTTTTTTGAGGCGGCCTGGGAGTTCCTTTGGCGAAACGACCTTGCTGACTCGAAGGATTTGGAGCGCCTCCTGTCGCCTCCACCGGGCTTGCAGCGCGGCCAGGTGCAAGGGTTGACTTGAAGAAACCTGATGACTCTAGGGAACTCCCAGAAGTTTTCCCGGTTCTTGCTGAGCACCCATTCTCAAAAGCTGTTTGTGTTTTGGTCCCACTTGCCAAGCATTGGACGAGTGTCGCTGGAGCCCGTTGGTGTTTCGAGTGTGACATCCAGTACTCAGTCATTTGCAGAAAAGAACTTCAAAGTTTCGCAGGTACAGTGGAATCGTTTCTTGACAAAACTAAGAGATGAGTCGGTTTTCAATGTGCGACGCACTGGACTACAAGACTCGTAAGAAGAGTGCGTATGCAAGAGGTGATGAAGTGGGATTGGGGAATGACATGAAGTGAATATTTAAGTAAAAAAGACTGTTCTTGAAAAGGAGCTGGAAAAATAAGAAGGTAGGACTCCTTTTAAAGGGGCACTTCCTTTGCTTCCCAATCTCTTTTTGGACTCCGGGCCCATGGGATAATGGAGTGAATACAGAAGACTGCCCTTTGAACTCAACTGCAAAGACACAGATTCCGAGTCCAGATTTCATAAGTGGCCCGTAGCTCAAAACCTCTGTTTGCTCCAAGTCAGTCGAAGTCTTCTGCCCACTTCCCCAACATGTGGATGTAATATGATGGGTAAACGGGGGGTTTGCCCGGAAAGGCAAATTTTTCGATGGCTCATGATGCGTGCTTCCAGGGGGGGTGGGGGGGGGGGGGGGGGGGGTTGCATGATGCGTTACGGACATGATGCGGATGATGCGCTGATGCGTTTTTTGGACGTGATGTGGGTGATGCGCTGATGCGTTACAGATAAGGTTTGTTGCGGGCCTCCATATTTGGTTGGTGGAGGGTGCGGCGGGGTTGGCGGTGTGGTGTGCCCTGTTGGATAGGCTTTTTGTGTTTGCCTATCTCCGCCTCAAAGTTTGGCGTGAGTGTGAGTTTATCAGCTGTGCGTCTGTCAGGTTCTTGGCCTGCTTGACTTGGAGAAGACCTATCAGTGATCCGCTTGTTTTGAAGGGTTGAGGAGGGCCTAGCAGCAAAGCTGCATTGACAGGTACTCGGAGGAAGAGATGAGGCCCCTCGTCAGTGTGTTGTTTCCGCAGAACGCCCATTTTCGGTAGCTTTACTGACAGGCTTCGCCAACCGGCGACACCTTGGGGGGACTGCGCATATCCGCAGGCTCTTTGCACAGCAAAAAATCGACGATTAGCGCAGCTTCTTAGACCTGCGCATACACACTCCCACACAGGTGTGCGCACGAGGGTCTGATGTAAAAAGCCTGGCAACCTCAGCTTCAGACACTCGCGCCCGCGCCCGCCAACCGACTTTTTGAACATCACCAGGACGTATGTATTTTCATCAAAAGTTGCAAAAAGCAGAGAAAAATGATCAAGCATGTCTACTGTAAAGCTTCATCCCCAGAGAAGAAAGTACGCAAAGGGGAGAGGAAGTTTTGAGCTAGCATTTGTGTCGAGCACCATTGGCGTCACCAGAGTACGAGCAGCATTGCTCATAAACTACATACATTTTGCAAAAACACTACAATTTATAGTGTTTTGCGCGTGGCCATGCACCAAAGGATTTGCATCTTTCCTGCTGAGACTTTGCTGATGCTAATGATGCTCGACCAAAATTTCTCCACAAAATTTGTTTTCATTTTCAATGGCTTATGCTCAAGGGGTTTTGAAGCTATAAGCTTTACAGTGACCATTTTTGATGTTTTTTGACGAGGAGCCAGTGATATGTTGACCGGGACGGTGTCGCCGGATTTAAAGGCGTACGCCTGACAGCCGGGCGCCGGCCATGTTGGGGCTATGTTGGCCCATCCTGAGGCTAGGTTGGGCATATGGGCTTATGTTGGCCTATCTTGGGCCACGTTGGCCCAGCTAGGGCCTATGTTGGACCATCTTTGGGCTACGTGGGGCGGTGTGGGGGCGATGTTGGGACCATTTTGGGTTTGTGTTGGGCCATCTAAGGCCTATGTTGGCCCAGCTAGGGCCTATGTTGTGCCATCTTGGGCCCATGTTGAGCCTATCTTGTGCCCAAGTTGAGCCTGTCTTGGGCCTATGTTGGCCCATCTTGGGGCTATGTTGGCCCGTCTTGGGGATATGTTGGGCGTTTCAAGGCCGATGTTTTTGGATGGACATGGAAGATCATGAGGCGCAGAAAACACTGTAAAACACACTGTTCCTCACAGGGCCCAGGGGGTTAGACCTACGTCGCTGCCTACGCCCCTGTGTTTTACAGTGTTTTTTGCGCGTGATGTTCAAAAAAGCCTGTGTTTTGCAGGTTTTGTGTGCGAAACGCAAAAACTGTGGGTTTTACAGGGGTGGTGTCGGTAATGCGCGCCGCGCGGACGTGCGTAATCGGAATTATTTGGGTGATGGGCGCGTTGCAACAAATATTGTGCAAAATGTACCCGAAGATATTCCAACAGAGGTCCCCAAGATGACCCAACATCGGCCCAAGATGGCCAACGTAGCCTCAACAACGACCACGACGACGACGACAACAACAACAACAACAACAACGACCGTGGTGGGCCCCTGGCCGGCTGTCGGGCGTCAGCCCTTAAATAACCTTCGGTTGCACCGAAGGTCCTCCGGGCGAAACGCGGACGCCGGCGCCCGGTTTTGAATGGGCTAAACCCGGGCGCTGCCGACCCATATTTGGAGACACCTGCTGGAGAAGCAGGATGCGCTGCGTAAGCGCTGTCTTTGTCTTACTTGCTCCAAGTAGTGGTGGGCTACCTGGCAACCTCGAGGTGACACCGCCACGACGTTAGCGCCGCAATGGTCGCCAGCAGCAACAACAAGAACGACAACAAGAACAACGCGAAAAAGAATAAGAACGACAACAAAAACATTAATAAGGCCATTGCTTCCACACAAAGTGCACCCACATCGTGTACGCAGCATAGTTTTCGCTTGAAGTCGTTGAAGCAGACCACAGCCGCAGACACACGCGCACACACTTTTAGACCCATGCTCGCAAGAGCTAAATCAGTTTTGAACTCCAGCGCACTAGCGCTTGACTTGCAGAACGGTAAGGTGATTGGGTCCGCGACAACACAAGAGTTTAACAAAGACGCGATAGCCCTTTACAAGGAGGTTGGGTTTACAGCTTGTGAACTTCACAACCGGAAGTGCAAAAATTGGTGCAGGTACGTTCAGAGAGCGCCCTCTCTGAATATCGCATCCGATCAGCAGTGTCTTTGTTAGGCAGTGTCTGCTGAAAGGATCATTGCCCCCCTGCTAATCTGTACAAGGAAGTAGTAGGGGTTAAAATAGAATAGTGGATTGTGGTCATTCTCCTTGGAAACAGGAGGTCACAATGCCGAATTCGGCGCGCCGTGGGAAAAATTGGCGCTTGACTGAAAATCCTTGTTACAAACCTAAAGGGCCTAAAGAGCCCCTAGAACAAAGAACAGCCAAGAAAGAGAAAGGAAAGCAGGACAGAAAGCGGGGGGAGGGTGTGGACTGGGGTGCGTCAACTAAGCGAGTTTAAACGACGACCTAACCAGCCTGAAGAAAAGTCCAAACGAACGAAAGACACCAAGGAAAGAAAGGGGTGCAGGGGTGCGTGTGGGGTGGGGGTGAAAGGCCCGAAGGCGCTGGCCAGAAAGCCGAATCCGGCGCACCCTCGACTAAAACCTGAGTTACGCATTAAAAGCCATCAGAAACGAAAGAAGCCCTAGAAAACGAAGAGAAGCCGAAAGAAAGAAAGCAAGACATCTCTGTACAACGATTACTTATGGTATGTCATTCTGTGAGGTATTGTCAGTGAGCTCTCCAGCTTAATAGCAGCAATTCGAGCAGTAATGAGAAATCTTCAAGAATTGAGCAAGCAAGACGAAAGCTGGGATCACGCGTCAGACCTCAGTGGGACCCTGTTGCGAAACCCATGCTCGCAAGAGCTAAATCAGTTTTGAACTCCAGCGCGCTAGCCCTTTAGATGAATTTGAGTACTTAGCGCTTGACTTGCAGAACGGTAAGGTGATTGGGTCCGCGACAACAGACAAGTTTAACAAAGACGCGTTAGCCCTGTACAAGGAGATTGGGGTTACAGCTTGTGAACGTCGCAACCGGAAGTGTAAAAATTGGTACAGGTACGCTCAGAGAGCGTCCTCTCTGAATATCACATCCGATCAGCAGTGTCTTTGTTGGGCAGTGTCTGCTGAAAGGATCACTGCCTCCTGCTAATCTGTACAAGGAAATAGTAGGGGTTAAAATGGAATAGTGGATTACAACAAAGTGGTCATTCTCCTTGAAAGCAGGAGGTGACACACACACACACGCACACACACACACACACACACGCGCCCGCGTTGACTCCGGATAGCTCCTAGACAGTGACCCCCTCCAACACCAGCGTGACAACGCCTCTCACTACGCAGGCGCAGCCGCGACAATGCCCCTGGCTTGCAGAAGTTTAGCGCAAAGCATTGACAACGTTCGCGCCACAGTGGCCACCACAGTGGCCACCAGCCACAAATACAAGAAGGGCAAGAAGAACACCGCGAAAAATCAATCAGAACGAGGGTAAAAAACACGAAGGCTATGGCCGGGAGAGCCGCGGCCAGTCACAGCCTTGGCCTAGACAGCAGCTTCGAAGCCCAGTGCCAGGCCTAGAACTTACAGAGGCATCCCATGCTCACAGGCGACCGTTCCACCCTGCGGTGTCCCAAACGCACTGCTTAGCTTGGGGTAAGCAGGGGTCGGCGGATTACAAATGCTATGCCATTATGCTTAATGTTTAGTGGTGACTTCTCAAAAGCTTTTTTGCAGCTCATCAGCTTGACAAGCAACATTCAAACAAACGCGCGGAGGGATGCTTCTCTCAGCAACATTAGCTTTTTCAGAAGCTTGCTCGTAACTTTTGTGTTGCCTTGCTCAAAAGTGACTGCCGATCATTCGTTTGGGTTTAGATGCTCAACATTTTCAAATTTTAAACTCACATGCATTCCGCGCTGGGTGCAAACAAGTGGATGCGGGTTGTGAATTTTTGGCTGGGGTATTTGCTAGTTGCTTAGAAGCTGACCAGTGACCGCCGCTCCTGTTTAGTAGGCTACCTGACGTGCAGAAGTCTGTAGTTTCGGAGGCGGGGTGAGAAGTTGCGCGGACCAGTTTCTGAAGCGAGATGCGAGGTGGTGGGGAAATGGGCCACGCCCATTCGCAGAGCATGGTGGTTGAAATCACCTTTGAGAGCTCAAGGCATTCCCCTCAGCAGTTCTGTCTGAGAGAAGAACCTAAGAGTAGATTGCAAATGATTCTGAAGTCTCATTGTGATTGAGTGACAGACACCGTATCATGGTGTTGTTTTAGCCGAAGATCAAAACTTCAAAATGTGTTGCGCGTGCACTCAAGAACCTCAGGTCGACCAGGGATTTGGAAACTTCGTTTACCCAGAAACTCTGTGGCGATACTTGAGCCTTTCATTTCGCTGCCTGTACTTTGGTCATGACAAAATGCAATGCCTTAGGAGCTGCAGTTCCAGAGGATGCTTTACGCGTGCTGGGCTGGAGAGCCTCGCAGAGAGACGACTCGGAGCTTCTTAGTTGAGATGGCGTTGCTTGAGCGGGTCTTATAAAGCAGTGCTGTTTCTTTGAAAGGCAATATAGCATGCCCAAAGCCCCAAGTTCAAGTTATTTTGTGAGACTGACAAGGCAGCAATTGGCAGAGAGCAGTGAATCGTGGCTGCAATGAATTGTTGCAGCGCAAGCTCGTGGAACTTGTATGTGTATATACTGACAGGCTTCGCCAACCGGCGATGCCCGTGGGGGGGATGCGTGTATGCGGAGGCGACTTTGCGTTTGTCAACCAATAGGTGGGAATTCAAAGTCAACTCGAACAGTTCTTAAAGTGCACGCACCACCTCAAGTCACCAGCGGACGGGCTCATGCCGCTGACCCCTATGTGGAGCAAGTCTCGCATTCCTTAATACGGGCGCTACAAAGAAAACATAGTAGTTGGCAGTGTTTCTTGAACTGTTGTATAAGCCCAGGCGCTGTTAGTGTTGCGCCACGCTCGGTAGTCTTTGTAAAGGTCTTGCAAATACTCCTCCTTGTTCCCTCGACCCTGAACAAGCTCATAGATTGTTGACGCGGTGCAGTCGGGGACCACGTGGAGATCTGCGATGTGCAACAAATCCGGATATACACTTGGGTGATTTGATTACCCTACAAATCAATGTACAGTATATAGATTATTCTCAGTCGACGTTCGAAAGGGCGAGGAACCGGGCCATGAGCTTAAAGTGAAGCGTCGCTGATGGGTCCCCTATTCTTCCTGACTTCTTTGGCGTGTAGCGTGCTGTGATGGCTCGCTACTTTGCCGCGTGCAGTGAAGAGCAAGTCTTGAGGCTCCCTTGCTGCAGTTGTCCGAACAGCGTTGCAGTAATGGCAGCATTTCTACCGGAAAGAATGCCAAGAGCCTTGTAGCCAGCCAGATCAAATGAAAGGAAAGGGTGCTGGACGGCAGGCGCCAGCTTCGAAACCTAATAGAAAAAGGCATGGGGGCCCAGACGCAGAGCAGACGCCCGAGGCAGACGAGACGCAAAGTCCTCGCATTTCTGCGTTAGGGTTCCAGACACGAACTTCGAAACCCACCAAAAAATGAGGGGCCATAGGCAGAGCAGAACAGAAGCAAAGCGAAGCCAAAAAGCGGAGGCAGAGGCAGAGCAGGTAGGAGCTCTAAGCGAAGCCAAGCAGCGGAGGTACCGCCGCGGCTTTCACCCATCTAATTCTGCGCCCAAAAGGGCTGGGGGCAGGGTGCCAGACGCCAACTTCGAAACCCCGTAAAGAAAGCTTGAGGGGCCAGAGGCAGGGCAGGTAGGGGCTTTAGACCAGAGGCAAAGTGAAGCCAAAAAGCGGAGGTACCGCCGGACGCCTCTTGACCAGAGGGGCCAGAGCAGAGCAGGTAGAGGCTCTAGACCAGAGGCAAAGCGAAGCGAAAAAGCGGAGGCAGAGGCAGAGCAGGTAGGAGCTCTAGACCAGAGGGGCCAGAGGCAGAGCAGGTAGGAGCCCTAAACCAGAAGCAAAGCGAAGCCAAAAAAGGAGGTGCGGCCACAGCTTTCCTCCATTGAATTGTGCGCCCAAAAGGGCTTGGGCAGGGTGCCAGACGCTGAGGGGCCGCTCTGTCTCTGATGCAAAGCACCTCCCACGTTGCAACCTTCGGTGTCCCAGGCGCTGCCCGCCTGGGCACTCGCTGAGCCGGGCTCGGCGGATAATATACTGTAATCCACCTCAGGTAGCAAGGCAATTGTCAGCAGTTTGACCTTGACGGTCAGGAAGACATTCAAGACTTGCCACGGTTGATGGTTTTTGACCTTGACGGAGTCTCTTGGCACACAAAGCCGCTATATAAACCGACTGCAAGCTGTCCCAAGCATGGGCATGCTTGTCAAGGTTTGTTGGAGTCCAGAAATGCGGGCACCTCAGATCTTTTTTGTTGACCTGGCAATGCGTTTGACCACTGTACAGATCAGCGGTGCTATGATAAGCTTACACTTTGTCGAACCTCGAGCCTACGACATGCAGGTATCAGACAATAGGAGGGCCTCCATATCGCAGAATCTCCGATGGTGTTGTGAGAAACTCTGCTGGAGAGGACAGTTCGTGGAAGCAGAAAGAGGAAGAATGCATGCACAGCGAAGCTTGCACTCTTATCAGATGGTTTGAAAGGAGATACGACTCTTCCCAGCTGTGCAGCGTGTTTGGTCATTGCTCCTTGTCTATCATAGAAAAAGTAAGATGTCGAATGAACACTGATCAGGGCATGAAACATGTTCCTATAAAAAGTAATGCACAAGGCACAAGGGATCCTTAAGTTGCTATTGTGAAGGCCGTGAACTTTGATGAATTGGTGAATGTCATCCTCTGCAGTATTCATTTTCCGACAGCATTGGGTGTAGACTTGCCGTGTAGAGCATGATGCCAATGCGCCGGCGCACTTCGAAGCTTGGAGCGCTGATTGCTCTCAGCGCTTTCTTGGCGTGGGCACCTCGAACATTTGTTGCACCTTTGCGAGCAGCGGCCCTGGCAGGGGCTTTGGCAGCCGGAGTGCAAAGTGATGGTACTCTTGCCGACATGGTGAACACACCGAACGGCCTCATGGACTCATCCAACATTGTGCTGGCTGAGGACTTGCCGGTTTCCATGGGAGGAAAAGCTGGTGGCGGACTCGAAGGAACATACACCATGAAGGCTGGGGCGAAAAAGAAAGATTTCATTGATGATGAAAAATTTATCAAAGCCGACGAGAAGTTCAATGCCAAATTTGATGAGTATGTTGGTGTCTTTGGCATTCTGTTTGTCGGTGCCTTCATTGCCCCAATGGTGACCTACTTTTGGTACGTGCGTGATTCTGATCCATGGGAGAATTGAAGCAGCCAAGGGCCAAGCACTCGACAATCAGTTGGGGTAACCGACCTTTCTTCTGCAATGTACATACACACGAACGGAATATCAGTTTTCTGCCATCGTTGCAGAAGTGGACACCATTTTCGAAGTACAGAAGCGCCTTCAAGATCAGCTCGAAAAAGGGTCTCACTGCAGCTTTTTGCAATTCTATCAAAATAGAGTTTGTGTGTTCACCGAGATCCACCCAGAATTCTCGCTCTTTCTCAAGTGTCTTGGTTTAGAGCTGTCATGGCAAGGCAACCAAGTGTGTTCACTATCAGCAAAAGCCAAGGCTTTATTCCCTCCGCTCGCTTGGAGTTCGAGTTGCCGTGGCAAGTGGCTTGGAGCAGAATTCTGAGCCTCTCGGTTTGGTGTCCAAATTTGCTCCTTTTTGCACACAGGAGAGGTTTGGATCTTGGACACCCGGAAAGAAATGTCGAAGTTGCCAAGTCAGGTAGCTCACGAAGGCACAAAGCTTTGCCTTTGCTCGAGACCATGGAAGTATCCAGTGGCATCTCAATGATGGATGTTGTGGATCGGAGGTGTGACATTGCTGTACAATTTTGCCTGTTCCAATGTTCTCGTCTAGCAACCTATTCATTGTGCATCTTCGGTCCAGGCACATGTGTCATCCATGCTTCTTCAGTGTTTGTCTTTGCTCCTATCCAGGCTTTTTGAAATGTACTATCGGCGGGGTGAGTACAAAAGGCCACACCTGGAGGTCTGACTTTTCACGATGTTTCTCTTTGCAAAGGAAGGTGCCGGTACCATCCTTTTTTCTTTTTTAAATCGCTGCCTATTTTGTGTGGTTTGCACGCGCCTACACATGTTTACACTTGTTTTGCTTAAACACTGCCTGTCACTTGTGACACTTGTGACACTTGTGACACTTGTGTGCAGTGCTGCACACATGTTCAATCGAGGCCTTGCTGTCCAAATCGGGCGTTGCGCCGACTGAAGTCTTGTTTGTGGATGATTCAGCCAAGAACATCGAGTCTGTGAGGCCAGTTGAAGGAATGGCTACGAAGAAGAGCACTGTAGGTTATTGGTGAACTCGGTTCTTTTGAAGCATCCTCAAAAGTGGGTCAAAAAAACAAATCTGTAGAAAGGATGCTGGTTTCTTTTCTATTTTCCGAAGAGTGATAATTCATTATATATATATATATAGTTACTTTTATTTGTATTTTTTTCCCGGAAGGTTTGCTGCCGGTCTAGTCTAGTCATGGTCTTTTGTGATTGCAGGTTGAGAAAATCCAGTGATTGTGCAATCCTGGATTCCTTCCTTAATTCCTTCCTTCATCGCATTTTGTCACCTTCTTTCATTCTTTTTGATTATAAGGATTCTTTTCAGTTCTTCCTTGTGGCTTGGCTTTTGGCTTTTGGCTGGCTCTTGTGGCTTTTGTGGGTTTTGGCTTTGGATGGTTTCTGGCATTCAACATGGCTTTGTTCGGAAACATTCATGTGTCCTGCAAAACCCCGCAACAGTGGTATCTATCTATCTACCTACCTACCTACCCACCCACCGACCTACCTACCTACCTACCCTACCCTACCCCACCCTACCCCACCCTACCCCACCCTACCCCACCCTACCCCACCCTACCCCACCCCACCCCACCCTACCCTACCCTACCCCACCCTACCTACCTACAGTACCTACCTACCTAACCTAAGCTAAGCTAACCTAACCTAACCGTACCATACTGTACCGTACCGTACCCTACCCTACCCTACCTACCTACCTACCTACCTATATATCTATCTTTTGGATGTCCAAAGACTCACAATTATCAGATGCTCTATATACATATAGAGGAGTCTTGTAAAGAGAAGAGAGTTCAGCGAGTCCATGATAGACTTTTTGATGTCTAAATAAACAGAATTATCAGAGGCTCTACATATAGAGAGTGTTGGAAAGAGGAGAGAGTCCGTTTGAATTAGAAGGAGGCAGAGGAAAACCTAGGAAAAGCAAATTAAAGCCAGAAGAAAACACAGGAACACCATGTGGAAACACAGAAAACCATTTCAAAACCAATGTAGGAGAACCCAAAGGGAAACCCAAAAAACACAACCTAAAGTACCATTAGGGTTTAGTCAGAATACCATGTTCCGTGGAACGTTGGACTCCTTTCAGCCCTTCGGCCCCTGCTCTTTTGCGTCAAATTGTATTTACTAGCTTCTTGTTACTACTAGTAAGGCACCTGTTACTACTAGCGTGGCACTTGTTACTAATAGCTTCTTGTTACTACTAGTAAGGCACCTGTTACTACTAGCGTGGCACTTGTTACTAATAGCTTCTTGTTACTACTAGTAAGGCACCTGTTACTACTAGCGTGGCACTTGTTACTAATAGCTTCTTGTTACTACTAGTAAGGCACCTGTTTCTAGTAGCGTGGCACTCGTTACTACTAGTAAGGCACCTGTTCCTAGTAGCGTGGCACTTTGTTACTACTAGTAAGGCACTTGTTACTAGTAGCGATGCACTTGTTCCTAGTCTAGCTCTGTTTCTTTGGTGTGGGGTTTTGGATTCCTGGACCATTGCTGTTTGAGGGCCTGTTCAGCCCGCCTTGTACGGGGACATATTGAAACATATTGAAGGTACATGGTACAACACGGATTGCACTTCCAATATCTGAATCTCGCTGCACCCTGTAGTTACTGTAGTTGCATAGTGGTGTTTGGCACAGTTTCGGCGGACTTGGTAAGGAACTCTTGGTTGCTGTGCTGCTGCTTTTGACACTCTCAGAGTGCATTCATTCGATGGCATCCAGGTCCCTGGGAATCGCTGCAGTCCATTTGCCGGACGGGCTTTCAGAAGAATCATGGAGCCGGTCCTTGGACTTGTACAAATCTATTCAAGGGCAGCATGCCTGACCTTGAGCTTCAAGCTGAAAGACAGGACTTGTGTGTGCGTGTGTCACCCGCAAAGCAACATTGCTTGAACTGAATCTTATTTTGGTTAATGGCCTGGAGCAACCTGGGACGTGGACAAAGAAGCATGGGTGGAGAAATTCTTCATTTGTGCCGGATCCATGATCCCTTCAGCTCAATTTTCCAAGTGCTCTCATTGCCTTTCTGAATGCAGCGCAATTCAAAACAATGGGACTGCTGTTGCCCGCAGTTGAAGATTGTTTGAGACAGTGAGACCTAAACATGTCGCAACGACTCAGGCACAGACGAAGCTGACATCTGACCAAAATTTGGACATTCTGAAAGCTTTGATGGAGGAGCCTTTGCATTTGGTCCAGTGTTTGTGCTGCAATCTGGAGTTTTGGGCAACGCACCAGGAAACAGACATCCGAATAGCAGAAGTGAAGCGCGATGCCTATGAATTCAGGCCAGGTGGATGTCGAGCCTCGTGTGCAATGAACAATGTTACGGTCCATGGTATTATGCAGACAGAGTGTGCATGTACATCATATATATATATATACATAGTGGTATGTACTACTTACTACTCCATTGGCTCGTTCTGAGCCTTGTGACTGGAGTACAAGTCAGTGTGCCCTGTTGCTGGATTGTGCTGAAGCAGGCCAGGTTTTGTTCGAATTTTTCTTTTGTTTGTGAATCCATTCGAATGAACCTCCCGTGGCGTTGTTTTCAAAAAGTATTCATCACTGCAAGTCACAAGTTACTGTAATATGAAGATGCAGCTGCGGCTAGCTTTTTCTGATTCAGTAATCAAGCAAGTTTCTGGTGAAAGAAAGAACAATTTCCGATTCAGACTCCGCGATTCGGAAACCGCGACTTGGAACCGATTCAGAAGCCACGATTCAAAAACTACGGTTGGAAACTACAATTCAGAAACCGACCATTCAGAACACTTTAACTAACCAGCGCAAATTAGCATCGGAAAACGCCGACTTACAAACTAAAATCAGCTGGTGGGGGTTGCGGGTAACGATGTTCGGGAAAACGCCGCATAGAAATCGGACCGTCGGACCTTGAAGAAGTTGTTTGCCCCAACAACCATTCCGGTCCTATGTAAATAACATTTTTAGGTTTTAGATGAGGAACCTGTGCACCTTGCTATATCTCAATTTTGTTTCTGAACTATCATTTCCGATTGCAAAAATGATTTCAAGAAGATGGCTTCACGACTTGAAAGACCTAGCCGATGACTCTACTCAGCAGCAACTTCAGGTGCGTTGGCTCTTATGGCATACAGCCGAAACGCAACGTCAAGAGAATGCTCAGTTATGAAATGAAAGGACGCAGAGACTGCACCTTGATCGACGCTGACAAAACCCCTGCCCCACCTACAGCAACCACATGGGAAGAAACCTCAGCCTCTCTTGTGTGGTGGACTGCTCAGATGCGAGGACAAAACTCCAGTTGCTCGGATACATGAAGGCGACCCACGTGTGCAAAGTGGATGACTGGTCTCCCCAGGAATACAAAGACAAATTAGCTTGCTTGACCTTGAACAAGGGAAACAAAGCACATGTCGCATGTCAGCCTGTCAGCGGAAAGCTCCGCTTGTAGTTCTCCACCTGTTCCATTCATCGGCAACTGGTTTTTGTCGTTTTTGGTTCCCGGCCACATTGCCAGAATTTGCACAGCAGCAGAGACACCCTGTAGCCGTAGCATGCCAAAGCATCCATTGAAGTTTTCTACTCTGAGATCAACGGGTAAAGATGTGGATGCAACATCTTCGTTCTTGCAGCTCATCATGTGTGTCAGGCGAGACATTGTTGTTGGCGCTGAAAACCCTAGAACTGGCAAGACAATTGCCGAGAAGGCAAGGCAGGCATTGCTGTGATTGGAATGGGCTGTCTACAAACATTCACATGTGCCCTTTGCGTGCCCTTCCTCATTTCTTAATTTGCAAGGTCCTCAAGTACATGGAAGACAAACTGACGCAAAAGGACCCTGAGCAAAGGGATGAGATGAATTTGCAAAGGGTGCTTATGATGCGCATGAATTTGCAAAGCTGCGGCCATCAGACACGGAGGATATGCAGATCAACAAGCTCCTAATGAAGAATCAGGCCTACAAGGTGGCTATCAAAAAGGCGCTGTGAGAACGTCCTTGAACAGCATAGCAAAAGGAAGGACTCTTCACATGATGGTAAGTGTAAGTGTGACGTAGATTGAAGTTAGTTCCCTTGTGAGACTTGCAGGCCGAGGCCCAGCTCAAATCGAAGGCGGAGACTGGCGACGATTTGCAATACATTGCTGACACCTCAAAAATGGCCCAAGACGATTTCCCACATACAGGGCACATGACCCATTGATGGCATTAATTCAGATTTTACTGTCACAGTTTCCTCTAAAACCGAGGACTTTCATCAACTCCAGATAGAGAATTCACAGTTCGTAAAGCGGATTGAAGAAGCAAATCAGGACAGATAGACATCTCACCGCTTTGTGTTGACATCGGCCCCGAGCTTCTTTTCCAGGAGCTTATTGAATTGAAACGAAGGGCTGGACGAACTGTCAGTCTCTCAAGACGTGGCGTGTGATTACAAACCTATGAGCGGTGACCTTGAGGTCAAGATCCTGAATAATATGAAGAAGAAACTCAGTAGCCTCACAGCCGAGGCACGTCGTGCATCACTATTTATTTCCATGAAAATGAATAGAGCAGCTGCAGCTTATATACATATTTTGTTTTGATCAATTCTATTTTGCTCTTTGCAAGGCAAAGTTTCTGGAAGATGAAATCAAAGAGCGCAAAGCCATGCTTGCAAAGACGGAGCATGACATTGTCAAAGTTGTGGAGGACTATCGAAAAATCGTGGTGGACTTTCTCAGCTTTCTCTTCGTTTTTTGCAAGGAGAAAGAAGCAGCACGCAAAGAGCACAAGAAGCTCCGAGCACAGCCACTCCCTCAACTTATATAGTTCGGCCATGCATGTATGCATAATTGCAAGATACATATGTATATACAACATCTCATTCAAAATCAGATGCAGAAACAGTTACAGTTCGTTTTTTCTTTCATTTATGATTTGTGTGTTCGTTTTTTCTTTGGAGGTCAAGACAGTCTCCAGAAATGCCGCAAGTGGTCGACACCTTTGGCTCTTGGAATCGGAACGTTTTGTCTCAAAAGTGGGACAAAACGAAAGTCTCTAAGTCTGAGGTTGACTATGTCAGCCAAAAGGCTGAGGCCTACGAGCTAGAGGCAGTTCATTTCTGGATTCTCAACCCAGCAACCCTTGACACAACTGTGAGGCACAAAAAAGAAACTGGGAGAGGAAAGTGGAGCTTGTGTGATACCTCAGAAGCACTTTATCCTTTTTGACGAACTAACGTGGCCATACAGACTGTCATTGCGTGGCATGATTGGTTTTAGACAAGGGATTCATTTCTTTCAAACCTGCAGACAAACACAGTTACTATGGCATAGTTGCGGATTTGCATGTTTGGTGATTGGCTGACTTTGGCCCATTCAGCTGTGCTCAGCTTAAAGATACCGGAGAAGTATCCAAAGACTTATATAGTTCGGTCTAGTCCGGCAGGGCCAGGACACTGCGGTGCTGATGCTTGTCTTTGCTTTGACTGCATTTTTGCGTTTTTTTTTTCGGTTCAGGAGGAAGCCCCCCATGATTGACTGTGGAGGGTGATTTTAAGAGGGATTTAGTGGTTGGGTGGCTTTGGGCTTCTGTTGCTTTTGTGGCTTCTGACTTTGGTGGCTTTTGGCTTTTGTGGCTTTTGCCGCTTTTGGCCTCTGTGTGGCTTTTGGCTTTTGTCGCTTGTGGCTTCTGTGTGGCTTTTGTGGCTTTTGGCTTTTGTGTGGGTTTTGGGTTTTGGCTTTTGTGGCTTGCATCTCTACTTTCTATGACATCTATTACTATATTTCTCTTATTGAAATCTCAATGGGTTTTCTAGTAAGCACCCCCTCCCGCTCGTTGTGATCATTAACTTTTTCGTTTGTCCCTGTCTCTCTCACTCTTTCTTTTTCTTTTTTGTCGCACTGATTCCTTTCTCTCTTCACTCATGCGCTCACGCAGTCATTCACTCACTCATCGAATCTAACCACTCACTTTCCTGACTCTTCCCCTCTCTCTGTCACGGATTCACCTGAACACTCACCCAGCCCTCCCCCGCGCCCCCACAACTCTCGAGGTTTTGGTTTCAGTGCCGGGATGCTCACTATACTTTGTGTTCATTGCGTGGGAGGCGCTGCACTATACTTTGTGTTCATTGCGGGGGAGGCGCTGCGCCCTCCCCCGCACCTCCTTTCAGCGCCCCCTCCCGCTCTTTATGAGCATTAACTTTTATTTTTAAATCTCTCTCTCTCTCTCTCCCTCTCTATCTCTTTTTCTTAGAGAGGGGCCCTCGCCTTGAGAATGGGGCTCAGCTCTGTCTAGGGGAAACCGATCCATACCAAAACAACACTTGACCCAGGAGCACCAGTAGCAAAATAATGGAAGACACTTCTATCGTGATGCCCCTTCTATCGAATCTCTATTTGTTTGACTTATCTATTGAAGTCTCTATTACAGTAAACTCTCTGTTTTAAGGACTTTCCTAGTCAAAATCCCTACATTTGATGCACTTTTCTAGTCAAAATCTCTACGTTTGATGCCTTTCCCCTTAGAATGTCTACTTTTGATAACCTTTCTCCGGAATCATGTTTGATGAATTGTCTATTGAATTCTCTTTACTATATAATCAAAATCTGTCATTTTGACCCATTACAATCTCTACTTTTGATAAAATTTCTGGTAAAATTGCTATTTTTTATGACATATATATATATATGTATACACACTATATATATATATATGTATATTGAAATCGCTCTTTTGATGAGTTTTCTATTGCATCTTTTGCTTTTGATGACTCTTCTAGACAAAATCTCTACTTGTAATGCCTTTCCCATTGAATTGAGAACCACACAGACCACAAAAAAATAAAATCACAATAAAAGATCATCCTTATTAAAGTCCTGACCCATTGACTGGCTTCATCCATGTTTCTGGAGTATCTGGAGTCCAACCAAGGATTGCTCGCTGAATGTCACCTACCACTCTTGACGAAGTTTCGACATTTTCAGCTTGCTCTCTAGAAGCACCGGCAGCTCTCAACAGATTCGGAATGTCAGGACACATGCAGATTTCTGTTTCAGAGGAATCCACAGAGTCATGGCTGAGTCAGAGACAGTACTGTACTTGCAACTCCACCGCTTGTGTCGCACATTTTTGTGCAATGCACACGCTTGAAACCCAAGGAAGCCTATCCGCCCGAAGCTGTACAAGTACGCAACACGTTCATTCATGTAGCCAGCCCCAGTGCACCAGAAGATGCAAACCGCCCCGCGGTTGTCTCTTGTCCAGCAAGCCACATTGGTTGCATGCTCGAAAGCCTCTTTGAGGAGGACACATCGACAGAGACGTCACATCTTGACACTTTTTTTGGCTAAGTAACTAGAGACTAGGTAGCTACTAGGCTAAGTTAGCTTCTAGTAGGACACAGGAAAGCGCTCGCACGAATGATTTGGTTGTCAGATTTTAGGGAAACTTATCTAGACTTTTCTAGCCCATGGCCCTCCCTCCCTGCTTGATTAAGTAGGCGCCTACTTAATCAAGTCGGGGAGTAAACTCAGGGCGACTAGTTAGCTTCTAGTAGCTGGACGCTGGAAAGCTCATGCTTCTTCAAGGAAGCCTTCTCGGTGCATTTCCTCGGTGGGTTTCCTGAAGCGCTCGCACTATTCATGTGGTTCCTAGGTTGTGTAGGAATGGGCATTGCGAAACAGGACTTTTCTAGTTTGGAAAGAATCCTCCACTTGTTGCTAGGAGGACGAAGAGCCACCGCGTTCAAAGCCAGTGATATGTTTGGAGGATGCTTTGTTTGATGCTGCACCTGGCACGCCGGAGCCATACACAAGCCTTGCACCTCTCTCGACTTTGCCAGTGGACTACTCGGAGACAAAACCATGGCAGCTTCCCTTGGGCCCTTTGGCAGGGCAGTCGTATTCACAAATCACACACACTGTGGGGGCATCTTTGGGGCCGATAGGCCAGACCGTGGGGCCATCTCTCACCCCCACATCAACAGGACCGTCGGTGGGTACCATTGGACCATCTGCGCCGCTACACTCACACCCAGTCACCTCGCCTGCTCAAAGCTTCAGCAAAGCCCAAGTGCAAAACCTGAGCCCTTCAGGGCCAATAGGGCCACACCCAGCAGGCGCAGGCCTAGGCCCAGCAGCCCCAGCAGGCTTAGGCCCTGGCCTAGGCCCTGTCGGAGCACCAGTGGCACGCGCCCATGTTGGGGTTCCGGTGAGCGACGTGCCCATGGTCCCACCATCAGTGCCGGCGCCCTTTGAACCTGCACCAGGCTCAATGGAATTGCCAAGCATTGGCTCGAAGGGTCACTATGTGGGTGACTGCAGACCATGCGCTTTCTTGCACGCCAAAGGTTGCAACAATGGTGCAATGTGCCAATTTTGCCACCTTTGTGATCGCGGCGAGAAGAAGAGGCGCCAGAAAGCCAAGAAGGCATCCTTTAGAGGAGGTGCGTGATGGTGTGAGACGTAGAGTTCAATGTGCATGTAGTGCAAGAATGCATGTAGTAGTCAGGTGGCCGCTGCCTTACACATCAGGCATGCCAGAATTTGGGACCCAACAGCCAAGGAGTTTGTTCGGTCGCTCGAATTCGGCAAGTGAGAATACTATGTGGGTGGCTGGTCATGTGCTGTAGCGTGATCAGTGCTAGCTGCGCCCACACGGCTATAACAAGCTATTAACAGTGGAGGATGGGTCTCAATGAAGACTCAGGCCCCTAGTTTTTCAGCTCAGTTCGATTAAGACCTCGCTAGTTGCACTTTGCGACGCTCAAGGTGTCTGATGCTTGGAGCAAAGGACTTGGTCAGAACAGCATGTTGACAACGAGACGCTGAGGATATTCCCTTGAAAGACCTCAAGAAGAGCTGGATTGGATCACAAACACAAACACAATTCTTGTCTCGATGGATCTCCGAGGCTGAAACTGCAGCGAAGCGAATCCGGCAGGCTGTCAAGAATGGGACGCAATTGCAGCTCGGAGTTTATTTATGTGTATGTTTACTGTAATATATATATATATACATACATAGACATATATAGAGGTTAAGTTTCGCTAAAGAATCTCGGAAGCAAATGATCAGTGCGAGCGCTTCTTCAAGGAAGCTCCCTCCGCCCTCAGGCGGGGGGAGCTTCCTTGCGGAAGGGTGAGCTGTCCTGCGTCCAGTAGGCAGTAGCTTCCTATTGCTTGTAGCTTACCTCCTTACTTAAATTAAGTAGGTGCCTACTGAATTATATAGGTAGGAGGGCGGGCCACTGGCTCTAAAAGATTTGTCTTGTGTCTCAAGCTTTTGAGTTTGAAGTGCTTCGAGCAGTTTTACTAGGAAATCCCTGTTTTGATGTGCTTGTTCGCTAAATATGCCGGTTATCAGGTGCTGCTTCCGGGGGTGGTGCCTACCACACCGCAGGGTTTTAGTAGAACGTGATCAGACATTTTTTCACGTTTGCCGTAGCCGAATCACAGCGGCTATATATAGTTGCCAGTACCATAGTACCACCCGACTCTTTCATCTATGCACTGCAGTTGAGGGAGAGAGTCGCGCATCAACCTGTCTCCACAGAGTTGGAGAACCTCGAAAGAAGCCAGACTAAGACCCCAACATCAGATAATGCTTCTGATCCCACCAATACGTACCAATGTGACTTTCATCATTGGCGTTAACAACACCCAAATCATCCTACCACTCGCCAACTATCTCTCCAATTCGTAGTGGCTAGTTGCACGAAGCGAAGGTGTCAAGCTCATTTTTCCATACTTCAGTCAAGTTATGCTCAACCACACTCTTTCACTGATGGAACGCCGGGCGGATTGCAAGAGCATGACCAAACATGACTCTTACCTTTGCCACTTAGATAAGAGTTGTCCTGGACAAGCTGACCTTGACCTAGGCCCACCACCATTAAGACCACATCAACAACACTTGCGTCTTTGCGCACACCTCCTCAAGATTGTCGCGCATGTCTGAAGGTTGGGATGTGAGGCACTGTGAGCATTTACTCAAGTAAAATGGGGCTGGGACTTAAATCTAATAAGGCACAGTTTCAGCCGACAAACGAGAACACCCACACTCACCACAGAGCAGCAACGAGAATCCAGGGAAACAACAACAGCAACAACAACAACAACAAACCAGACTAATGTCCTCACACACACAAGATGGGTTGAGACAAATCACAGGTCCATTCTGGACAGAGGGAGATGGATCTCAACCAGAACCCTCAGACCTACCTGATAAACGAGATCCAGTTTTGGCATAGACGAGAGAGTGAGAATAGCACAGCAAGAAGAGGGGCTTTATGGTGGACATTTGCAACTTGCATCAACGTGCTTTTCTCTATGTGGAGGAGAATAAGAGCAGTAGCCATTCACTCAAGCCAGGAAGGGAAAGGGAAGCCCAAGCAATCATGTGCATGTGCTAAATGCCCTGATGCAAAATCTAGGTGGACCACCAAAATGCTCTTGAGCAACAACAGGATCAATGTGACCCACATGCTTCGCATGCCAGTTCTGTAGATGTCACAAGTACACTAGAATGTCTGAAGTTCTTCATTTTCAGCTGGCGTCACTAGCATTATGTGCTCTTCTCCCACCCTTTTACAGATTATGTCGCAAGTGTTGCAAATGAACACATATCTATTCAATAGGATCTGTCCGACCTCAATGTCGGACTTGAACCCGCCCTCATTTCGCAACTATTGCACTTTGAACCCCAAATCCTTGAGACGAAGCCGAGGCCGGGCAGATAATCCGTGCGGCTTGGGCGTTTGTAAAGGAACATGGAGGCTCTGTACTGAGAAGAGTCTTTTGTTCCTCTTCAGCGCTTGACATGCATCTGAGTTGAGGTTTGAGGAGCCTCTTGGGAGCGAGGGGGTTTGGGAGCTCGATGTGAGTGTTTCACCTGCCGAATGAAAACGATTGAATACACCAGACTTGTGTCTTTATCTCTAAGTTTGTTGTTTTGGCAGGCTCATTTGGCAACATTTGTGTCACCTCTGGAGATTGTGCATTAACTGTGCTCAGCACAAGCGTTGAGACGAACAAGCGTCCTGCGCTCCGAGAAAGGATGCGGGGGCAGGGAACACCATGGCACTTTGTTTCCATTCAGATAAATCAATCAAGAATACAAAGGAAGATGAGTTGCTGAAGAGTTGTTGGAGTGTGAAAAGTTGGCACATGGACACTTGCTCAAGCACCACAGACGGCTGTGTAGCTACCAGAGCTCCAACGGCCATGTCTTTGTCTTCTGGACAAGTGCTGGCTACACGCAGCGCTAAGCAGTTTGCAGGCTTGGCCATCACAGTTCCTGAGGAAGAACCCGTGACTTGTCCGAATTACCAAACGCCTCAGGGTCAAAGATGGGGAGAGCATTGGAATTGAAAGGCCACGTTTCTGGTCCAAAAATGGAAGTTTCAGAACATGCTGTGCGTGTTGAGTGGCTTTGAAAATCGCTCTGCCCGTTTCAAGGACTTGAATCTCTACCCGCCGGAGGCTGTTCAAGTTCGCAATACCTTCATTCATGTGGCAAGTCCACTTTCCGAGGATGTCTTGAGCTCGCGGCCAGCAGTTTCATGTCCAGCTTCGCAGATTGGGGTACTTCAAAAGGCATTTCACGATATTCAAGAAATTCAAAACTATCAGAAGGACTTTCAAAAAGAAATCCAGGAAGACCCTGTGCAGTCAAAGCGAGAGCTTCCATCAAAGCCAGTGATTTGTCTTGAAGATGCCCTCTTTGATCCCAGAGCTCTTGCAGACCATGCTCAGAATGTCGACCGATGGTCGTATGTGGATCAGCCTTATGTGGAACCGCCATATGTGGATCAGCCACCTTATGTGGTGGAGCAGCCACCCTATGTGGAGCAGCCACCCTATGTGGAGCAGCCACCCTATGTGGAGCAGCCACCTTATGTGGAGCAGCCACCATATGTGGACCAGCCTTGTTATGGCGGGGCGCCTTGCGAGCCTGCGGTTCCGACTGTTCCAGCTCCATTTGAGCCAGCACCAGGATCAGCAGAGCTTCCGAGCATAGGCTCGAGGGGACACTACAGCGGTGATTGCAAGCCATGCTCTTTCCTGTATGCCAAGGGATGCAACAACGGTGCAATGTGCTTGTTCTGCCACTTGTGCGATCGAAGTGAAAAGAAAAGGCGACAGAAGGCCAAAAGGGCTGCTCTCAAAGGCGGAGCTTGAGAAAAGCGAAAAGGAACAGACATGGCAGTTCAAGGCAAGAGTTCTTGAGAGTGTCATTGAGAGTCCTTGTGACTTGTGCCCAAAAATGAAGTTGCACGTGATTCCTGGCTGAGAGGTTGTATTGTACGAAGTCACTAGACCTCGTGGCAAGGGAAGTGGTCACCAAACAGTGTATGCATGCGCTCGGTTCTTAGATCGACTCCAGCTTTGAGCTTGCCATCGCCCATCGCTGGCAAGACCATCACGGAATTCATTCATAAGATCTTTTGCTGCCGCACACAATGTACATCAGCTTTGTGGACTTAAGATATTTTCATTGCCGACCAAGTCACAGAGCTGCTGAGTTGAAAGAAGATGTCTCAGGGAAGCTTGCACCAATGCCCTGCACCTGTACAGGCCTCACCCTGGGCAAGTATTTTGTGAGGTACTCGCTGCTAATTCTCAGCTGCACCTGTGCACATACCTGGCCTTAAGTGTCAGAGCTTTTCGACTTCACTCCAATGCTGAGAGACAAATGAGAGCAAGTTCATTCATTTTCAAGGCGTTGTGTGGCAAAAACTAGGGGGACCCAGGAACCACAGGTTTTGACAACCTTGTCTTCTACTTCTACTTGTGGGATTACCTTGTCTTCCACCTGCTTTCATTGCATTGCTGAACAGCCTCAGAGAGTTTATCCTGGGCTCGCCGCTTGTTGCGTCGAGTGTCCAACACACACACACAGGACGCGGAGAGTGTGAAGGAAGTGTGTGGCTTTCTGACTCTTTCGTTGTCATACAACGGAATGTGCATTGCATTTTGTTATTGTTGTTATTATTGTTTATCGTTTTTCAATGGGCAACATGTGCATGGATTGTTCACAGAAGTATGCTCGAACAATATAGTCAGAGTTTGAAGGCGCAGCCGCAGCCCCTTATCTTGAGACAGGTCGGATCCTGCCCAATTTTTTTATCCTTCAGAGAGACATTCACGAGCAGGACGCCCCTTGAGCACCCAACTTGCCCTTCTGATCCATCAGCGATCAGCTTGTCCGAATCCAAAGGCCCATAGCTTCGAACATTGTTTTGGAGTCAGGCTTGGAAACCAGAGGTAGTCATTACTCCACAAGGTTTAGACCTTTCGAGGAAGATGCCAGGAACTGGCCTGTAGTTGGGAGGGAGCTAAGGATTTGGCGTACCAATATCCCACAACCAAAGGGGAGTCAAAAACTGCAGCGCCTGTAAGGGGCTGTGTGTTGGAGTGTTTTGTTGAAGCAGTGTTTTGATTTGGGATCGGCTGATTTTCCCACGTTGTGATTTATTTTTGATTTAGGTGTTTCGTGACAGTTTTGAACACTTTTGGTGGATATGATATAGAGTGTTTTTCCGCTCACAAAGTTTCAGAGGAATTCGCGTCTCATGTTGGGTGTGCATCAGGTACCCCGGAGTGGACTGCTCATTGTCAATGAGAAACATTTAGAACTTCAAAGTACCATGTGAAACCACAGGCTTTCCAATCTGAAATAGTGACTCTTCTTCCTTCCTGGACCCCGAAGCTCAGAACCTAGCCCTGGCGTTCCGTTTGAACGGATTCTTCTTACCGCAAGCACATAGCACTGGCATAGCGCATGAAACGATTGTTCTCAATACAAGCATAGCACAGGCGTAGCGCGTGAAAGGATTCTTACGCAAGATCAGGGCTGGTATAGCGCATGAAACAACTATTCTTAACACAAGCATAGCACTGCCCTGCCGTAGCGGTAGCGTGTGAAACGATTGGTATTACCCCCGCACCCCCTCTCCCCGACCCGAACCCACCCAACTTGCACCACCACACGAGCTGCAAGCAAAATTACCAGGAAAGCAAAAACCTCACAACGCATGGCCCCTTAGGGCGCTGCTACCAAAAACTGAGAAGGTCTGAACGCGTTTGAACTCTCTGCCACAAACAGCTGCAAGCAAGTTCACGACTGTCTTGCACCCCCGAACACTTAGATCTGCTTGCAGGCCTAACAACATTTGTACGGAATCCTGCCAGCTAAGCCAGCAAACCCGAGGCGGAATCCCCTTGGTGCAGGGGTCAGACGAGTTCAAACAAGTATATAACTTGCTTTTGCTTTTGACTTTGAGGCTGAAGGGGTTGTATTGCAGGAAACATGAGAAAGAGACAGAGGTAGACACGTGTTCGGAGCGGGAAGGACCATGGCGCCCAATTCGGTCCGCTACGAGGGCGAGGCCTAAGCCAAACTGGATTGCAGACTTTATTGTTGCTTTATGGCCGGCCACTTCTTCCGACAACCTTTGATTCGGAGTGTGCCAGCAAGGCAGACTTCTATGCAAGGACTTTTTGTTCAATGCATTTATATACATTTTTATACAAAGAAGGTGCCTTTAGCATGATATATATATATATATTTACCAGGCTACCGCCTGCAGCCGCCGACCCCCAAGGGATAGAACCTTAGCGCTAGCCTTGCTCTATGTTAGCCTTAGCCTTAAGCCTTAGCCTTAAGAGTGCAGACCCAACCCAGCACCACCAAAGCAGGTACCCAAAAAGTCGACTTTTTGGGTACCTCCCAGATTTACCATCGGACGTCAGCTCTTGCATGAACCCCGATCATTGCCCAAGAATTTAGACCCAACCCTTCACCACCAAAGCAGGCACCCAAAAAGTCGACTTTTTGGGTACCTCCCAGGTTTACCAATTTAGACCCAACCCAGCACCACCAAAGCAGGTACCCAAAAAGACAAAGCCTAGAGCACTCCTAGGAAAATGCCAGAAAAGCCTTTGAAAATCTCATAAGCCAACAGAAAACGTGACAAAATCTACAAAAAAGCAAGGGCATTGGCCGGGACCATGCCGCGACCAGCCCGGGATTCGAGCCCAGGACCATTTTGGACCGTGCTTATTTTCCCGCGCGGGTCGAGAGGGTGCCCCAAGATGTAAATCAATTGGGGTGGCAGATTCTTGGACAATCCGGGTCGCTTTCCTGGCAGGATTTCGTCACTGCAACAAGGGTCCGGAGGGGTAGGGGAGGTAAGGTCTAGGTCTAGGTCTAAGGCTAAGGACTAGGTCTAAGGTCTAAGGCTAAGGCTAAGGCTAAGGCTTAAGGCTAAGGCTAACATCGACAGTCACGCCTCACCCCACGGTGTGGGGTCGGCGGATATATTTAAGGGCTTACGCCCGACAGCCGGCCAGGGGCCCAAGCAAAGGGGAGTGTTGTTGTTGTGGTTGTTGTTGTCGTTGTGGTTGTGGTGGTGGTTGTGGTTGTTGTTGTGGTTGGGGCGGTTGTTGTTGTGGTTGTTGTTGTTGTGGTGGCTTTGTCGGCCCAGCTGGGGTCGATGTTGGTGGATCTTTGCCATCCCATCTCGTCGCCATGTTGGCCCATCTTGGGGGCGGTGGGGCTTAGCCCAAGCGGGTCCGACTCAAAACGGCCGGAGGCACGTAGGCGGTAGACAAGTGGGGTCGGAGTTGCTAGCAAGCCGTCTGCAACAGGGCAAAAGACCAAACGCCTAATAGCATGAAGATAGACAGTACGTCATATCAATGGGATGCAACGTGGTCGTGATAGGGACGGACCACCCGGAGCTTCGCTCATGGGTCCGTTGGGGCTTAGTCCAAGCGGGTCCAACGCCAAACGGCCGAAGGTAAGTAGGCGGTAGACAAATGTGGTCGGTAGGAGGAGCGATGAAGCGTCAAGTACGCATAGAAGACAGAACGCAAAGGAGGAAGCAGAGGCGCGTCGTCTGCAAAGTGACCACATTTCCTAAACGCGGAGTGCGTCAGAGAGCCGTGTCTGACCGGTTGAGGGCACCTGTCAGGGATTGTCAGGGAGCTTTCGTTCGGACACGTTGGTGTAGAGGGTTTTAACGTAAACTTGTCAAAAAGCCTTTGTCTCACACGGTGGGAGCCACGGGCGTGCGCCGAAAGTGGACCAGGTGAATGCACGTGTCAGGGAGCTTTCGATCGGTAAACTTCATGGCAACCAGCAGCCCGCAACGGGTGGGCGCAAGTGTTTGGTCCTGGCCGCAGAGGACACCCAGGGGCGGGATATCCCACCAAAGCACCAACTACATTTCAACTAGGTTGGAGCCAGTGGCGAGTCCAGTGCCGTTTTGCGTCGTCAGTGCAACTCTCTGAAGAAAAGAGGCCCCATGCCATACATCTGCCATCGCAGAGTGTTGGCCTTGCCTGCAACACCTCCTCTCCAGTGTCTCGATACCATCCTTGCAACACGCGTGTTTTGTGACACATCCGGTCCCCTGTGCAGCGCAGTCGTTTCGAAACTCCTCTAGATTCCGCACATGTCACAGCAGCTCGACAGAGAAAAAAAATAGAAGCATAGGTAAGCTTGCTCGCCTCCGACGGGTCTTGAGTGACGAGGGCATTTTCGACACGCGTGTCGTATTTTGTGCGGTGAGCTTGCTCGCCTTGAGAGAGTCAACGCCCATGTACCAGCACATGACTGACGTCGAAACGGAGACTTGTTCAAAGAGAGGTGAGCTAGGTCGCCTCAGAAGGGTCACGAGTGACGCGGCCATTGTTTGCCTGCTTGGCGTATTTTTCACGCCCCTAATATACTCGACTGCGTGGGCGTGAAGATCCGCGGCTGAGAGCGCAAGGCCAGGAACAAACGTCGAACCGGCGGGACGCTTCTGGCAGGTTGTCTAACATAGGGAAAGTCTTTTTTTGTTCCCTCCGTCGGCGTGTACTAGGAAGTCCGGCACTCCCAAGCACGAGTGTTCCATGCACAGACAACACGTGTGCAAAGAAACCTGTGGGTCCGTCGTCCGGCCCAGACGCAGTGTGTCCGCAGTGCAAGCCGAACAAGTTGTGCCCTCAGTGCAAGACGCCCATGCCTGTCAGAGCAAAACTCGACTCGTGGTGCCAAGCTTGTGCCTATCCGCCATGCGCCAGCGGCTGCGGCGCGCCGCGCCCACGTACCCATCCGGTGGAATACCACGCCAAAACATTACCCACATGGACTTGCCCAGCCTGCGTCGCCGCAGCGCAGCAGATGGCCCCCCCAAAAAAAGATCCAGAACGGCAAAGCCCGTGTCCTGCACCGACACTTCCACACAGGAGCCAGACTTGCCACCTCTACCACCACCAGCCAGTCCACCACCGGACACACCTGCTGCAAATCCACACCTGGCTCCAACCAACCGCCGACAGAAAAAAGCCCGGACGAAAGATTAAGCAACCCGATCAGTCGACCCATCGCACACTTCCAGCAAACCTTACCATCCAGCCTAGCCCCTCTCAACTAGAACCGATAGTGCAGGCCTCCCGGCCAAAGCGCCACACCTGTAAGTGCCAGACCTTCAAATGAGCCCATGTAAACAGAAGCTAACCTCCGATTGTGCGCCAGGCTCGGGTCCGCCAGGGCTTCGCCCCCGCGCCGTCACGGGGTCCGGAGCTTAGCTCATGGGCCCACCCATGCCGACACGATACGGATGCCTGCCCCCTCTCAACTAGAACCGATACTGCAAGCTTGCCGGCCAAAGCGCCTGACTTGTAAGTGCCAAACCTTCATATAAGGCTCGGGTCCGCCAGAGCTTCGCCCCGGCGCCGTCACGGGGGCCGGAGCTGAGCGAATTGGCGCACCCATGCCAACGCGATACGGATTCCTACCCCCTCTCAACTAGAACCGATACTGCAAGCTTGCCGGCCAAAGCGCCTGACTTGTAAGTGCCAAACCTTCATGTAAGCCCACTCAAACATAAGCTAATCCCCGATTATGCGCCAGGCTCGGGTCCGCCAGGGCTTAGCCCAGGCTCCTGCACGGGGTCCGGAGCTTAGCTCACGGGCGTGCCCACGCCAATAGGATACGGAGGCCTACCTCCTCATAACTAGAACCGATACTGCAAGCTTGCCTGCCAAAGCGCCTAACTTCTAAGTGCCAAGCCTTCATATAAGCCCACTCAAAAATAAGCTAATCCCCGATTATGCGCCAGGCTCGGGTCCGCCAGGGCTTCGCCCAGGCCCCTTCACGGAGTCCGGAGCCTAGCTCATGGGCGCACCCACGCTAAACTGAGACAGAGGCCTAGCCGATATCGCGCAAGCCTGCCTGCCGAAGCACCCGACCTGTCAGCGCCATGCCTTCGCATCCGCCCACGTAAACACAAGCGAACCCTCGATTCTGGACCAGTTGACTGCGCCTGTCAGGAAGGTTTCGATCAGGCATGTCTAGACTTTGCCGTGTGTTTCGAACCAGTCAGAGAGCCCTGTCCCAACCAGTGGGGATTTTGAACGTAACTGACAGCACATATGGTCCATGGCAGTCTGTCGTTGCTGCAGGCGGATCAGTGGGCGGAAAGCGCTTCAGAGCACCCACTCATATTTTAATGTCGCAGAGTCTCGTCGTACAGCAGGTTCTCTTTCATTGTCAGACTCTAAGCTGCAATGATGTAAGCCCTGGCCACGGGACTGGATGGAACAGTGGATTCTGATCGACCTATAGTGTTCTGTCAAACGCTCTATCCACACTCACACCTCCACCTGTCAGTCAAGAGTCAACACCCATGGACCAGCACATGCCTGAGTTCGAAAAAGAATAAGAGATTCCAACAAAGGTGAGCTTGCTCGCCTCCGCCGGGTCATGCGTGAGGAGGTCAGTGTCTACATGCGTGTCGTATTTTGTATGGTGAGCTTGCTCGCCTGGAAAGAGTCCACGCCCATGTACCAGCACATGACTGACTGAGTTCGAAAAACAGTTCTGTTCAGAGAAAGGTGAGCTAGCAGACGGTCCGTACAGAAACACAACGCACAGCAGTCGAACTCTTTCGTAGCTAAACCCCCTCCACCAACGGAGCATGGCGCAAGGTTTCTCATTGCCTGCCAGGCCACGCGTCGACGACGAGCACATCTCCAAGCTGCAACGATGTAAGTCCTGGCCAAGGGACTGGATGGAACAGTGGATTCTGATCGACCTATGGTGTTCTGTCAAACGCTCTATCCAAACTCACACCTCTACCTGTCAGTCAAGAGTCAACACCCATGGACCAGCGCATGCCTGAGTTCGAAACAGAAAAAGAAGTCCCAACAAAGGTGAGCTTGCTCGCCTCCGACGGGTCCTGAGTGAGCAGGTCAGTGTCTACATGCGTTTCGGGTCCTGAGTGAGGAGGTCAGTGTCTACATGCGTTTCGTATTTTGTACGGTGAGCTTGCTCGCCTGGAAAGAGTCAACGCCCATGGACCAGCACATGACTGAGTTCGAAAAAAAGTTCTGTCCAAAAAAAGGTGAGCTAGCCGACGGTCCGTATAGAAACACAACGCAAAGCCGTCGAACTCTTTCGTAACTAAACCCCCACCAAAAGAGCATGGCGCAAGGTTACTCCTTGCCTGCCTGGCCAGGCGTCGACGACGAGCACATCCCCATGCAGCCACCGACGCACCGCGCAGGTTGCCGTTACGGGTCGCCCGAGCTCCAATTCGGCGCTCCCAGCAGCACACTTGCCACACGCAAACCAAACCCGGCCAAGCCTCTGGCGCCCGGTGCTTCGTATGAGCCGGGTGGTCCGCAACGAGTCGGGGACACGGCATGACACAGGCACCACATAGCGGTGGTGGTTGAAAGTGAGCGTGGCGGCGTTGTTGTGTTGTGGTTGTTGTGCTTGTTGGTGTTGTTGTTGTGGTTGTGCTTGTGGTGGTTGTTCTTGTTGGTGTTGTCGTTGTTGTGGTTGTGGTTGTTGTGTGTGTTGTGGGTGGTGAGGTTCTCGAGGTTGTGGTTGTTCTTGTTGTCGTTGTTGTTGCTGATGTTGGGATGGTTGTTGTAATGTGGTTGTTGTGGTTGGTGGTGTTGTTGTTGTGGTTGTTGTTGTTGTTGTTGTTCTTGTTCTTGTTGTCGTTGTTGTTGATGATGTTGTTGTTGTGGTTGTTGTTGTTGTTGTTGATGTTGTTGTTGGTGAGGTTCTGGAGGTTGTGGTTGTTCTTGTTGTCGTTGTTGCGATTGTTGTTGTAGTATGGTTGTTGTGGTTGGTGTTGTTGTTGTTGCTGCGATGGTTGTTGTAGTATGGTTGTTGTGGTTGGTGTTGTTGTTGTTGTTCTTGTAGTAGTTGTTGTAGTTGTAGTAGTAGTAGTAGTAGTTGTTGTTGTTGTTGTTGTTGTGGTTGTTCTTGTTGTCGTCGTTGTTGATGATGTCGCGATTGTTGTTGTAATGTGGTTGTTGTGGTGGGGGTTGTTGTTCTTCTTGTTGTTGTTGTTGTTGTTGTTCTGTTCTTGTCGTTCTTGTGGTTGTGGTGGTGGTGGTTGTGGATGTGGACGTGGGTGTTGTGGGGATGGTGGTTGTTGTTGTTCGTGTTGTTGCCCCAGCACCCGCCCACGATGCAGACGAAGCGCCCCGGTGAGGCACGCATTTCCAGCACTTTTTGGGCCTATGTTGGGCCTATGTTGAGCCATGTTGACCCATCTTGAGCCCCAAGAGCGAAAAAGTGGAAGAAGCAGAAAACACTGTAAAACACACGATTCCTGTGGGGTCGAGCTGGGGTCGGCGGCGAGGGGCGGACGCCGCTCTCTCCTACGGAGAGGAGAGACGCCTACGGCAAAGACACGGCCATGGCGGGGCCCCGTGGGCCCCTGGCCGGATTACCACCTGCTTTGGTGGTGAAGGGTTGGGTCTAAATTCTTGGGCAATGATCGGGGTTCATGCAAGCGCTGACGTCGGTAAATCTGGGAGGTACCCAAAAAGTCGACTTTTTGGGTACCTGCTTTGGTGGTGCTGGGTTGGGTCTGCACTCTTAAGGCTAAGGCTAAGGCTTAAGGCTAAGGCTAACATAGAGCAAGGCTAGCGCTAAGGTTCTATCCCTTGGGGGTCGGCGGCTGCAGGCGGTAGCCTTAAGCCTTAGCCTTAGCCTTAAGAGCGCAGACCCAACCCAGCACCACCAAAGCAGGTACCCAAAAAGTCGACTTTTTGGGTACCTCCCAGATTTACCATCGGACGTCTGCTCTTGCATGAACCCCGATCATTGCCCAAGAACTTAGACCCAACCCTTCACCACCAAAGCAGGTACCCAAAAAGTCGACTTTTTGGGTACCTCCCAGGTTTACCATCGGACGTCATCGCTTCGCCGAGGACCGCTTTGCATGAACCCCGTAATGCTGAACCCTCGTCCCCATAAAGGATATCATGGCCCAAGAATTTAGACCCAACCCAGCGCCACCAAAGCAGGTACCCAAAAAGACAAAGCCTAGAGCATTCCTAGGAAAATGCCAGAAAAGCCTTTGAACATCTCATAAACCAACAGAAAACGTGACAAAAAGCAGGTACCCAAAAAGTCGACTTTTTGGGTACCTCCCAGATGTACCATCGGACGTCATCGCTTCGCCGAGGACCGCTTTGCATGAACCCCGTAATGCTGAACCCTCGTCCCCATAAAGGATATCATGGCCCAAGAATATAGACCCAACCCAGCACCACCAAAGCAGGTACCCAAAAAGACAAAGCCTAGAGCATTCCTAGGAAAATGCCAGAAAAGCCTTTGAAAATCTCATAAACCAACAGAAAACGTGACAAAAAGCAGGTACCCAAAAAGTCGACTTTTTGGGTACCTCCCAGATGTACCATCGGACGTCATCGCTTCGCCGAGGACCGCTCGCAGGCCAAACTGCAAAAACAGAAAACGTGACAAAATCTACGAAAAAGCAAGGGCATTGGCCGGGACCATGCCGCGACCAGCCCGGGATTCGAGCCCAGGACCATTTTGGACCGTGCTTATTTTCCCGCGCGGGCCGAGAGGGTGCCCCAAGATGTAAATCAATTGGGATGGCAGATTCTTGGACAATCCAGGTCGCTTTCAGGGCGGGATTTTCGTCACTGCAACAAGGGTCGGGAGGGGTAGGGGAGGTAAGGTCTAGGTCTAAGGCTAAGGACTAGGTCTAAGGCTAAGGATAAGGCTAAGGCTTAAGTCTAAGGCTAAGGCTAAGGCTTAAGGCTAAGGCTAACATCGACAGTCACGCCTCACCCCACGGTGTGGGGTCGGCGGATATATATATATATATACAAGTAGTTCCCGGGCAAGCCGGCGGCGGAAGTTTCCAAAAGAATAAACCTATAGGAAATGGGCATGTGGCAGGCTGATTCGCCGAGCTGCGATGTTCTTTGACAGAACAAGTTGGAGCCGACCAATGGAGCGAAAGCGAAGCAACCACCGTCAACTGTCTCGCAGGAAAAAACGTTGTTCATGCATTTTGCAAAATACAGAATAGAGATGAATCAGCCGCGTACTAAAGTTGTACTACAAAGTCGCCAGTTCTCATCTTCCAGCTCCCCAGATACTCCGCGTACTAAAGTTGTACTACAAAGTCGCCAGTTCTCATCTTCCAGCTCCCCAGATACTCCGCGTACCAAAGTTGATCCGACCATGATCCGAGCATGATCCGACCATGACCCGAGACCGTCTCGCAACCGTCGTTCTGCGGAGCTTCCCCGTCGAGGTTCGGAGCAGCCTGGAAGTTCACAAAGTGCTGTGCCTGCCACGAACTCTGCGCATGGAGGTTCACAAAGTACTGCGCCTGCCACGACATCTCCGCGTCAAGAAACAAGTGAACACTCTAATCGCAATGGAGGGACGATTCCGACAATGATCCGACCATGATCCGAGCATGATCCGACCATGACCCGAGACCGTCTCGCAACCGTCGTTCCGCGGAGCTTCCCCGTCGAGGTTCGGAGCAGCGTGGAGGTTCACAAAGTGCTGCGGCTGCCACGAAATCTGCGCATGGAGTTTCACCAAGTGCTGTGCCTGCCACGAATTCTGCACATGGAGGTTCACAAAGTGCTGCGCCTGCCACGTAGTCTGCGCATGGAGGTTCACAAAGTGCTGTGCCTGCCACGACATCTGCGCGTCAAGAAACAAGTGAACACTCTAATCGCAATGGAGGGACGATTCCGAGAATGATCCGACCATGATCCGAGCATGATCCGACCATGACCCGAGACCGTCTCGCAACCGTCGTTCCGCGGAGCTTCCCCGTCGAGGTTCGGAGCGCGTGGAGGTTCACAAAGTGCTGTGCCTGCCACGAACTCTGCGCATGGAGGCGCACAAAGTACTGCGCCTGCCACGCAATCTGCGCATTGAGGTTCACAAAGTGCTGCGCCTGCCAAGAAATCTGCGCATGGAGGTTCACAAAGTGCTGCGCCTGCCACGAAATCTGCGCATGGAGGTTCACAAAGTGCTGCCACGGAATCTGCGCATGGAGGTTCACACAGTGCTGCGCCCGCCACGTAAACTGGAGCTAGAGCTATTGAAACTAGAGCTAACTGGAGCTAGAGGTCTTGAAACTAGAGCTACCTGGAGCTAGAGCTATTGAAACTAGAGCTACCTGGAGCTAGAGCGCTTGCAACTAGAGCTAACTGGAGCTAGGGCTCTTGGAACTAGAGCCAGCTGGATGATGGGTGGTGTATTATGAGTGGTGTATGGTGAGTGGTGCATGATGAGTGGTGTATGATGAGTGGCGTATGATGAGTGGTGTATGATGAGTGGTGTATGATGAGTGGTGTATGATGAGTGGCGTATGATGAGTGGTGTATGACGAGTGGTGTATGATAAGTTAAGTGGTGCTTGGTGAGTGGTGTTTGATGCGTGGTGTATGATGAGTGGTGTATGATGAGTGGTGTATGATGAGTGGTGTATGGTGAGTGGTGTGTGATGAGTGGTGTATGATGAGTGGTGTATGATGAGTGGTGTATGATGAGTGGTGTATTGATGAGTGGTGTATTGATGAGTGGTGTATGAACAGTTCTTGAATGTCCGTAACACGGAAGTTTTGTACACTAAACTTCCTTTGATACTATATATGTCTACATCGGACATCTATGTACGAAACCCAGGGGTAAATCAGAAACAACAAATTACAGATTCTGTTTCCAGGCAGCAGTAGTCAGTCTGCAGACCCCTCTATTCTCCACAATACCACAATAGTGTTGATATTGGCAGATACATGACTCAATGTTGGCGCCTGGCACAAAGAATATGGCTGCTACTCAACCACTGCGAGCATTGTGTCGGTTGACAGTGGAGAGCATGGTGCTCAACATCACATGATCACAGAATCCACAGAGCAAAAAATAGCAGAGTTGTGCTCTTTTCAGGCTCATCCGCGCACTCTTTACGACAAGATTTGGGCGGACCACTTGGTGCATGAGGCAGACAACTTGTGGTTGACGTTTCACAGGTGGTTATGAAGAGATACTGTAAGACTTTCATGTGGAGAGCGGGTGATGATCGAGGCTGATGGCGTCAGCCTCATCTACATTGATCGTCATTTGGTTCACGAGGTCCTTCGCTCTGAGTGGTTTCACACACCCTTGCAGACACAGACACACACGCACACACACACACAAATGCGGCGTTTTCGTGTTTCCAGCCAGCCCATGAGGTCACCAGCCCCCAGGCTTTTGAAGGCCTACGCATGAGCAGCAGGGAGGCCGCGTGGAGGGCCCTACGAACTTTAATCGATCCTAACGCGCAGTAGTTCCTACAAGGTGACACAGTGCTTATCCTTCGCTAAGACATTCCAGGTCCGGCGCACGGACTGTACCTTGGCCACAGTGGACCACAACATCCCAACCTCAAGTAGGAAGAACTTCAAGGACAGACCAAGACTTTTTCAATGTTTTTGGACCGAGCCATTCCCGCAGGATACAAAAAGCTTTATTGCTGAAGCTGACTCTCGCACCCAGGCCAGGCACGCATCATGGAAGCTTGTTGCCAAACAAGGACTTTTAGTGGGTTGGTGACTGTTTTGCGGTCAGCAGTCTACTCTCTGGCTGACAACATCAGTCTGTGCACGCGTGGAGTGTAGATTAACATTCTGTGTGACAGGCGGAGTTTCGCTAGGAGTCCCTGTCACATTCAGATATCGTTGATTTTGGGAATTGTTCACTTCCAGCATTGTGGTTGTGCAAACGAGTGATGTTGCTTAATTAGCGAGGCAGTTTCTCATCTGCCTGGACACAAAAGAGAGTTCAACCTTTGAAGTACTTACCCTGCTTCTTTGGGCAATAGCTTCTTTCAGGTCCTTTTGCAGGTTCGTTGCGTTTGCTGTGTGGCTGGCTATTCCAGGTATTTTGTAAAGTCTTTGTGGCAGTGGCTTCCCAATCATAGTTGGTCAATTTGAAGGCTAGTGTGGCTCAAGCCAGTTGTTTGAAAGAAAAAGGGTGCAGGCCCCTACTACACCCTGCACGGAGTTACTTGTGGTCAGATCGTGAGGGTTTTGTCAGACAGGGCAGAGGAAACTCAAAGTTATCCATTCGCAATGTGGGAAACAAACATTTTTGTTGCCAGGAGCATATCACATACCTATTTGTTGGAATGACAGACAAAGGTAAAGGCGTAAAAAGTGCCTCCAGAATGCGATTATGACAGTGTAGTGAAGACATTCCTGGCAAACTCAACCTGAGTTATAGTTATGCTTAGTCATAGTCATTTGTTTAATTTGGCAAGAGGTACAATGCTATGACTCTATGATGTTTGTACTTTTTCCCTGCAGGCAAAGTCATCGGTCCAAGATACACACTCGGGAAATTAGACGTACGAACTGAATGCCTCATGCCACACGCAAGCCTGAGTGAAAAAATGCCTAAGTACAATGGTGTCTGACCATCCTGAAGCGTCAAGTCTCTGAGGTGCCAAGTTCCAGAGGCCCAAATCCAATGAAGGTCAAGTCGAACGAGAAACGACAAAAAATGCATGACTGCAGAGTGCAAACCGATGCAAACGCCAAAAGCTTGTTGTAGTTACAATGGGACCGATTGGGTAGTAAGAGTCACAACGCAGGTACGTCGCTGGACGTCTCCAGTGATATCTTAAGGACACTGCAGAAAGAGCTTTGTCAAGTGGAGCTCTGCAGGCCTGCTCCACTCCCGTGCTGTAAACTCAACAGACTAGAAACCTTACCAAAAGGTAACCTTTGAACCCCAGGTGTGCACACTTGAGATTTTGCGTACTGATTTGAAAGCGGTTGCCGCATGGCAGAATAAGTGAAAAACCTAAGAAGCCAGGGTGAGTATAAAGCCTGCGAAGGCCTCCAAAGCTCTTGAAAGATCCGAGGTAAATCGTCGATGCGCCAGCCCTGTACTGCAGCAGGACGGGGTGCAGAAACAACGTATTGGACAGCTTTTGCCATACTTCGGTTCTCAAAGGCAGGTACACCAGGTTGATCAGACCTGGCTTCCCAGATGCAAGGTAGCTTTGTTGGGCACAGTCCCTTGCATTTGCTGCGCCCCCTGCTGCAAAAACACAATCCAACAGGATCCCTGTGACTCCAAGGGTGTGCGCGCAGCACGGACAAAAGGATGAAGACATGAAAAGAGGACAAGACAGGACAAAAGTGTACGCGGTCGCGACGAAAAGGAACCAAGTGCACAGGGACAAACAATGAACCCCACCTCATTATCAAACCTGGGCAAGCTGAAACCTGGGTTAAAAGTACTAAGGCCGGGACCGATGTGTGCGCAAAAGAAAGAAGGAATGAAGCGCCAAGACATGAAGACAGGAGGACAGGAAAGAACACAGGAGAACAAATGTGTGTGAAGGGGAAGGATGAAAAGGGAACCAAATGGAGGGGACGAGAACCGATGAAGCCAAACCTCATTGAACACCTGTTGCATCGCCTCTTCTGTATGCGAACGCATCGTGCGCGAGGGAGGGAGGGGTAGGGAGAGAAGAGAAGAAAGAAAAAGAAGAAAGGAAAGGAAAAGAAGGTGTTCCCAGCTACGACACAAGCGCCCAAGGACACACCAAGAGAAGAAGAGAAGGGTTCCCAGCTATGACGAAAGCGTCCAGGGATACCCAAGCAAGAAGGAAGGGGAAGAAAGGAAAGAGAAAAAGAGAGAAAGAGAGAGAGAGAGAGAGTGAGAGAAAGAGGGAAAAGAGAAAGAGGAGGAAAGAAAAGGAAGTGGACAGGTGTTCCCAGCTACGAGCAAGCGTCCAGGGACACACCAGGGAGAGGGGTGTACCTGAGTGTTACATTCAGGAAAGGCCGAGAAGGAAGAGGGGAAGGGTACTGTAAGGGGAGAAAGGGGGTTAAGGTCCCGACAGAGCCTTGAACAAACTTCGGCCGCTGCGGCCACGTACGCCGTGCCAAAATGGCTGGCTGCCCTGACCGCTGTGGTCACCTAATGGCTTGTCCAAAGACTGCCTACTTGGAATTACAATAATCCGTCCGGTTTTGGCAAGTAACTTTGGCATAAGCCTCCTGCTGTCTGTTCTGGACACGTACATCGACAGGCAGGGGAGATAAAGACAAACCCCGCTCAACGGGTCCACAGGGGGCACTCCTCGGGCTCACCCTGGGCTGACACGAAGGTCACACACACACACACACACACACTTGAGATTTTGCGTAGTGACTTGAAAGCGGTTGCCGCACGCCAGCCTAAGTGAAAAACCTAAGAAACCAGGGTGAGTATCTAGCCGTGTACTGCAGCAGGACGGAGTGCAGAACGTATTGGACAGTTTTTGCCATACTTAGGTCCTCAAAAACAGGTACGCCAGGTTGATCAGACCTGGCTTCCCAGATGCAAGGTAGCTTTGTTGGGCGCAGTCCCTTGCATTTGCGCCCCCCTGCTGTAAAAAACACAATCCAACAGGATTGCTGTGACTCCAAGGGGTACCCACACACACACAGCTTTAGCCTGCATGAAAAGTCCGTGGGTTTGTTTCAATCACAGCCCTGACCCTACCTTCCACAGCAAAAAACTTGCCGCATTGGAACGGAGTGACACCACAAACTTCGACATACCAATAAGATGTCTTTCAAAAATGGTCAAAAGCCAAAGGGCGGTTCAGCTGTTGCTGGACGAGCAGCAATGCATTGAGCTGCGCCGCAGGTTGTCACGCTGGAACAGAATGTGCAAGAGTTTGGCCACATGCTGAGTCGCCGTTAGTAGGCGCAAAATAGATTTACAAAGTGCCTACAGTGTTGCAGAGCAGGGTAGTCCCTCTGCATACGTTGTGGTCAACGTGACTTGCATAATAGCTCATTGTAAGAAGGATGGTTGAACGCACAAACATGCAGAATCGGTCTTGCGGTGTTGATGGTTCGATGAAACCCAAGGTGGTAAGGCATGGGGATCGGGTTAGAAAACATGAGAACAGTTTGTCTCTTGCAACGTACTCTGTTGACAACACAATGCTTGAGGTCTTACCTATTTTGGGATGGAGGACAAGCGCCAGGGGATTGTCCATGTGATTGGTCCAGAACAGGCCTTCAACCAAACAGTGCAGATGTGTGTGTGGTGCCGCTATGCTTGAAGTTAAATTTCCCCAAAAGTCTAGGAACCAAATCATTAGTGCGAGCGTGAGCTATCCTTCGTCCAGTAGGTAGTAGCTTCCTATTGCTCGTAGCTTGCCTCCTTACTTAATTAAGTAGGCGCCTACTTGCTGTAATCATGTAGGAGCGGGCCAAAGGGAATGGCTTGAAGAGCATGAGAAAATCTTTGACATTGCAATCGCCATGCAGTGCAATTCTGAAAGTTGTGACATTGACGCGTCTTGAAAGGGGTTTACGCTTCCTGGTACCACAGTCGTTTGTCGGACCCTCGGAACTGAGACCCTTTGCAAGGAACGATGGTTCCTTCTGAGGTGGCGACAGCCATACTTCAACACATGGCGCCTTTGGAGCTTTGGCTTTTGGTCAGCAACTTTGATTCGAAAGATACAAAAAGACAGCATCAAATGGCCACAGATTTGTGGGATGTGCTTGTGCAGAACATGTGTGTTTGAGGAATTGGAACATCAGAGGTGGAGCACGTGCTTGCAACCCAAACGCTGCCGTTTACTTGGGCCTTCAGAGAATCTCCAAAGCACAAAGAAAGGCTGAGGAAAGCAATTTGGATGAACAGTTGCCTATGAAGAGACGAGCAAACATCAACCGTCTGTTTGACGAGGCTTATGAAGAAAGCCAAAAATATGCTCGGCACCCAGGGGTAAAAGGCCACTACTGGTAAGGCTGGCGCAACATCAGCACTCAGGCGAATCAAAGTATCCGGGAAGCTGGCTGAGGGAGTCACTTCCAAGGAGGGCAGATCAGGCTCTTAGTGAGCTTTCTATGCAGTGAGTTGCCAGGATGTGATCCTTCACATTATCGGCATCATTGGCACCGCTGGTGGAATGGGATGTGTGGTCGAATTTTGCAGCCTGGCTTGTGAGAATGAAGCAGAGTGGTTCTGAATGAGTCTGGCCTTGCTACATTGCTTTGCAATTTTTGCTCGAAGGACAACATGTTCAGGAAGAGATCTGATTGACTGAGCAATCGATGTTTCTGAGGTGGAGATGTGTTTGAGAACATGTCAATGGAGGCAGGTTTGTGCCGTGATAGGTGTGTAGGACCTTTCAGCAAAGGCAACATTCCTGGAAGTTCCATTCATCATTCACGCGAATGTCAATGATTCTGAAGGCGAGGATGTCTGTTTGCAACATGACTATTGAGGCAGGTGCCAGGTCCCGTACTTAAGCATGCAGCATGGTTATGTTGAATAGAAACACTGCTGTAGTTGAACATGAAAGGTTACACAAGGTAGCCCTAGCCCTACAGCTAAGGGCAGGCATGGTTGCACCAGATGAGACAACCTTCAACTACCTCAAAGGAAGGCACGGAATTGAGCACGGAATGTCTCCGCCTCACTTGGCTTTCCTCGAACACAGGCCCCTTTGCCCAAAAGGTAAGGACTGGGACAAGGCAGGGTAGCAGCATGTCACTTCCCATAGGAGTTGAAACAAGTCACGCCCGACGCCCTACATTGAATTATTGCTTGTGTGTTGCAGACAACGAGAAGAGCACGCCTGAGCACACGTCCTCGACGAAACTGTTCACTCTCTTTTTGGCCATTCCATGTCGTTCCATGCTACCGAAGAAGATTCAGACGACTTATATACCTTGAAAGGCGGTGGAATATTGGAAGAGCCTTCGTACAGACAAGGGAGCAAAGTGCCCCCGGCTTTCCTTTCACACCAAGCATATTGATGCATGGCTTGGGTTGAAAGCTGGTGTTCGCCAAAAATAGCTGTCGACTTGACAGCTTCAGAATTGCACTTTGCAGTATGCCTTTGCCGTATGATGATAGGCAGTCGTGAGACAGAATTTGGAACGCTCATGCTTCGACAGTTTATGGCTAGATCACTTGCAACTCCAGAAGGAGCTGGACTATGCTTGACTGTTAAGTTATTTCCGTAACAACAATGTCCAGCAGCAGTTTTGAGCTGCCATTTTCGTGGCAGCAAGGTTTGACAAAGACATTCACATTGATGCGGCCGACATTGCACCAACTGCACCTCGCCAACACAAGCAATGAACAGCTTCTTGACGGGTAGGTATCTCGACGTGTAGCTTGTGCTGATGGGTCTCTTTTACATTGTTTTCTTGCCAGCCGCTGTCCAGGTCACTTGGGGTACAAGCCCTGAAGATGTTGTCCCCATCACTGGAATTGTGCCGGACCCGAGTCAGGTTGGCTGATGCTTGTGCATCCCAAGTCATTCAAGAAGTTGCTCCGATGTGCTTTGATGCTGCAAATCAATCTTGCATTTCCTAACTGGATCGCAGTCGGCGTAGGCAACCGATGAGACCAAGAGGATTCGATTCAGTCACCATTTGTTTCCTGTAGAAACAAACGTTATGACATTCCAGTAGCATCCTTGTTCCTAGTAGTAAGGCCAGGAGCCCCTAGTAGCGTCCTTGCTCCTAGTAGAGATGCCAGGAGCCCCTAGTAGCTTCTTGTTACTACTAGTAAGGCACTTGTTACTAGAAGCGATGCACTTGTTACTAGTAGAATCAGCGGACAGGACTGGAATGCTCCGGGCTCTTCAATACATGGGCCATGTCCTTGAGTTTAGCTGTCGCTTCTGGTCGAAGCTGCAGTCGACAAGTGGGGTGACTTTGGGAGTGCTTTTGTGACCCACTCAGGCTTAGAACCTGGCACAAAGATGCAGGATATCACGATCCAAAAGGCAAGGAACATGTTATCATCGAGAGTCATCAAACCGCATCGATGGCAATTGGGAAGTGAAGGACATTTGCAGGTGTTTATTGGATCGTGCACCAACAGCCGAATCGAGGACATGCGAACGCGCCTCAGAATGGTCCGGGTCCGTGCATCATTACTTATCAAACATGCGATGCTGGAGGTAGGTTGGATAAAGACATTGACATACTGTCATACTGTATACCTCCAAATACAGATGGATGCGGAGTTCTCATCTTTACTGTAGGCAGCGTTGCTTCGGTCGTCAAGGGCAAGAAGGCACCTCAAAGTTCCAGCTTTAAGCAAACTGCTAGCAGTTGCTTTAGCGGCTGCTTTAGCAGTTGCTTTAGCAGTTGCTTCTGGATCCATGGTCGGGTGATGTCCAGTCACCATATTCGTTAAGACTAAAGGGTTCTTGAAAGAACTTCATTGAGCGGCTGTTAAAATGCTTGCATTTTGCCGGCCTCAATGCTCATTCACATCAGTATGGCGACTTCAATGCTCTTTGAATGTGACTCACCAATTCCATAGCCAACAAGCAGAAGCAGCCATTGCACCAGCGCGCAAGTCAAGACCATACACTCCAAAACCATCAGAGAATGACAGCGATGTACATGATGTAGTGCAGTTTTCTTCGCGGCTCCTGCGATGGTACCGGGCTCAGCTGGGACCGAATTTTCTGGTTGCGGCCCCTGTTTCTTGCAGATTAAACTCCTACTTGTAAGTGAAATGCAGAGGCTTTTGCCGAGCCCTTACTTGGTAAGCAAGACACAAGGCAAATGCTGCAGAAAAGACGCTTCGCACATTGTTTCTCTAAAGTATTGCTTGCGGTTGCAACGCCCACATGCACCACCGTTTGGGTTCTGAGAAACAGGAGCAAGCAGGAAGCGTGCAACAAATCACAGTGCTTTTTGCACAATGATGTGCATCGTAGAATTGCACGAACGGTGAAGCAAAGCAAGCAGCGAACATTGCTTCGCACTCTTGCCAAGCCATTCCGACTGACAATGCCTTTCACTGGTTCTTTGTTCTACTGTAAGTTGTTCTGACAAGAGAGATAGAGCGCGCACACACAGGCACACTGCTGCTGGAAGGGAGATGCTAAAGTGCAAGTTATGCGGAACCTAGATCTAGAAACGTGGATGCGAGCTTTCGCCTAGGCTTTGAACCTGGAGAGCTTTCGCTTGAAGGCAGGGTCAGTGGCCCGATGTACTGTCTCAGCGAAAGGTGACTTCCTTCATTACTTTGATTGGAATTTCACCAAGATCTGAAGAGTGGCAAAGTCTAGTTCCCACACTTCACGGGAACCTCCTGTTTGGAGTGTTTGTACAGTTTGATTCCAAAACAAGAATCAAGACTGAGATGAGCGACGACAATTAAGAAGAAAACACAGCCGCACACACACACATGCACACCTATGGATATGCGTACTGACTTGACAGCGGTGCCACACGCCGGCCTAGGGTACCAATTCCTAAGAAGATAAGGAAAAGCTTAAAAGTTGAAAGGCAGTGGAAAATTGCAGGTACGTGAGAGTGATCAGCTCTCATATCCCGTGCGTCAGGTAGCTTCGTTGGACATGGTCCCTGAACGCACGCCATGTCCCCCTGCTGAAGTAAAGAGAAACAATTCAACGGAACCCCTGTGACTACAAGGGGCACACACACACGCCTCCCCAAAGGGAGGCATCTTTTGCTGAGCGTCGAGCCGGAAGGTTGGGTGAAACTAGTTAAATTGTCGAAGTTCTCGGTAGGTCTGATACGCCGTGCGTATTGAAGGTGCGGACAAAGTAGTAGTAAGGCCAGGAACCTCTAGTAGCGTCAAAGTAGCATCCTAGCACCTAGTAGGAAGGCCAGGAGCCCCAAGTGGCATCCCAAGTTAAGGTCCTGACAGGAGGAAGGGGTAGGGAGACCGAGAAAAAGGAAAGAGAAGAAAGGAAGGTGTTCCCAGCTACGACGCATGCGTCCAAGGACACACCGAAGGAAGAGAGGAGAAGGGTTCCCAGCTATGACAAAAGCATCCAGGGACACCCAAGGAGGAAGGAAGGTGAAGAGAGGAAAGAAAGAAAGAAAGAAAGAAAGAAAGAAAGGAAGGAAGGAAGGAAGGAAGGAAGGAAGGAAGGAAGGAAGGAAGAAAGAAAGAAAGAAAGAGAGAGGGAGAGAAAGGGAGAGGAGAGAAAAGAAAAAGGCAGGTGTTCCCAGCTACGAACAATCGTCCAGGGACACACCAAAGATGGAAAGGGGTGATCCTGAGTATTCCATTCAGAAAAACACCAAAAAGCAAAGAAAGAAAGGGGGAGGGAAGGGGAAGGGGGGGGGACTAAGCTCGCGACAGGTTCCAACGAACCTCAAAAGTACTTCGGTCGCTCTGACCACGTTGAGGCGTTAAGCCAGCTTAGACCGCTGCGGTCACGTAAAGGCATAAGCCAACTTGGAATTCCACAATCTAAATTCTTTCAGCATAAGCCATCTGCTGTCCGCTCCGGACACGTACATCTCCGGGCAGGGGAGATAACGACAGACACCCGTTCGACGGGTCCACGGGAGGCACTCTACGGGCTCATCCCGGACTTTCACTGGGAGAGACACACTTATGGATATGCGTACTGACTTGACAGCGGTGCCACACGCCGGCCTAGGGTACCAATTCCTAAGAAGATAAGGAAAAGCTTAAAAGTTGAAAGGCAGTGGAAAATTGCAGGTACGTGAGAGTGATCAGCTCTCATATCCCGTGCGTCAGGTAGCTTCGTTGGACATGGTCCCTGAACGCACGCCGTGTAAAGAGAAACAATTCAACGGAATCCCTGTGACTACACGGGGCACACACACACTCTGGATATTGCGTTTGCGGGTTGCCATCCGCCAGCCTATATTATTATATAAGTAAAAACAAAAAACCAGGACAGTGGCGGCCTAAGTAAAACCTAAGAAACCAGGACAGTGGTAAGTAAGGTGGTCTGAACATCCTCAGTCTCAAAGTCAGGGTGTCTGAATGCCCTTAAAACCTCCAAGTGTGACGAGTGGCAGCTGCAAGTTGGTCAAGTCGGCACTTTAATGCAGAACCGAAGCCAAAAGAGGAGTCTTGTTCTTCTAGTCATGCACGGGACCAAGGAGGAAATAACTGGTGATCATCCTCTCGCGGGTACGTGCAATCTGCGTCCAGATTGAATATCACAGCAAACTTGAAGTGTCTTCGTTGAGCGGCGACTTCAAGAATGCCCACCGCTCTCCTGCTAAAAAAGATTGAAAAGACGTTTAAACTAAGGTGTAAGTGTGCCCTCTCAAAAGACGAAAAGATGAAGACGTGAGAGGAAGACAAGACGGGACAGTGTATGTGGTTGGGATGAAAAAGAAGCAAGTGAACAGGGACAACCAGATGAGCCAGACCTTATTATAACAACCATGGGTTTCATGTGCGCGTGCACGTGTACGCTAGGGGCCGGACCGATGTGCCCAAAGGAGAGAGAGGGATGAGTTGACAAGACATGAAGACAGAAAAGACATGAAAAGACAGAGGAAAAGAAAGTGTTTCAGGGAAAGAAGTGAAAAGGGGAACCAAATGGAGGGGCCGCAAAACGAAGCCAAACCTCAGTAATGGCCTAGTTTATGTCAGTATATGTCAGTGCTGTGTGTGCACGTAGATGGCAGCGACCGATGCAGTAAGTAGGAGCGAAAGTAGTTCCAAAGGGTGACCGAGACAAATCAATCGCTCTAGGTAAGTTAGATAAAAAACATAAAGCCTCCTGTTCTAGGTAGGGTAGAAAAACATAGAGCGTGCTGTTGCAGGGAGCGACGCTGACGAGTCGCTCCTGGTTGTAGGGAGAAGGAAAGAGAACCGACAGACAAGTCTGCCGACGAACTCTGCCTCCAGTTTGCGAGCGAGACATAAGAGTCGCTGTGTAGAATAGACGCAGGCACACATCCGTAGCCAGTGGATGATGATGCTTCCCTTTCTGATGCACAGCTTCATTGGACAGAGTAGCGTCAGAGAGCTCTTGTCCTCCTGCGTTAAAAGATCAACAGGTCCGCTTCACACGCAGCACACGCATGCGCCCACGC